>JANJEY010000008.1:32160682-32175882 GCA_024703695.1 Erythroxylum cataractarum | reverse complement strand
AACGAGGGAGCCAGAGGTAGTTGGTAACCATAGCTAACCTATTATTAAACCAAAGAAAATATTTGAGTCGATGATCGCGGTCTATGCATAATTAGGAATTTTCTGGCTAAGTTGTCGTTTATTGAGTTAATCAATTTTATTTGAATCCTTTGCTAGTTGAATCTTAGTTATTATTGTATTTAATATCAATTGAGTTAACAATTTATTAGTGATTAGTTTAATTAGTAGTTTTAGTAAAAAACTCCGAAACCCCCCTTTAATTAATTTCATTCGTTCTTTGGCATTAGAATAGAATCAATTTATTCCATTCTCTGTGGATCGACCCCATTTACCACTGTGCGTAATTTATTTTTGTTTAGTGTTTGGGAATTATTTTTGGTGGATTCGACACCCATCATATCTCCTTTCTATGTGCATTCACATAGCTCTTCATTCTGTTTTGAGCTACTTTAATTCTCTGTTTCACCAATTTAATCTTATCGACTATGACTTACACCAATTCAGGCCTTAAAAGTCTCATTTCATCTTCCTTATCCCAAAAAATAGGAGTTTTGCACCTCATACGATACAAAACTTCATAAGGTACCATCTGAATTCCTGAGTGATAGGAATTATTGTAAACAAATTCGATTAAAGGCAAATGATCATCCCATGAGCCTTTGAAATCCACAACACAAGCTCTCAACATTACCTCCAAAGTTCGTATTGTCCTCTTTGATTGTCCATCAGTCTTTAGATGGAAAGCTGTACTAAAGTGCAACTTAATTCTCAAAGGCTCCTGTAAGCTTTTCCAAAAATTGGAGATGAACCTGGGATCTCTATTCGAGACTATCAAACTTGGAATCCCATGAATTCTAATTATCTTATCTATATATTTCTCAGCCAAATCATTCAAAGAATCCATCCATTTAATTGGTAAGAAATGTGTTGACTTAGTCAGTTTATCAACAATTACTCATATTGTGTCATGCTTTCTACTATTCCTCGACAATCCCATCAAAAATCCATTATAATCTTCTCTCATTTTTTTTCTAGAATCAGCAAAGGTTTAAGCTTACCTGAAAGTACCTGGTGTTCTGCTTTAACTTGCTGGCACACTAAGCATCTTTTAAAATACTTTGCAACATCTTTCTTCATTCCCTTCCATCAAAAATGTTCTTTCAAATCTCTATACAATCTCGTGCTTCCTAGGTGCATTGTATAAGGTGCATTATGTGCCTCATCAAGAATCTCGTCTTTCAACTCTTGCATATCAGGAATAGGTAGTCTGTTACCTACCACCATCAATCCATCTTTACTTACCTCTATTTTAGAAGGTTTACCATTTTTAATCTCTTCTCTAAGCTTGCTCAAATACTCATCTTGCTCCTGCAATTCCTTAAACTTCTCATTCAACACTGGCCTTACTCGAAAATTTGCCAATTTACAACTAGGTTCAACTTGTCTCAATATCACCCTGAGGTTGGCTAATTCCTTCAACAAAGGAAGATACATTGTCCCCACCTGTGCTATAGTTGGTTTTCTACTCAGTGTATCCACTACTACATTAGCTTTCCCTGGGTGATATTATACATCAAGTCATAATCCTTTTGTATCTCTAACTATCTTATATGTCTCAAATTCAACTCTTTTTGGCTCATCAAATACTTGAGACTATTATGGTCCATAAACACCCTGTTGGTGACTCCGTATATGTAGTATCTCCATATTTTCAATGCAAAGATTATAGTAGGTAACTCCAAGTCATGTGTAGGATAATTCATCTCATAAGGTTTCAATTGCCTAGAAGCATAGGCAATCACTTTATCCCCTTGCATAAACACACACCCTAATCCCTTCCTTAAGGCATCACTATACACTATTTATCTATCACTACTAAAAGGCAAAGTCAAAATTGGTGCAGTTGTGAGCTTATTCTTCAATTCCTCAAAAGTATTCTGGCATTAATTGTCCACAAAAACTTCTGATTCTTCCTTGTCAATTTGGAGAGTGGAGTTGCTATCATAGAACAGCCCTCTACAAACCTTCTATAATATCTAACCAGACCTAAGAAACTACTCACTTCAATTACATTTTTAGGTGCTTCTTATTTCACAGCTGCCTCTATTTTTCTCGGATCCATATGCACTCCTTTTTCTAAAACTACATGTCCAAAGAACACCACTTCCCTTAACCAAAATTCACATTTATCAAATTTAACATATAACTCTTTTTTTCTCAATGTCTTCAAGGAAAAACTCAAATGTTCCTCATGCTCCTTGTCACTCTTGGAATAAACCAATATGTCATAAATAAAGACTATGACAAATTGGTCTAAGAAAGGCTTGAAGACTCTATTCATGAAATTCATGAAGGTTGTAGGTACATTCATCAATCCAAAAGGCATAACTAAAAACTCAAAATACCCACACCGTGTTCTAAAAGCAGTATTTGACACATCAGACTCCTTTATCCTCAACTGATGGTAACATGATCTCAAATCTATCTTAGAAAAGACCCTTCCCTCTATCAACCTTTGTGTCTATCACATAAGCCAAGAATGCTTCGCATCTCTTCCTCATCATCCTCTTTGCTATCAGAGCCGATACAATCCTAGGTGGACTAACTTTTCTGTCTCCCATAAACACCACCTTTCTACCTTCGTTCAACTCAAACTCTACCATCTTCCATTTGTAATCCAAATTAGCATTATACTTCTGTAATGTATTCATACCTAAAATCACATCTAATCCTCCCATCTTCAATGGCATTGGATCCATCATTAATTGTTTTTCTCCAATATATATATCATAGTCTCTATAAACTTGTCTAATAACGATGTACTGGCTGATTGGAGTACTTAGCATTAAAAGAGTATCCAATGGGCTTAAATCTCTACCATACACAGTTCCCGATGAAACAAAGGAGTGGGTAGACCCCAGATCAATTAAAACAACAACATTAGCATCAACTAATTTAACCGTACCAGTCACAACTTCTGAAGCGATCTCGACATCTTCGAAGGTCATTGCAAACACTCTAGTTAGTGCTTGCCCCCTTGGTCTCCCTGGAAGATTCACTCTCTTAGCTGCCTCAGAGCTACCCACTTCCATTGTGGTCTTATGCCCCACTGTCTCAGTTCTCCTTGAAGCTTGTATTTGAATTCCCTCTCTTCTTGCATGTCATGGACACTCCCTAACCATGTGCCCTTTCTCTCCACAATTTAAGCATGTTCTATTCAATCGATAGCACTTCCCTCTATTAAGTTTCCTACAATGATCGCACTTAGGGATGGAAGATTTGTCTCCCCCTCCCCTTTCACCGCCTCCAGTCATTGAGGCTTAATGAGAAACAATAGAAGTCCTCATAGGTCTAGGCTTGCTTGCACCACTACTCCTCTCCTTAGACTGCATAGAGAAAGTCCTAGCACTCCTCTCAGGCATAGAAGTATCGTCTACCCTCTTAAACTGTTCTCTCGCTTTTTTCCTTTTGTTCACGACACTCTTTATGTTCTCAATGTTTTCCAGTCTCACTGCTACTTTAACCAATTGTTGAAAATCATAAAAATTCTGTACCACCACCTTCTCTATGATAGCTAAATGCAACCTCGATTCAAATCTACGACACTTAGCTACCTCACTCATTATCATCTCTGCTATATACTGGGATGGCTGTGTAAACTGATGCTCATACTCACTCATCGTCATTTCTCTTTGGGTGAGACTCAAAAACTTTCTTTTCTTCTACTGAATATACACCTTAGATAGGTGCTTCTTCTTATAAGCAGCAAAGAAGTCCTTCTATGTCAATACTGGCAGTCTCATCTAGCTCCCTGACACACTCTCCTACCAATGCAGAGCATCTCCCTATAGCAAACTTGCAGCATAAACAACTTTCTCATCATCCTCAAAATCCATCTGATCCAATATCCTCTCGATCTTTCTCAACCAAGTCTTGGCTTCTTCTAGATCCATTATCCTATAGAAATCCACTGCCCCATACTTCCTGAGCTTATCAAACTATTTCCCCTTCTTAGTTAGGAACAGAGTAAAAGATTGCGGCATCTAGCCCATGGCCTGAACAAATGCCTGAAACATCTTTGGATCTAATGACATAGTCATTTGCTCCTATGGAAGAGGGGACTCCTACGTTTGTGATCTATCGGGCTCACTACCTTGCCTTACAGAAGCCTCAGCATTTCCTAGGGCTACAGACTTATCAGTACTCTCCTCTCTTGGAGGAGAGTCAGGTGCAATCGATCTTTGCAGAACTCTTCGTATCTTTCTACAAGGTGGTATCTTACTCCTTCAATTAAAACACTAACGATTAGCTTACACTTCATTTTAATCTTGTTTCCTATATATATGCATGATATGCATGTCACTTAATGCAGTTAATCAATTCATAATACAACAAGAAATCACATAGCATAACAATTTATATTACTATGCATCTTAAGTCTAGGAAAAACCTAACCTCTACTACCACAGGATGTTGGACCCCATTTTTGAAGCCCAACTATCATTCCGAATATCATAAGAGGTAAGCGTATTTCTCTGTAGGGTTATTTCAATAAAATCTCCTTCGTCACCATTCTCATAATATCTCAAATCACAAGGGCGAGCCCATACCAGTCAAACGCTTGAATCACTACTTGAATTTTTTGGAAAAATTATAGCTCCATGTATCTAGTTTATTTTCAAACAATAATCATCTCATTCGGAGTTCTACATATTAAGATATGATTAAAATGTCGAAGTATGTTCAGTAAACAACCAATTCATGTTCTTCCAATCAATTCCCTCACTTTCTCTCCATCAATCTTTTTCAAATCAACACCAGTGGTCACCAATTTTTGTGGAGAGATATAAAAATGTGGTAAAAATCTATTGGTTTAAGAATCACTTCATTTAGAGGTCGGATTATCATGTTATGGACAAAAGAAATAACTATAGTTATATCCTCAATCATATTGTACCTATCTTGGGCAAATTGACATAACTTTCATTAGAGATGTGGCATTAAGGTCATTTTAGGACAATTTCAAAGAGAACTTTGAGATCTAAAACTTTTATGAAATTCCATGGATATATTTTTCCATCTAGAGGGCCAAAATTGCAAATTTTCAAAATTGTACAGTATATGTCCGTTAAACCGACATACACCTATACCTAATGGACATTCACGGGATCTAGAAAATTTTCCAGACCTGTAAAGGTCTGTTTAACAACCTAATGTATGTTTAACAGATATGGAATGGGATGGGGGGTGTTTTTACACCTGAGAAGGTCTGTTTAATAGACCTAATTTGACTATTTATACTTACACATGGATCCTGGCTTTCGGGAACTTCCCGGAACAAAAAAGTTTTGTTTTCCGCACTGTGTCCATGTGATGGACACCCCGGAATTTTCCTACATATTATCGACAACCTATCTACCATCGATACCAAGGTGTTGGACCGTCTTTATTGAGAGCACTAAACAAGTCTGTTTTAAATTTTTTTAAGAAAATTCTGGAGTGTAAGGTGTTTTAGAATCTTGAGATGACTTCTTTTATACACACTCTTGAAAAGTTAATGTTCATAACTTACCGTTACTATTTTACTTGAAAACTTACAACTTTTCAACTTCTTTTGTACGAATCATCTGGGTCATAGAGTGTCAAATGAATGGTCATTTAACATTTACCATATTCAAGTTTCATCTGATTTCCTTAAATCTGTCTTCACTTAAGGGTTTGGTGAAGATATCTGCCCATTGTTGATTTGTCTCAGCGAATTGTAGATTGATGATCCCTCTCTGTACATAGTCTCTTATAAAATGATTTCTAACTTCAATAGGCTTTGCCTTGAGTGTTGTATTGGATTATTTGAAAGATTAATAAAACTTGTGTTGTCACAGAAGATTGAAATCTGATCTTATTGGATAGAATAATCCTCTAATTGATATTTAATCTATAACATTTGTGAACAACAGCTTGTAGGTGACATGTATTCAGCTTTTGAAGTAGATAGAGCAATTGAACTTTATCTCTTGCTTGACCAAGAAATTAG
The DNA here is from genome assembly GCA_024703695.1 of Erythroxylum cataractarum. Lineage (NCBI taxonomy): Eukaryota > Viridiplantae > Streptophyta > Magnoliopsida > Malpighiales > Erythroxylaceae > Erythroxylum > Erythroxylum cataractarum. The sequence continues at coordinate 32,169,848 of JANJEY010000008.1, read as the reverse complement.
ATTATGACCAAAAAAGTGGCAACCTCCACTTGTACTCTTTCTATCAATCCTATCGTCAACATAATCAGCATCACAGTAGCCAATTAGCCTGAAATCTTTATCTTTCTCATACATTAAGAAAAGATTAGTAGAATCTGCTAAGTATGTCAATATTCTTTTGATAGCAATATAATGAGATTCTCTAGGATCTGCTAGAAATCTTGCACACAAACAAACACTAAACAATATATCAGGTTTGCTTGCAGTTAGGTAAAGCAAAGAACCAATAATTCCTCTAAAAAGAGTTTGATTAATCTTCTTACCAGCTTCATCCTTAAATAAAAGGATTGAAGGATGCATAGGAGTTGACATTGGTTCAACATTCTCCATTTTATATTTGAATAAAAGTTCTTTGATATATTTTTGTTGATGAATACAAATCTTTTCTTCAGTTTGTTTAATTTGTAAACCAAGAAAGAACTTTAATTTACCCATCATACTCATTTCAAATTCATTTTTCATAAGATTTTCAAAATTTGAACATAATTTCTTAGAAGTTGCACCAAAAATGATATCGTCTACATATATTTGTACAACTATAAAATAAATTTTAATATATTTTCTAAATAAAGTTTTATCTACTTGACCTCTAATTAAGTCATTTTTAATCAAAATGAACTCAAACGATCATACTAAGCACGATGTAATTCTTGATAAAAGCTTGATGCATTAAAATTTTGTTAATATGATAGAGGCATTTTTTTCAAAACCCTACTTACCCAAACACTTAACCATTGTTAGCCCCTTTGAGCCATCTTTTGAGTGGACGCATAGTTCACAATTAATGTGAATTTCTCATCTCCATTTAAATATGATCTAAAAAAAATAAGAATTTCTATACAAAAGAAAAGAAAGAAAAAGTTCCATAAGTTTCAATTTTTTTTTACAAAATAGAAAGCTTTCTCAAAAGAGAAAAGTTATTAAAAAATGTTAGATTATGTTTGTTGTTTGTTTAAACATTTTCTTACGCATAGTTGATGTTTGTTTTATGAGAAAAATAATTGTGATACATGTACTCATTTTTCCTTCTTCTATCCAATCCATTTCACTTAGCCTTCTGTACATTACAACCCTGAAAGTCCTCTTGATTCTCGAAATTATAGTTCTCGTGGTGGAGAGGTAGAATTATCACAAGCTTATGAATGAGAATTGGCTAAGCAGATTATAGTCTGCTTGGGTTGATTTCTGAGAAAGTGATTTTATTGACTTTCTGCTATCATTTTTAATCATGGTAGGAATTTTCTTTTACACTTGTGTCTCTTTGACTTTTATAAGCTTTATCCAAGAGTACAAAGGTCTAAGTTTGGGAGAATTTGATTGAACCCAAGTTTCTTACATTATTTGGTGACAATTTCATGGTTTTTGTTATACTTTTTGGCTCTTATTATTAGATTTTGTGCTTAATTTAGCTCATGAGTGCTTGTTTTGAATTAATGTAGTTTGAGGGTAAAATTGTCACAAATAGTTAGTAATTGCACTGAATTGATTTTTAGAACAATTGATACTGCAAACTATTTTTTTTCATTATAGGACATTCAAGAAGTAGAGCCAAGGAGTGAAGACCAAGAGCACAAGTCAGGGCAATAGGCAAATTTCGTCACGGCGAAGATGATTTTTTGCCGTGGTGAAATCAAAAGATCTATGAAGAGACGTTTTAGGCAAAGTTCGCCATGGCAAAGATAATGCTTTGCCGTGGCAAAAGCTGAAAGTTACAAAAGAAATCTTTCAAGAAAAGCTCTCATTCGAATTGGCACCAAACTCGAACCATTTTTGGAAAACTAATCGCCTATGTAACCCGACCCACCAACCCATTTATGAAAAAAAGATCTAGTTTGGGTTAACCTAAGAAGAGAGGGAGGAGAGCTGACATTCGATGATCCATCATACACATTCCATCTTCACGCAACAGACCATCGTCTTCTCGCATCCATATCATTTTCCCTACTTGCCACCGTCGACTTCTACCATAGGTGTCTCCGACTGCTTCTCGGTTATGAAGTCTTTTGGAGCTATGCGTGGCTAGGCGTCTCTCTCTCCTCTTGAAGATTTACTAATGGCTAGAGTTCAATGGGCTTAAAAGGGGAGTAGCTTAATCCATGTTTAGCTATGATTTATGAACTCCTAGGTTTAGGATTTGTAATTTGTAGTTGAATATTCTTAATTAGAGTTTAATCAAGTGTTAGATATTCAATGTGTAGTCAGGATTTGTTGATGTAGAACTTTGAGCTTAAATATATGAAGTCTCATATATGTCTATTTGCAATCTTATTGAATCTCTTTTATCTAACATGGTTGTATTTGACATTGAGTTGATTTGAGATCCCAGAGTGACTTGTTGCATTGACTTATCCACTACTCACACTAAGGGCATTCAACAAGGTCTTAAGAAATGGAGTTCATTGATTAAGACCTTGGACTTAAAGGTTTTTTTAAGGTTTACCCATTTAACTTAATCATTCCACTCCTATCGAAATTGATTTCGAACTATGATAGCCAAAGCTCATTTTCAAAAGGATATATCATCATTTGATCATTGTCTTTATCTTTCTATTTTTCCATTCCCAAAAATCCAAAAATACATTTTACACATTTTTCTTACAATTCCATTTAATTCAAATAAGGTTTCTAAAGTTCAAAACCCCCTCCTTACCAATTTAGCTTACATTTCATGATATATAGGTTAGCTTAGGTCCATTCATTTAGGTTCTGATTAAGTGAGACGACCCGAGGTTGCACCCTATATTGCAATCCTTGGATTATATTTTTGATTTGACCTCCAAGAGTACAAACTAGGTCTGGATCAATGTTAATAATTTCTTGGAATGTGAGGTAGTTAATAGCCCCTCGAAACAATTATTCTTTAAGGACTTCATTATGAACAATAAGTTTGCTTTAAAAGGCATTTTAGAGACTAAATTGAATAGGGGAAGATTATCTTTTTGGGAATCAATGGTCTTTCTTGTCAAACCATCACAATCACCATTATAGACATTGTGATTAATTATGGTCAAAAATTGTTTAAAGTACAAGCTTTGCAATCTAATGATCATGTTGTGCACTTATTTATGTGTTCATATAAGAGAATATATAAGTGATGATTTCCTTTATCTATGGATCAAATCATGCTTTTTAAAGGAAAATGCTTTAGGATCAACTACGAGAGATTGTCTCTATGATTAATAGCCCTTAGATTATTTTAGGAGATTCAAATAGTACATTAATGACATCAGAAGCATGAGGTTATCGTGTGACCTTGGAAAACTACTCTCCTGATTTCAATAATTGTGTGGAGAAGTTAGGGGTTATATATTTGAGGTTTAAGGGAAACTATTACACTTGGATTAGTGAACAAAGATTAAGGTGTCATATTAAGAAAAAGTAGATAGGGCTTTAATTAATGGTGAGTGTTTGCTTTAAGTCCCTAAAGTAAAGCCAAGTTTAATTTATGAACCCCTTGATATATGATCATACTCTAATCTTGATTTAAAATATGTTTAAAAGGAGGAAAAGGTATTTTCCCATTAGATTCAATAGTAGCATATTTAGGTCATTTTCTTCTTAAATTACCATTACCTTAGCTTCCCTTGAATTTGGAAAAGACCTAAGCAATTTCCTCAACACTTTAAGATTATGGATCATTTGGTGTCACTTTTGTTTTTCTACTGTGATTTTTAGTTTTTGTTTTTTATTGTGATTTTTTTTCAAATAAAAAGAAAATTATATTTTATTGTTGATGTCAATATAGTAATATTTTTATTACTAATAACAATGACATATTAAATAAAACTTAAAAATAAATTATTTTTAATTATTTAAATTTATTTTAATCTCGTATATAATATTTATTAATAAATTATCAATTAAATTATTTTATTTTATTAAAATAAATAATGTATAAATTAAATTTATTTATGAATTAATATTTATTTACAATATATTTAAATTATTAAATCAAAATTTTATATAAAATTTATATATTTTGACAATATTTTAAATTTAATCATATTCATTAATAATTGTTTAATTAAATATTATATAAAATTGAATTGTTAATAATTAATATATTAAATGATTAAATGATATATATATTTATTTAAAAGTAAATCAAATTGTGAAACAAATAAAAACAAAAATCAATTTTTGTGGTTTTTGTAAATTTTGAAAATTGGAAAAAAATCAAAAACAAAAATTCAAACAAACAGATTTTTATAAATTTGAAACAAAAATTGAAAACCAAAATCATAAATGGAAACAAAGATGCCCTTAATTTTTATTTTGCCTATGCCTTTGTAAGCATTAATAATATCAATAAATGTAGTGTACATACCAGATATGCTTTCATCATGTTTCATTTGAATTTTATATTGATATGTTAGCACGATCACTTTACTCATGTTTGCTTGATTTGTTCGTTATATTTAAGTTCTAAATTGTTAAAAAATTCATCAGTCATTTCAAACATAAAGATTATTAAATATGTTTCTTCCCATTGCATAAAATAACATTTGAAAAGCCTTATTATTTAAGAAAATTAATCTCTTATCTTAAAGGTCCAATTCTTTTTTAGTTTAGTAACTTTTCTCTCATCTATGAATTTAGTAGGAATGAATGGACCACTTGAAACAATTTATCACAAGTCAACATTTTCAGTCATCAAGAAGAATTCCTTTCTTATTTTTTAGTTAGAATGGCAATACTATTTGTTTTATTTTTATAAATTAAAAAACATAATTAACTTACATTATTATGTTGATTAATCACAATCTTGTGAAATAAATGAAATAATAATGTTTAGTGTGATGGTTTTTTCCTACAAACAATCAATTAGCTGAGTATTCATGACATAAATAATTGAAAATACTCTTTATATTATATAAGTTTGTTTAAATAACTAATGTATAAGATAAGGTCCATAAGATATATATATATTTAGTAATAAATTCATAATGAGATCATAATCATAATATTCATATTGCATTTATTTATTATCTCTAAATTATTTTGTTAGTTTATTTATTAAGATTGAACATTAATAAAACAGAAAGATTAGTTCATGTTATGTTTCTTTTTTATAAAGGAAATATTAGATCTTATATGCCAAAGTATAGAAATATTTAAATAAACTTATGAGTGTTTCTTAGAAAAAAAGTTCACTGAACTACTTCATATGAGAATTTTATACAAAATGTACTTGTATATCTACATAAATGTTGACTGTAAAAATTATATAAGTGATTCTCTTAATTAAGATCTTCAAAGTATATCATATAAAATTATTATATTTTGATACTACTTATGATCTTTCATAGTCAAGAGTAACTCACTTGATAGTTATTGAATATGTCATGAATTATATAAAAGTAGTTAGATAATCAATATAAGAATAATCATTCTAAAGTAATTATGAATAATACTACATTATTATCAATTAGTATTGATTTAAAAAAAAACTTAAGCCAAAGTGGAATGAGATTTTGATAATATAGTTTCAAATGGAGTAGACACTAATTCCATATTTTTTGTAATCAAAATATTATAAAATGAAATAATTAAATTCTAAAAATTCTTATACTAAAATTTCATTCAAAATTTCTTTAACATTTTTAATCTTTAGATGATCATGATGTGTTTGTAGACAACAATCTTGATATATTGATGTAAATTATTTAATAGAAAATTAAAGATAAATTAAAAGAATTTGATTTATTTAATCATAATATGTTTAAGATTACAATTTATATACATTGTCAACATATTTATACAATTAACGAGTCACCCATAAATAGAGAAAAACTAATTTAATGAAGTTAACTTAATTGTAAAGTTTGAGATACTGAAGACCAAATATAAAATAATTGATAAATAAAGACTAATATTAGATATTAGATCTTATTGAGACGTAGTTAGTATTTAGTAAAAATTAATTGTAATTCTAATTAAAATTTAATTGATATTAAAATTCTTTTTTAATTAAACTAATAAAGATTCAAATCTTACTATAAATAAGTGTAGGTTCTATACGAGCTCACACCTTTAGTTCTACGTATAAAGTTCTCTCCACTTATTTGTGTCAAACACTTATATAGTTATAATGATTTTTGTGTACATTATAGATTTAAGGGGAAATGTAGAAAAAATCAATACTCATACTATGCTTTATGTTTTGTTATGTTTATAAAGTAATCACATTATAAAATTAAAATAATTTTCTTTTCCGAAAAATTATGAAAATAATTTATTTGCTTCTACCATAATAATGAGATAATATCCCAATTTCCTAACATCAAACATGAAAATAAACCTTGGAAGCAACATCAAAGAAAATGTTTGCAAGGGGTTGCGTGCATATTTGCCAATTAAAGAACGTGAACTCCGAATCTTTACTTTCTTGCCTCTTTTATATGTATCTCTCTCTTTTTTTTCTTTTTTTTTTTGGTTCGAGGGATAAAGTCTGCCCAAACGCGTGGCCTCGTACAAATCTTGCTAGTTGAAATAGTTAAAAAGCTTTAAAATTTTTGTTTCATTGAAATTGCTTGCAATTGCTAAAGGCTACTATGTTAAATTTACAATGAGCTTATGAACCTATACGAGAAGAAAAATTAAACTACATACAAGCTTAAGTAAGAATTTATTTTAAAACCAATTGGCGATAGGTTGAGTAGTCCACTAAACTTATATGTTAGTCTTCTTTCTCCTCTTTTTTCAATATGGGACACTCATATATAGGTATTCCCAACACTCCCCCTCAAATACAATTGAAACTGAATATTTAGTTGTTACTTGAAATAAACACAATGGTAACCGGACCGGATCACCGGGACTGGACATCCAGATGAACAATCGAGAAACTAATAATCTAGACCGAACTTGCTCTAATATCATGTGAAATTTGCAATGGGCTTACGAACTCACACGAGAAGGAAAGTTAAACCACACACAAGCCTAAGTGAGGTTTCATTTTAAAACTAATTGACGATAGGTGGAGTAACTCACTAAGCTTATATATTAGTCTTCTTTCCTCTCTTTTTCCAATATAGGACGCTCACATATAAGTATTCTCAATATTTTTCCTCAAGTGTAACTGGGATTAAACATCCAGTTGTCACTTTAAATAAACACAGTGGTAATTGGATCGGGCTGCTGGGACTGAATATCCATACGGACAACCGAGAAATTAATAATCTGAACCAAACTGGCTCTAATATTATGTGAAATTTGCAATGGGTCTATGGGCCCACACGAGAAGGAATGTTAGACCATACACAAGCTCAAATGAGGTTTTATTCTAAAACCAATTGGCAATAGGTGGAGTAACCAACTAAGCTTATATATTAGTCTTATTTCCTCTCTTTTTCTAATATGAGACGCTCACATATAGGTATTATCAACACTTCCCCTCAAATGCAACTGGGAATAAACATCTAATTGTTACTTGAAATAAACATAGTGATAACCCAACCAGGCTGTTGGGACTAAACATCCAAACAGACAATTGAAAAATTAATAATTTGGACCAAACCTGCTCTGATATCATGTGAAATTTACAATAGGCCTACGAGCTCACATAAGAAGGAAAGTTAAACCACACACAAGCTCAAGTGAGGATCTATTCTAAAACCAATTGGCAATAGGTGGAGTAGTCCACTAAGTTTATATATTAGTCTTCTTTCTCCTCTTTTACTAATATGGAACGCTCACATGTAGATATTCTCAACACTCCCCCTCCAGTGTAACTGGGACTGGACATCTAATTGCCACTTGAAATAAGCACAGTGATAATCAGACCGAGCCGCTAGGACTAGACATCTAGATGGACAACTACGAAATTAATAATACAAACCAAACCTAACTCCTTTTTCCTACTTTTTCCAATTAGGGACACTCACATGTGGGTATTATTGGCACTCCCCTCAAATGCAACCTAGATTGGACATCCAATTGTTACTTGAAATAAATACAGTGGTAACCGGACTAGGCCGCTGAGACTGGACATCTAGACAGATAACCAATAAATTAATAATCTGGATCAAACCTGCTCTGATATCATGTGAAATTTGCAATGGGCCTACGGGCCTATATAAGAAGGAAAGTTAGACCACACACAAGCTCAAGTGAAGTTTCATTTTAAAACCAATTAGCAATAAGTGAAGCAACTCACTAGGTTTATATGTTAATTTTCTTTCCCCTCTTTTTCCAATATGGGATGCTCACATGTAGGTATTCTCAACACTCCCCCTCAAGTGTAACTGATACTGGACATTCAGTTATCACTTGAAATAAACACAGTGGTAACTGGATCAGGCCACCAGGACTAGATATCAAGATGGATAACTAGAAATTAATAATCCAAACAAAACTTGTTGTAATATCATGTGAAATTTTTAATAGGCCTACGGGCTTACAATAGAAGAAAAGTTAGACCATACATAAGTTTAAATGAGGTTTCATTTTAAAACTAATTAGCAATTGGTGGAATAGCTCACTAAGCTTATATGTTAGTCTTCTTTTCTCTCTTTTTTCAATATGAGACACTCATATGTAGGTATTCTCAACATACTATGGTATGAGAATGACATATACGTAGGGAAAGCTATGTTTTTGTGTCGTGAAAGATTGTGAATTTGAAAGTGAATTTATATTGTCTCCATCTCCTTGATGCTTGGTGATCTAGTCCCCCATTATTCACTTTCCATGTTCATATTCATTCGGAATTAACAGTATTGGAAGGTCAATATACACTACAAAAAATTGTATTTTTAGTGAAAGTAAAAATTGTCACTAAAAGTAGTAGTATTTGTCATTATTATTAATAGTGTCCAATTTTTCAAGTCGTCACCTTCCGTCACAAATACCTCCGTCACTAATGAAATAGTGACTAATTTAAAAAATGGTCACAATTATGCAACACTTTTGTGACATAAATACTGACACTAAAACTAGTAAAATATGTGACAAAACTATATGGTCACAATAACATTACATATTTATGACAAGTTTATTGTCACAAATAATATAAAGTAGTGACGAATTAAGTCGTAACAGTACTTCAATTTCTTGTGACAAAATTGCCGACACTAAAACCTATCAAATGTGTGACAACACTATATGGTCACAACAACTGTACTTA
>JANJEY010000008.1:32141322-32160582 GCA_024703695.1 Erythroxylum cataractarum | reverse complement strand
TACCCTACAATAAAAATTACAAATAAAGTAGCATCAATTGTTGAAAAACTAATTTGTCACAGTTAAACCAAGATACGATAATTTTTGCCCCTATAAACATAAATTAAATGTAAAGCACAATAATTCAAATAATAATCAAATAAAGCTATAAAGACTAATTTTAGTGACAAAAACTCATCCAAATGACGTGAAAATATATATGAACAAGTGAGTTTGTCACCAGTCGCAACCTCAATCAATTGCTCATCTGAATTGAGTAAAGATTCAAAGACGCAAGAAAGTTGAGGTTCATTTTACCCTAATAGTCTGGTTGGGTAAGTATAGAATGTAGTAGTATTACGGTGTCCCCTGACATTTTGTGTTTAAGTAGACTATGCAATAAAAAGTAGTAGTATTAAGGTTTCTCGTGATGTTTTGAGTTTAAGTAGACTATTCACGTGAGTAAGTCCCCACTATGTAAATTTATAAGATTAATGAAATTTTTAATTTCTCCAAAAAAGATACAGTTTCATATGAGAGAAATACCATTCTATCCCTACCCCATAACTTCATCCTCTAACTTGCAATTCACAATAGATTTAAGACCTTTAATTGACTTCATTACCTTAATAATTCTTCATCCTCTAACTTGCTATTCACAATAGATTTAAGACCTTTAATTGACTTCATTACCTTAATAATTAAATCTCACAATAATCATTCTCTTAGTTTATTCAACTAGTCATTTGTTATTAAGCTTATAAAAATGCAATATCCTATAATAGATACAAACAAATGCAATATCTTATAATAGATACAAACATTCACATTATTTAATCTTCTTTCTCCTTTCTATTTAAAATAATACTTAACATTTACATTTACTCAATTTAGTCTATCAAAAATAAAAGAACTTTAAAAAAACTCTTACAAATTACAAAATCACTTCTACTCAGCTCAAACAATCATAACCTTACAACTTAATTAGTCTAAAATTAAAACTTGTGATCTCAAAGTTTACCAACCTCTCCCCTTTTCTTTTTTTTATTATTTTCTTGCATAAAAAAGGAAAGTAGAAACTAACTAATTGAAGTTTTATTGACAAAAGTTTTCGTCATAACAAGTACATAAGCTTTTAATAACAAAGCTTAGTGATTAAACAAAATTTGACAATATTAATATATTAATAGTGACAATTTAATTATGAAGGTACTAAATTGTTACAATTCCCATTGTATTAGTGACATAAAAATAAATCATCACAGTTAATCCAAACAATAGTATCAATCAATTGTTTTGTCATAACAAACCTCATATCTGTGACGAAATAATTCTTAGGCACACAAAAAATTGTCACTAAATTACAAACAGTAGTGACCGTAGTTATAGTTTAGTGATTGTGACAATATTAAGTAGATACTAATTAATTGAATATTTATTGACAAAATTTTTCGTCACAACAAGTAAAATATTGTGTGACGATAAACCATTTCCTCACAACAAGAAAAAAATATTAGTAACCAAACTATGTTTTGTCAAAAGAAATAGAAAATATTAGTTACCAACATATATTTTGTCATAATTATAATTAATTCCCGCCAAAATTATTTTGGCACCAAATTTTATAAGTTTTTAGTGACAAAACTTAGTGGTAAAATAAAATTTAACACTATTAATATATTCATAGTGACAATTTAACTGTGAAAGATACTAAATTGCCACAATTACCGTTATATTAGTGACAAAAATATAAATCATCACAGATAAACCAAACAATCGTGTCAATCAATTGTCTGGACACTAAAAAATATCATATTTGTGATGACAAAAATAATTAGTCACAAAAAATTGTCACTAAATTACGAATAATTGTGACCGTAGTTATAGTTCGGTTATTGTGACAAGATAAAGTAGACACTAATTAATTGAATATTTATTGACAAAATTTTTGGTCACAACAAGTAAAATATTATGTGACGAATAACCGTTTCGTAACAAAAAGAAAAAAATATTAGTGACCAAACTATGTTTTGTCACAACAAATAAAAAATATTAGTTACTAACATATGTTTTGTCACAATTACAATTTATTCCCGCCAAATTTATTTTGGCGCCAAATTGCATAGACTTTTAATGACAAAACTTAATGATAAAAGAAAAGTTCTCACTATTAATATATTAATAGTAACAACTTAATTGTGAAAGATACTAAATTGTCACAATTACTATTGTATTAGTGACAAAAAAATAAATCATCACTGTTAATCCAAACAATAGTGTCAATCAATTGTCTTATCACAAAAAGCCTCGTATTTGTCACAAAATGGTCAGTATATGTCTTAACTCTTGTAGTGATAATTTTGAAAGGCCACCAAAACCTATGATTTGTTATTCCTAGTGGACTCTTGAAGAAAATAAATACATATTAGACATCATTGAGCTTTAAATTATATTTACATTTTCTTTTTAGAAATAAAAATACATTTTTTTCTCTTGACCTCATTAAAGTTTCTTAAAAAATTATGTTTCTCTTGACGTCATATAGATTTTTCTAAAAATTTAATATTTTAAATTATTTATCAATTCTTATATAAAAAAATATTACTAATTTGTTTTCCTGGTGGATATAAATTTATATATTTAACAGTATTTTCTCAAAGACTCGAGCATATAACACAATATTCAATGCTAAGTATATAAGTTCAAGTTAATTTTTAGTACGTCACTTTAAACTTATGAGAAAATCACAACCATGGCTATCTGCTATAATTACAAAATTATGGTTAAATTTAATTTTAAAGGTCCTGTTATTTAAGAATTATTAATATAGATTCTTTTATCAATATTTTATTGTATAATTTATAATTTCTTATTACGATCTCATAATTTAATATATTATTTTACTTCTATTCATACAAAATATGTAAATAATATGACTATTAAAAAAAAACGAAATATTGAAACCACAATTTCGCATTTCTTGATTATGAGAGATTCTTACTGTGTAAATTTGCAAGTCCATGCATACAGTTAATAAGTCGCCCTCTATTTTTAAGTACAAAAGAGCATCTTAGTTTTCAAGCACCTCTGTCTATTTCTTAAACAAGGGCATGGCTTCGGGTGGGATGTTGTTTAGTGTAATAAAATTTGAATTTTACTAGGTGATTCTGCCTGTAAGATCATAATGAGTACAGTACAGCATACTGATATGATATGACTTGGAATTTCGTTCTAATCGTATACAAGTAAGCACTATCTAAGATTTTAGTTAGGAAAGCCAGTAGTAAGCCATCACACAGTCGTACTTATAGTAGTAATCCATAGTTTTCACTCCAGGTAATAATGCATTTGGGAGATCAGGCGTGAAGCCCTATTATCTTCAGAGAGACTGAGCCCGAATCACTGAGAAGGACAGAAGCGTTGAGTTCTCCCCTGACCCAACACAGGTTTTTAAGTTTGAAGATCGAAATTCATCAGTTCGCCATTAGGCGAAGGGCTAGTCCAGAGTTTTCAATAGTTGGGAGTGTGACAACTTTTAAGGCTTTAGGAGTATAACATGCCTAGCCCAATATTGTTGTGCCGTCTCGTGGTTGTTGCATCAAGCCATTATTCAAAGAAAGTGTTGTCCAAGCCAAGGTTTTCATCATAGGTGAAATAATCTGTCTTATATTGTACTAAATCGCTATGCTTTGCAAAAGCAGTAATCGTTTTCACCTATCACCTGAAACAGGACCTTGACGTCTCCCAAAACTCCAATCTCAAGGTTGTTCGTTACTCTTACAGGATCTAAAAGAGTTTTGGGTTTTGAATATAGTAAATTTAGTAATTAAATTAGTACGAACATGGTAAGTTTTGAGTTTTAATTTAAAACTTATCAGGGGAGCAATAATTCTAAGACAGATGTTGATATGGGAAGCATGAAAACTGAACTCCTCCCTTTGGCACTCCTCTCGTCTCCATTCCATCAACTGTAGCGGCATCTGGCAAATTCAACATCTCACTTACCACGTCATATGATTGAATTTGAAGTTTAGTGTTTCTACCCGTCGACAGAAACCATGGGTGAAATGTAGATGTCAGCTTAATTATATAATCGTGTATAGCTTTATGGAGACCTATGTCCTCGAGAGGTCTTGTCCTTTCGCGATGCCCATTTAGCCTTTTGCAAAACAGATATTGTGTTGAAGAGAGTATCCACACATTGATCATAAAGATCTTTCCTAGATTTACAAGCTTTTATATATACAATTCATCCCCCCAGAAAATTTTGGGTAAGTGGGCTTGAAATAAAAGAGCCCGGGTAATTTGTAATAAATGTTTGTGTTTACGTTCTACGACTCCATTTTGTTGTGGGGTGTGAACACATGTTGTTTGGTGTATGATGCCTTTTGACAGGAACAATTGTTGGCATGGGTGGTTTATGAATTCGGACCCATTGTCCGTTCTAATGGATTTAATAGGTAAGAAAAATTGTTTTTCAATAAGGGTGATAAAGTTTGTTAGGGTGTCGCAGACTTGGGTTTTTCTTTGTAACAAGATGGTCCAGGTTGCTCTTGTTGCCTCATCTACGATGGTTAAGAAAGACTTGGAGCCACTTTGAGTTGGTGTTTTATATGGGCCCCAGAGGTCTATATGCAGCAATTCGAAAGGTTGTTTACAAGTAATGGTATGAGTGGGGAATGGTTTTCTAGACTGTTTTGCTAAAGGACAGATATCACAAATATGATTAATTGGAACTTTAGAATTAAAGTCAGATATATGTAAAAGCTTGTTCCTTGATACATGACCAAGACGAAAATGCCAAACATCAAAAGAGTTTGACGCATTACAAATTATTGAATCCTGTAGGTAGAAGTCAAGTGGAGGACCTTTTAGAGTGTTTTGTGGCAGTAAGTGACATTGGTCAAGTTTGTAAATCTCTCCGTTGGCTTCGCAGATCGCTGTTATAGAATTAGTCCGAAGGTCCTGAAAAACCACCTTATTAGAGACAAAAATAACAGCAAGTTTATTTTGAGTGGTCAATTTGTTTACGGACATGAGGTTATGGTGGAAAGAAGGTATGTGTAATACGTCCTTTAAGAACAATTCTTTTGAGATGTGTGTATCTCCTGTATGAGTGACGGGTCTGTAAGTGCCGTCTGGGAGAGTAACTGGGTGGAAGGAGTTGGTTTCGGTGTGGCTGGATAACATTTGTAGGTTGGGAGTCATGTGGGTGGAGGCCCCTGAGTCCACCACCCATGAACCACTATCATTTTCAACTTTAGAAGACACATTATAGGTAGAAAAAGTACCTGCAAAACTGTCTGAAATTACGTGGTTGGCTCCCACATTTCCCTTCCCTCTCATGAATTTCATTAGCTCCTGAACTTGCCGAGCGAGAAAGTTGATGTTCACATCCTGATTGTCATTTGGGATGTCATCTACTGGACTGTCCATCACTGCTGCTGCATACTCTGGTTTGCTTCTTTCTCGTTTCTCTCGTAATTCCTTATACCAGTCCGGGATTCCATGGAGGTGGAAGCAAGTCTTGATTGTATGTCCCTTGGCATGGCAATGTTCACATTGCTTGTCTTCTTTCTTTTGAAAAGGCCTCCTCCTGTTTCCACCTGAATTGTCTCTTCTAAGAGTTCCATTTACATTCTTTATTCGACTCACTAAGGCTACATTCATTTGGCTACTCCCATTGTTACCGATGGACACATTCCTTTGTTTTTCTACTGTTAGAATCATAGAATAGGCCTTATTTACCATCGGTAGTGGTTCTATTAACATAATCTGACTCACAACATTGTTGTATTCCTCACGCAATCCCATCAAAAATTGTACCAGTTTAGTGTTGTTCTCTACTTCGGAATTGTGTGTGGCTACATCACACTTACACTTCTTAATAGGTATCAAACATCCTAAGTCATCCCATAGTTTTTTTTATTTTTGTGAAATATACCGCAACAGAATCGCACCCCTGTCTCAATCCATTCATTTCTTGCATCAACTGATACAGGTGTGGTCCACTGATTTCTCCGTATCTACTTCTCAATTCCTCCCACAGATCCTCCGCAGTGGTAGTAACCAAGAACGAGTCAGCTATTTCTTTAACAAGAGAATTTAAGATCCACGAAATTACCATATTGTCAGCTGTCCTCCATTTCTTAAGCAGACTCTGGTCTTCAGGCTTTGGGCAGCTTCCGTCCACCATTCCTAGTTTGTTTTTAGCCTTGAGCGCGATTACCATAGAGCGGCTCCATGACAGGTAGTTGTTTCCGTCCAGTAGAGATGTGACGAGTACACAGCCTGGGTTGTCGTTTGAGTTGATTTGGAGTGTGTCTGTATCTATTGCTTGTTCGGTTGCAAGGGTCTCGCTTGAATCATCCGCCATAGCTGGGAAGAAATTTGAGATCTGAAAATTGAAAAATCAAGGTTTGTGTGTGTATTTCCTGGTTTGCTTTGATACCATGTAAAACGTTCTGGCAACAGAGAAACGCAATAGCAAGAATGAAGGAATATCTATCTGAATCCCTTAATCATTGATAACGTAGGGTGTACATTATATACAGTTGCTAGCTCGCTTAACCAGCGTGAGATTCCCTGTAACTAACAAGAAAGAGAAAAATGACGAAGTAAAAAGAAGAGGAGTAAAATATTTACAGGCATGTGTAAATATGTACATCACTGAGGTTTCTACAAGTTTCTACGAGCTTCTGGAAACAAGGCTTGAAGGCTGGGCTTGTAGCATTTGTGGGCTTCTGGAGAGCCTAACAGTATATATGTTTGCCAATTTAAGGTTAGTACGTATTCTTAAAGGACCTTTCGTAACTGGTTTCTTAGAGGACCTTTCAGTAACGAAGACGTCGACAAGATACTCAACAATTCCAGCTTCAATAAAAATTCAAGTCTATATAATTTCAATGGGCATTTCTAAATCAAAACTTGGCACTTGATTAGAAGGAATTTAGAAAAGGCATTCCTTAACTGTTTTTGGAGAGGAACTCTTTTAAAGGAATTTAATAATATTAATGTGATATAAGTAAAACAAAATACAGAAATAATGTAAAAGAATCATTGAGTAAGTGCATTTATCGTTTTCATAGTGTAATTAGATTAATTAGAATTACCAATAATTCTAGTTATCACACAGTTGTTTAAATATTTCCGTACTTTAATCTATGAGATAGACTTCTCTATTAATCTTTTACATCATATCAATGTCCAGTCTTAATAGAACAGTGACTAAGAACAAGTTAATGATACTACATAAATTAATGCAATATGAATCTTATAATTATGATCTCATTATAATTTTGTTTGTAATTCATCTTGTTTCTCGTCTTCCTTCTTTGGCTCCTTATCCTTCTCTTATTCCTTGTCTTCTTGAATAGTAGCTTGATCACTCTCTTCTTTATCTTCCTCTTTCTCTTCAATGTGACGAATGTTGTTAATACTTTCTTTTACCGATAGGAATTCTAAAGTTACAGTTTTACACTTATGATCAATCAATACATTCCTTATTCTTAAACATTTTGATTGAAAGTTCTCTTGCATCAAAACTCCTTAAGAATACATTAATAATTATATGAATTCCCTTGATAAATTTCACTCTAACTTAGAAAGATTATAGATCATATGTAGGACTCCATTCAACGTTCATCCTTTGTTGTGACCTAGGTTATATATATGACCTACATTCACTACTTTAATCCTAGATAAGAATTACTTTAATCCATCATAATAAGCATATAAGGACATTTCTCAAGAAATAATAATCTTTCACTAAATCAAAGGAATCAACTCAAAACATAATTATAATGTTCATTCCACCTAAATCTACATCCCATTTTAGTTTATAATCAAATAAAGTAAACCAAAAACAAACAATAAATATAACATGAAAGAAGAGAGAGGTATCATGACTCTTAGATCTTGATGCTTCTTGATTGAGTCTTAATGGAATCTCACTTTTCTCTAACGTTATTTATTAATGATGTGCTCTTAAGTCTCCTCTACATTGTGACTAATTTTTGGACCTCTTAGATGTCTCTTTTCAGTTCTCCATCATGTTTTTAGCTTTTTATGACAAAATCCTAGAAAGTTTTAATCAACACAAGACTAACACTGAACCATGTCTATCTTGGATTGCTTTACTACCACCAAAAACCCTAAATTCTATAAATGTTAATATAAGTATACAATATGGTATTGTCTTAAACCTATATAAACCCAATTTTAGGTTTATTTTTATTCTATTTTGTATCTAACACATCTTGCTTAAAACATAGGATTAGGCACAATACCATATATATGTCCTATTTGTTAACATAAGACCATTTTCTGGCTATGTTTCTTCATATGATTGCACTATTGAAGAAGCTAAAAAAATCATTTTGTAATATAGGCCTTGTGTTCTTTTATGTGCCAAGCTGTCGAAGAAGAATAATGCACCCTTAAGCTACATAGTTTGAATACGTGTAAGTGTGATGTTATTGAACATAGAGCCATATTCAAAACTTGTTCCTCTGAATTACTTCAAAACCTCTCCAGTTTGGCTCTAAATTGCTCAAATTTTCTTCTTCATTGGGTAGCTAAAGTAGGCATGTGACTAAAATATAATTCAAATTAGATACTAAGTCGTATACAAATCCACAAACATGCAAGACAATTGCTCTCAAAAAGATCATATTGAAAATATAGTGCAATTAGCATATATCAAATGCTAACATTTTCTTAGTCTTAAAATCTCATGCCCTTCTAAATTTTCAAAACTATAAACATATAACTAGCTACAATTTCCACTTCAAAATTATATTCAAATTGTTCTCTACAATGTTATAAGAAATACTTCCATCTCTTATTTGTGACAATTAGGATGCCTTAATAAATGGTAGACATATAGTGAACAAATAATATGATAGCCCAAAATCTTTCAAGAAACTGCTATAGAGAAAAAGATAATGTCAACTATCTCTTTAAATTGGTTTTTCAAAAGCATTTGGTAACATGTATAAAATTTTACCATTGTAGCCTTACAAGATTTCGATTTTTTCCTCTAATTCATCAAATGGTTAAACGAATGTATCTCAACCTCATCATACACTATCTTGTTCAGTAAGGGTAAAATTGGCCTACATCCTTTATAAATGTCTTATCCTACCTCTAATATACTTAAGAAAAATACATAAAGAATGCATAGCCCTCATTTAGAAATTTGAAAGTCATATGAACTCATGGACCTTTGAAATACTCTCCTATGTACGTAAACTTTGTCGATTAAATCTATACTTAGCTTCATACATACATACATACTAGACAATGCATTCGTTAATACCCTCTAAAATAGTTAAATTCATTGAGAAAATTGTAAGAGACGTTCATTGAAGTGACTTCTCTTAAAAGTCCCATAATGCTAATATAAAATAGAGTAAAGGGTGTCATAGTATAAAGAACAAAAAACTAAGAGCCAAACTAATAAAATTCACTAAATAATCAAAACTAAGAGCCAAACTAATAAAATTCACTAAATATTCTATCATAAAGAATATAGATATTTTATAAGAATCATGATGGACATTATGTGAGGGATTTATTCTGTTTACATCTAAAGCAAAAGATTTGGTGAATAAAAGTAGGCAATAATGTCTCTTAAACATGAAAAAGAAAATCTTGACCATAAGGTAACATATAACTATATTAGATACATCATAACTGATGGGCAAAACACATTATTTTAGTCCTACAATTGACATAATCTTGATCCATTAGAAACTATGTCTTCTCTTTCTAGTAGTCTCGAAGGAATTCATTTCCATGTCAAAGTCAATTTAATGATTCTTGACAATAGTTAGTTATGTCCCACCTCTTTTAGTGACTTAGTTTCCATCAAAAGCAATTAATCTCACTATAATTTAGAGTAAAGTTCAAAGTAACTAAATAATTTAATTACATAGCCCTTTTAAATTCCACTAGTAATTTTTTATATATTAAAACAAATCATCAACAAGTATCTTGGCATACCTTGATCTAATTCAAGAAATAATATTCCAAGAGCTAGCTTTATTCTATGTTTAGGTTTTAAGGAAATATTCAAAATAAAGAATATGTTAAGATAACCAATTATGTCTTTAGTAACCAAATTAAGCAAAATCACTACTACTTATTTTACAATTGCCTTATTCCACCTTCATTTAAATCAATCTTATGAACTTCTTTGACAAACGTTAGGAACCCTTAAATTGATAAGACACAATTTTAAGGATACTAAAATGTAGCCAAAAACTAATGACTATGTTTTATTTTTATTGTTAGTAATTTGACACCAAATTTTTCACCACAAAGATTCAACTTTTAGCTATATTTTTGTAATTTTTTAATTATGAAAATTTTCATAGCTAATACTTTTTATCTATGATTTTTGGAACATCACCTATAGTTTTTAGCTACAAAGAATTGGTGATGCTTTATGCGATAAAATAGACACATCACAAATAACTATATGCGATGTCTTTGAGACAATTAACTATATTTTTTTCATAGCCAATTGTATGTTTTAGTGTTAGGTGCTCTTCTTTCATTGGAATTATTTCTTGACAAATATAGTAGATCAAAATGCTAACAACAAATTTAAATAATACCATGATGCAAAGTGAGGATGGAAAGAGTGAATGAAAGAAAGATGTTTAATGATGAGGACATTGACAAAGTTCATGGAAGGTATAGACCTCCCATCACAAGCTTGGCAATTGGAATGATGTCACCATAACCCATAATAGCAAGTTCATTAGAGTGTGGAAGTTTGAATAAGTGACTTCATAACTAAATTATGACTATATAGCCAATTGAATATTGTAAGTACCCTTCCTTTTCTTTATGATTTTACCCAAATAACCTATTGTTCAGTTAGTATAATATGTTTTCTCAATTACTAATTAATTTTTATATCCAAGTAAATAACCCACATTGAGCAGAAGCACTTCCAACACCAAGCTAAGCCATGCATTTGCTTGCCTACCATTAAGAAAGAGGGAAGATGAAGAATGCTTTAGAAATAATGCATGTTATGAATCAAGAATAGGAAGCAATATATAAAGAGATAAAGAAGGTGGATTAAGAGGGAAAGCGTTACCACATTTATACAACATGAATTAAGGAGAAAAGTAAACCAAAGCAAGGTCTCAGATGACCATCTAAGTTCTAGAATATATAGTTTACCGTCCAATTAGTAGATACTATAGACATTGCTAGAGCACAATCCCTAAAAGAGCATAGGTAACTCTTAACCTAAAACACCTTTGTCTTTAAGAAACCTATTACTCATCTTACAAAAAAGAACTTGGAATATACAAGATCTTGAATCCCTACTAGAACACAAGATTTCTTTATCAAAAGCAGCTATTGAAGACTTCCTTCCATACAAAAGAAAGACATTAATATGAATAGATTTTCTGACCATTAATAAACATGAACAAATTTTTAGAAGCCAAATAACACCTACTACAACTCTACATTAATCAATTGACTCGACCCTAACTTACATTAACCACGAATGAACTAAAAAAAGAATTACCTAGAGAAGTCATCAATTGGTGAAAAAAAATACAAGGACATTATAGAGAAGACAGACGAAAACGAAGAAGACACATGAATTGCTTGAGAAAACAGGAGGACGCTATAGAGAAGACAGACAAGGACATTATAGCACTATTGGAAGACAAACATAGACGAAGAAAAAATAGAGAGAAGCATCGTCTTTAGGTTATTAGTATGGAAAAACAACATTATTTTAGTGAACAAAACGACTTCGTTTTCATTATTTTTTTTCTTGTTATTTTTTCTACGAAAATATTTTTGTAGCAATAGGTTTTTTACAACGAAATTTATTTTCGTAACTGATAGTTATAAGATTTGTAATTTTTAGCTACCGTATTTTTCGTAGCTAAATATTTCACTACGAAAACAAACATACAATTAAAAATGTCGTCAAATTCTATTAGCTACGAAAAATGTTTTATAGCTAAAAACTTTTAGATACAAATTGCAAATCGTAGGGAAAATAAAAATCAAAACTCCTACTTGTTGTAGTGTGAACAATTAATTTGGCTAAAAAAGGGGGTGCAAAAGGCTTTTTCGCAAAACATATAGGCCCCGTTTGGTTGGCATGGATTGTTGACTGGAAAAGTAATATTTTTCCTAAAATTTAAATTATTACGTTTGGTTCATTTTTCTGAATAGTTAAGAAAGTGAAAACTTTCCTAATTTAGAGAAAGTAGTAGCACTTTTTCTGGATTCTAAATCTCAGCACCCTTTGATATTTAAATTACTTTTTTCATGAATTTAATCTAAAAAATACACTAGTTAATTTAACCATTCCTTCTTTTTCAACTCTACGACATCTCTTTTATAAAACCATATTCCCCTTTAACCAATGTTACGAATACCGTATCAGACTTGGTATCGGATTGATTTAGTAATTAAAAATATATAAAATAAATATTAGTTTATAAATAATAATTTTTAAATTATTTATTTTGAAAATAAAATATTTTTATTAATAAAAATTATATAAAATATTAAAATAAATTTAAATAAAATAGTTTATTTTTAAGTTTTATTTAATTGATAATTATTTTAAAAACTAAATTTAAAAATGCACAATAATTATAAAAAAATTGAAATAAATAAAATAACTAATTAAAAAATTTTGAAAAAAAAGGGGGAAGGAGAGATAATAGGGAGGGAGGAAAATTTTCAATTTTTTTAAAAATTAATTATAAAAATTGAAATAAATAAAATAACTAATTAAAAAATTTTGAAAAAAAGGGGGAAGGAGAGATAAGAGGGATGGAAGGAAATTTTAAATTTTTTTGAAAATGTTACAAAAAGTCCTTATATTTTTTAAAATTTCCGGTATTGACCGATATTTGACTGGTATTTTGAATACCGTCCAGTACTATTTAAAACAAGCTGGTACTAACTTGTATTTAAACCCGATACGACCTACTTTTTATTTCGTACCAGTTTTGGTTCGGTACGTACCGATATTTATACTATTATTTTCAACTATTCTTATTATTCTCCCGCTAGTAGGATTTTGAATATTTTTCTCGGAAGTTTCAATCGACAATCTTCAGGTTCATTTTTTCCTTATTTAATGATTTCAATTTTTATTCGATTTGTAAGGATAAAATTGAAAACATAGGTCAAAATTAAGTTACATTTCATAAAACACTGTTGCATACCAAACACTATAATAAGAATTAACTCAACTTTTCTAGTAGAATTCTTATAAGTATCCAAACATATGAATATTTTTACTTTTCATATATTTATTTTCTAATGAATCATATTTTAAATTCGCTTTACTTTCTCGCCAACTAAACGGAGCTATAAAGGACCCTTCCACTTGCAATTGCTTTTAACATAAAATGTCTAAACCATGTTGGCTGTTTTAAAGGGGCTACTCACCCTCTCTAAGTCAGTGCAATTATAATGGTTTTCTCCTCCTAAAACTCTAATTTTGTGATTTAGCTGCAATGTCCATTTACACTTATACTTGCATGTACCCCATGTTGGGTAATATAATTCTCAATTTATCCGAACACAGGAAAAAAATTGGCCGCCATTAAAAATGAATGCAAGTGATCTGAAATTCTTAGTACATAATGAACTAAAGTTGAAAGTTAGCGCCATTTTAGGCTATAAATTCCATTTAAAAATTTGAAAAAAGAGTGGCTAGCTTACAGTGACATGCATTTCCTTGGAAATTTCTCCCGGCTGACGCAGGAACAATTGAACTTTCAGCCCGAAAATATTGGAGACTTGAGTGCATTAATGTCTGTCGTTGACAATCGTACCGTCCTATAGAAGCTGCCATCTCCTTTTCTTCATTTTATCCTTCGTCTCAACATCTAAACATGCACGGTCAACATACACAGTAGTAAATATTTTGGGATGATATATAGGCATCAAGCTTAATGATCCGATATGTTTAGCTAATTACTGACCGCCGTTAATCCAATAATGAGGTCAATACAACAAATATAATCTATGTCCTGTAGTAAGATAAGAGTGTTTAGACTTTAGAGAATGACAGGCACGTGATCCGCTACCCAAGAGCACGTGCAACTGTCGTTGGCTATCATCAATGGCCTCTCTGGTGTTACTTTCGCTGGTGAAAACGACTCTCTTACTTTCGTAGTGTCGCCATTTTTGTACGGATACCCACTCTTTGAAATTAAGGCGCTTCCGACAGCCACCGCATTTCAAGCTTCTCCGGTTTTTCCTAACAAGTTACCCGGCCACATACTGTTTTACTTTTACATTTGTTTTCTTCTTTTTCAAACCTTTCCCATTAGTGCGTTCAAAGTTTGCATGTGCATAGCAAGCTATTTTCTCACAAAGAGATTCTAGCATTATTGTGGACGAGTCTTAAGACGATAGATGCTGCTGGCCGACAAGGAGGTTCAGAGATAGAGTCGCCGTGAAAATGTTGGGCCTGAAGAGGATCGGACCTACAAGGTGTCAGTTCCTTCAAAGGAGGTCCATTTGGAGAAAGGTCATTGGTGTAGATGTTTGCATTAGTCAAAAACACCAAATTTCCTGTGGTCCGAAGAGCAACCCATGGGAATTTTCGATCACGACGAAAACCCTATCTAAAGCTTGTTGTCCTTCAATCAGGCCCACATACCCAGATTAGTACAAAGTATCAGTATTCTCCTCGAGGGAGCAACAAAACAAAAAATAAATTTTAATCTTCTATTATGTTGAACTATACAGCATAGTGGGATCCTCAAAAGCCTTTCGTTTGATTATGGATCAAACGTATTACTTACTTTGTTTGCGTGAGACAATATATATAAGTTTCACAAATTATAAATGTTTTATCTGCGTATTAATTATGCTTTAAGACCCAGATTACAGTTTTTAGCACAAGAAAATTGCAAAGATACAGTAAGACTTCAAACTTAAGTGGAGGAGGCACCCCTTATTTCATTAAACATTAGATGCTAAAATCATAACCTTCTATTATTAACCTCTTTCAAACAAACAAATTTGTTAAAATTGTCTGTCAATGTTTTTCTTTGTGATTAGGAGCATTAGAGCACGCAGTGTTTATCCTTTTAGAACAGAAAGTAGTGTAGTAACAATTAAAATTATTAGTTTATTAAAAATACATAATTAATCTAGTATATGCTTTCCTGAATCATAATTGTTAACCATAATTCAAAACATGCATCAAGGATACCAAGCGGATTAAAATGCAAATAAGCAACTGAAAAAGTCATGGAACAGAAGCATTAAAGTAAGGGCTGACCCACAAGTATTGGTGATGGGCATCCGATTAAGGAAAGATCGTATCAGTATGACATTTTCTGCAAGTTGATGGCACAAAAACAGTAGCCATAGACTTAATATTGGTGAGTTAAACCTTTATAGCCTGTCCCTAATGCTGGTAGCAGCACACACGTCACCGCAAGTTTAATAACAATTCACACGTGGACAATTTTGTTCTTACTGTTTTAAAATATGCGATTCTCTTAAATATGCTTACAATTATGCGATTCTCTTAATCGACGTCTAGATAGCCTCTGACTCCGATGCCCACTCAAGCCTAGAATTTTTCTATTACTTTTTAGGGTAGGTGGTATCGAAGAAGATAGGGTCTCGAGGATCCCAAATCCTCTGTCTCCTTTCTCCTGGTTCTACTCTGACCTTCTCTCATCTGAACCATCCATTTATATGAGTCTTATATAAATAAATGACTCAAATAAGAAAAAGTCAGAATAGGACTAAGAAAAGAAAAAAAAGAGGATCCCCTGAGTCTCGAAGGCCCTGTTAAAAACTCTGATAAAATTGGAGTTTAAGTTGGTCAATTAAATTGTAACAAAGTACGTGGACAATACCGATAACAATTATTAAACAGTTGGTCCTCTATCAAATCAAGGGTGCCATTCATGCTACGTGGTCATTTCTACGCCTCTTGGAAGCATTAGAATATGCACAGTATTTAATGGGGATATTCGTATTTCTCGTTGTTCTGGTACATGTATGTATTTTTATGAGCAAAACGATATTTTTTTTTATACATAATAAATGTCTGACTAGTAAAGGGATATACAGACAATGACACCCTATCTGCAACCCTAGATTCGACTCTTTCTTTTATTTTATGAAGCAACAGAGTAGGAAAGAAAACGACGGGCAGAGTCGCAGCAGCAGGCTCAGAACAAAAGCCAAAAACAATGGACAGAAAACATATATTAAAAAAAAAACAGTATCGATGGGGACTCTGAGAGCATTAAAATTAGTAAGTAAAGCTTATCGAAGCTGTGAAGTTTTATTAGGAGACTACTTCTTTCATTTAATATGTTTTTTTGTTACTTTTGATTGTTATGAAAGATTGTGAAAAGATTTTTCCCCTTCTTCTAGTTAAAAGAATAGTTTAGTGGAATCTTAAATGAGCTCTGAGGAGTATACGTAGGCACAAATTTTTTTGCCCAACTAATATAAAGTTAATTTGCAATATCTTGACATTGTACGTGTTTGTACGATTGCATTTTAACTACATTTTCATCTCATACATTTTTATATGGTAAAAAGTTTCTAAATTCGCTGATTCTTGAGTCATCCTCCTCTTAAGCATCATTATGAATCAATGATTGATATTATAAAGGCTCTCTTATATTGAACTTTCAAACATAATTTTAAAGCAAAAACCATTATAACATAACTAGGTGTATCCACATCTTCTTCTAGTTAAAATTGTCAAAACATTATAGATCTCCTTTCTTTGATGGAAATGGTTATCTATATTGAAAAGCAAGAATCAAATTTTTTAGTGGCTAAATCATTGACTTCCAATAGATTGCCTCTAATGGTAGGAAATTTCCTAAACAAAAGGAAGAATAGGATCCCAAGAAAAGAATATCCTTTCCTTGAATAACAAGACTATTCATATTCTATTTTGTGCGTTAGAAAGGAATAAATATAGTAAGGTGTCTTTATATTGTACAAATCATGAAAGTTGACTCAGATTAAAAGTCACACATGAGGGTATTAACTAAGTCAAGAAAAGAAAAATGAGCATGTTTACACATCAATATGAATTATTTCACATGAAGCACGATAAAATTATATCAAACATGAATTCTATATTCATTGATATTATAAATACCCTTAAAGGTCTTGGAAAATATTATTGATAAGTGCAAATTAGACTATATTCAAAAAACAATTTTTTGAATGTTTTACTTGTATTTTGATGGCTTTTATAAGATTTGGTACTTAATGTAGCTTATATTTTTTTTAAAAGCCTTATTTTAGCTCTCGCATAAAGAAAAAACAAATTTGAATAATTTGGAGTCAAGTTGTTGGGAATTGGGGCTGATTGCATAATATGGGTTTGTGTTCTACAATATGGATTCATGTTCTCAAATATGGAAACTTGTTTGAGACTCAAATCAGTTGTGATTTTTACATGAAAAAGATGGGAAGCAATACGAGCCAAATATGGTGTTATGTTGGACCCATGTTCCTTGTGCTTATTAATAAAACAATATATGTTCATAAAGAAGCTAGGCAGTATGAGACTAATAAAGGTCTGTATTTGACCTATATTGACTATGATATTTTAATTTTATATGATCTTTTTCAGATGAAAAAAGATGAAGGGGACTATTATAAAGGCGAGAAAATTATATAACCGAATTAGAGAATCTTGAGATAAGAAATGAGTAGCCATAGAGGAAAAAAGGAGATTACATCAAGATTTAAGTGAAGAACATCATGATTTCAAGATCCATAAGAATGATTTCTTTTATCTTATTTTCTTTCTTTATTGTTGTTGGATTTCTTATTCTTATCATGAACTAAATTGTGATAAATCTAGATGGGATGAATCTTATAATTATTTTTAGATTAATTCTTTGATTTAATGAAAGACTTAAGTTAATTTATGAATTATTCATAAATACTTTTTCTATTTGAATTGAAATTTGTCAATGTTTCAATTCAATTTCATATTTCATATTTCATATATAGAGATAGATAAATTATATGTATGATAGATCGTAACATGCATAATAAAACTTGCATGGAATCCTACAGATAGGACCATTATTCTAATTATTTTACTGCAAGCACAAGGCATAGTTATAGCTAGCACAAGTGAGTAGTGGTCATGAGGATTATCAATTAACTAACCCCTATCCACAAATTTAACAAGTTAGATCAACCTTTATAACTGGACAAATAATAAAGTAAATAATAAATCTACATACTAATGCACAACGATGGTCAAGAATATATTGAACTATACAGTATCTAAATTTAGGTCAAGTTCTTTAGGACTTTAAAACAATTCATCATACAAGTACCTTGGCATCCCTTTATTTAGTTCAAGAAACAATATTCTAAGAGCCAACTTTGCTATATCATTTATCTCGTTTTCTTTCTTAATTGTTGTCAGATTTCTTATTCTAATCATGAACTAAATTATGATAGATCTAGATGGGATGAATCTTAAAACCATTTTTTTAGATTAAATCTTTAATTTAGTGAAAGACCCAAGTTTACTTATGAATTATTCATGAGTTTTGATTAAATTTCATTTTTCATATATAGAGATTGAAAACCCTAAACTCTACACCTCAACAAGACTTTAATTGGATGTTGTTGACGTTGATGAGAGATTGAAAAATTATATGTATAAAAGATCGTGATATAAATAATAAGAATTGATGAAATGCTACAGGTAGGAACACTATTCTAATTCTTTACTGCAAGTGCATGACATAGCTATAGCTAGTATAGGCAAGTAAAACTTGATCCTATAAGGATTATTGACTAATTACCCACTACCCACAAACTTAACAAGCTAGATAAACCTCTATAGATGAATGAATGAAGAAAATAAAGTAAATATGTAGCGCCCCCTTACCATAGGGTATCCACCGGAATGCCCGTAGGTCATTCCGATAAATATCCCACGACAAGAGACCACTACTAACAACAACCGCTACACTCCTCATGGCATCACAATCATAAGACAGTAATAAGAAATTGACTACTTTTTAAAACCAAATTGGATTCCATTTCATTCACTCAAAACTCAGTAATTTACAAACTGTCAGTACTTTTTAATTTACACATGATCCAAACACTGCACACTAAGTATCATACTGTACTGTACCAGAAACAGATCTAACTATAAGTCTCTAAAAGAAAGCCCAGCTGACCGACCTTTGAGCCATTGCTTCTATCGCCAATCCACAGTATACGGCTCTACAGTCCTGA
>JANJEY010000008.1:32086802-32109778 GCA_024703695.1 Erythroxylum cataractarum | reverse complement strand
TATTAGGGCAGGGTAAGAAATAATTTGTATTATGAAAAACTATCGATGATATATTAGGTAGTATATATTTATTAGTTTACATTCCATCTTAGATCTCTGAATCGGAGGTTTCTCATTTTTGTTGTTTATGATATAATAAAATATAACATAAAATATTTCACTTTCATCTTATTTTATTTTATTCCATTCCATTATAAAATTTTATTTCAAATAATGAAACTATGTTACGTTTTATCTCATTCTACTATAAAACTTTAAACCAATCAGACATTAATTAGTTTCAAATATATATAATCAAACTAGTTGGAGGGAATCCCTTTAGTTTTTGTCGTGCAAGCAATCTAACAGCAAGTTCTTTGATCACAAACATAGGGTCACCGATTACATGTAGGGATGGTTGATTAAAATTATTTTAATCCAAAACTAACCAAGTCTAATGAGTTAAGATATTAAATTAATTAGAATTCTATGTTTAAATTTGAAAAAGTTGATTTTTTAAAAATTAGATTTAAGTAAAACCATTTCAGTTTTATCTCTCAATTAAATCAAATTTGAGTTGTTGATGAAAATTTTATTTAATTTGAGCGAATTTAATCTATAAAAAAAAATCTAGCTAGGGCCGCCAATGTCACCTTGATGAGATGAGCCCATGCTTTGTTTTTGTCTATAACAAACTGGTTACAAATAACTACACACTTCATGGAGTCCTTGACAGATTAAGGATGACAATCTGAAGAATCAGTCTAAACTTCTTTTTATATGTGTGAGTTAGGTCAAAATTTGGAGTCAATTTCTAATAAAAATTTGAGTTTCAATCGAATTAATTGAATTTAAATTGAGTCGAATTGATTTTCTTAAATTTTAAATTTAATTTTTTTGATGAAGTTTGGACCCAATCCATTTATTGAATTTAGGTACTTGACCTTCTTATCAAACCTATTAACTGATGAGTTTCAGTTTCCATCTAGGGATGTTTTACAAATGATATCGTGTATGGTTTAAGAAGCAACCATATATCTGTATGCATATAAAAATATTATTATTAATTATTTAATAAATAAACTTTAAAGCCCATACAGCTTTATATCATTTGAACAAAATATTACATAATTTAGTTGTTTGATTCAATAATTGGAAACAATTTAGAATTTGGGGTGCTCTTTATCTCCCTTTTCTTTGATATTAGTCTCCTTTTCTCCATTTAAAGTTTACAAGATTAAGATAATATGTTTTATATATATATCAATAATTACATTTTCTTATCATGCGCATAATAAAATTGGGTAATTGCAAATTTTCGAAAAAAAAAATTGAGTTATTGCAATAATAAGTAATAAATCAAATCGATTGCAATAAGCATTTTGTTGTTTTGGAGGAACATAAACAATATTAGAATGTGTAATTATAAAAATAATTCCATCTTAAATCTCTATAATTTTTGTTCATATAATAAAATAATAAAGAAATGTTATCATCGCAACATGTAAAAGATTAATATGTCTTTTCAAATACTAACAATTTATATTGCGGAAGTAAAGTAGTATTGCCATTTTAAATTATGATAAAGAATCATATCAATATGTAAGTATAAAGGAAATTTATTTTAATCTTCATATCTTACATCTTTAGTATATATTTTGTAAATAGACATATGCACATAAGAAAATCATTGCCCAGTGTTTTATTTTATTTGCGTAATTATAAGTTAAAGAGTTTAATGTAATCTATTTATATAAGAAAAGGCCAACTCAACCTAATCTAACTTACTCTAAGTGCTAGATTTATACAAGTACTTCGAAACCATGAAAATTTAAGTGACGAACGTACATCTCTGCTCTACCATTCTTTCCTTTTTATTTTTTATTTTTTGGCCAAGCAATTGATATGAAATGCAGAAATTTCAGCGACAGAAGGGAAAGAACAATTTGGTGGATAAGATTTTCTATTCCGATTACAACATTCCTGTCATGTTTTATTAATACTGTGTATGTTTCAAGAGAATGGAAAAGAATAGGGAGTAATGGAAAGGAAATTAATTAAATTTTTCTTGTATGATTAATTAATTAATAAAATAAAAGAAAGTAAAGAGAGGGAAATTAAACCTCAAAATTTCCCTCTTAATTAAAAAAAAAGTTTCCGTCTAAAAGTGGATGGAAATGGAGGGAATTAAAAAAATTGACACAATTAAAATACGTCTTTACAAACAGTTATATGCATGGACAGATTTGTCAAATTTATATATTATTACATAATTTTCATTCTTTTTCATCTATGTATCCAAATAATAGAAATTCTATTTCCTCTCACTTATTTTAAGAAACTCTAATCCAAACGAAGGAAATTAAATTTCACTTCTTTTCTTTTCTTTTCGTTTCCTAATTTAAATTTACTCTCGTTTCCTTTACATCTTAGATTGTCGTACACATTGTAAATCTTATCTACATATTTACATAAACCCTATATAAATATATGAATAAGGCTGGAACTGAAACCGTAACAGGAGCACAGAAGATTTCACGAGACAATTTGAACATCAGTAATAACGCCTATTGTATCAGAAAACAGGTAAAGATGATATCAGAAAAGAAGCCCAGAAGAGATATCAAAAGATCCAAAAAACGGCAGGGAAGCATATATTCTTGCAGATACAGCAAACAGAGCTAGTCTAGTGATTCTGATCCAAGACAAAAGGTCAGAATCCACCTTATCTGATCCGACGACAAAAAAAAACTCTTATGGTATAGCCATCAGTTTCTTTTTCGATTCAAGGGGACAACAGTACATGCTTTTATCTACTTTGTCCGGCACAGGTCTAGAAAATGGGCGGGTCAGGTCGGGTCCATCACCAGCCCAACTCCAATTCTAATAAACAGCTTGCCATGCCGCATGACCTAAGCAGATTCTACAAAACGACATTATTTTGGTGTCGTTAGCTTAAAATTAGATTCAAATTCGAGTTGAATTTTACTCGTATGACTCTTTAATTTTGTACTTAATCAAATTCAAATCAAAATACTAATCCTAGACATGAGCAAAGATTGTCGTTTTTTCCTACAAAAAAAGTGAACCATTGTCGTTAAAGGGAATATGTACATAATCACATTGAAATTATTTTTTTTCTTATCGATCAAAACAAAGTGGCATGGAAATGGGTACTATCTCTCACGAGACAAAATTCCCCACATATGACATTGATTAGTAAACAAGCGTTTCTTTTTACAAAGAAAAGAACAAGAAATACTACTACTTCTGCATTACTTCCTTCCTCCACAACCGATGCAGACACGAGAACTTGGACCCGATCTCGAACTCGAACTAATCGGACTGTTACCTATGTTGTCTGTCCAATGTTCCTAGACATGTTTCCTATCCGGGTAAAACCATATGACACGAGCTTCTGCACTACTCCCTGATGGAACCAATCCTGCAAGGTATAACTTTCTCATGTACAAAGCTTATTTTTGATGCTGCTTCTACTCCTGGCCACCTGATTCTAACAATAGAACATCACTCTCTTCACATTCTCTTTCAGTGCTGGCAATGGCCTCACACCACCATTACCATTGCCACTACATGCAGAACCATTCTCCTGCATTTCTGGTTCCATGTAAAATCGCGCTCGAAATGCAGCTAAATGTGCGTAGTAGGCCGGCGGAACTGCCAACGTGTGTAGAAATTAAGCCGGTGCGCAAAAGATAAAACAAAAATCAAGGGAAAACAATTATACTTGAGAGAAAGCAAGAAGCAAATATCTGATATGCAAAACATTTACCAACGGAAACTGAGCGTGTGCATCTGGCATATGTGTAGCATAGGTTGTTGGTCAAGGACTGGATTCCGTCAGCGGTAAAGTTGTTTTCATCCCACAGGACATGATAATGAGCAGGCCGACTTGTCCCCTGTCACATCAAGAAGGGTACTATTTTCAAAGCCTATAATGCAACAACACCAGTAACCACACACAGGTATTGCTACAGCCTTATTTGGATCTTGAAAAAGTTTAACATCCTTTCTCATTCGTCTGGTTCATGATGTAAGCAATTATAAGCTTTCCAATTATCCTGTATCTGTAATATTTCTCAGCATGATACACAGTGATTGGGGCGAAAAATATTGGAGAGAGCAGAAAGCTGAAACGGATTCTACCTGAAGCCCAGCATGGCTACACAGATAAAAATCAAATTCTGTTGGATGGCATATTTTGGAATCCACCACAGTTCCTGACACATTTGAAAAAAGAAAAATCAGGAACTATTTTTGTTAGAAAAATTAAGAAGGAAATACGAAGACTCCAAGCTTCACCAGGTAATATGTTTCCACTCCTATCTGTGCTACTCCTGTCCCTGTGGTTGTTAGCAAACAATCGAGTGTGGTGCCGTTTTTGCACAACAATGAAAGTCACAGGCGGTTGATAATTTGGCTCAAGGGAAGCACATGCCTGTATACAAATTTTAAGCTAGAATCTTAATAGTTTCTAATAATCTTCTACATACTTTAAGTAGGTCAGCACTAAATCTTCACCTTCCGGATTGCGTCCAATTCATAAAGCAGGACCTGATAGAATTGTCCTTCACTAACACCATCCCTGCTCAAAACAACTCCATTATTTAATTAAAATAAGTCTTCAGCATGCATCTAGAATACTTTGGCTGCAGAAATACAATGAAGATTTGTGATAGCCTCATATAAAAAAGTTTCCTCATGCAACCATTTATCGTAGCATCGAAGTGGAACAAAGAGAGACTAATGTTAGCAAGAAGAAAGCAATAGACATCACATGAAAACCTAGTAAGACACATCTAGGCCATTAAAACTTGCTATATTTTTAAGAAAGAGACAGGAAAATATATTGACCTGTAAAATATAATCCTTAATGGCTTCTGTCCTGTGGCCTTTCTAAAGGAAATTAGAAGATCCCTGCAAACAAGCTAGTAGAAATGAATGAAACACCAGTACTGAATAGATATGCTGTAAATTAAACCAGAACACATGTGAACAGTAATTTGATCCTTGCGTACCTAATCATGCCACCACTAACGGCACCCCGAACAGGATCTTGCCATGTTTTGTACAGGTCTTGTATCAGTTCCTGTCTGTGAGCTTGAGCACAAACTAATCCAGCATATTTTGTCACTTCAGGCCAGTCTTGAGAAGCTACCACCTAACAGTAGGACGAACATGAATCAGACATTATATCTTCAGAGATGTTATGAAAAACAAGGATCAAAAAAGTATATCTGATAAGAAAATGTACAGCTGCAATTGAGGGACTGGAGTCCTCCCCATTCTCCGGGTGTGTCACATCTGCTCCAAATATTATGGTCGGTATATCACTAACTAACGGTATTCTGCAACTAATAGCATCTAGAAGGACAGTGTTTCTACCTCCCATCTGCAGCAAGGAAATCAAAAGATTAACACAAGTTAATTATCTTTGGCCACAAATGACTGGAAAAAAGCATCCACTATGTAAATACCCTGGCAAATGATTTTACAGTTTGTAATAAGTCCCAGGGAAATAGATAAGTATCTATTATTTTAATTAGTTGTTGGAATATACTCGTTATTAAAAGATTTGGGTGTTAGTCCAGGATATTTCCTGAGATTTAGAAATATATCAAAGCTTAGAAGCTAATGCCAACCTTGACATTGATCTTAAGGGACACGTTAGCCAGGTAATGCTTGCTGATTTTAAAGACATGTTTTGTAAGACAGCATTGGGATATTAAACCTAGCTCCGTTTCGCATATTCTCTTGAGGTCACCTGAAAAAAGGAGAGAGACATATTTGAAATCAGAAAATTTACTTTTCCGACTGTCTTCAAACAGTTTCCAAGTTCAAGTAAGAAAAACTCAGTGAAGAAGAAAAGAATGCAATACAATGGAAACCACTTCCAAGTAAAGATGCGACCATACCATACAGAGATCCATTATTGTCAGGTAAAATAGCTAAAAGAAGCTCTAGTTCTTTTCCTTTGGTTTTGTTAATTGATGCATGATAAACATGTTTCAGTGCTTTCTCTACTTGCTCCGGCCTGGCATTGTATATTGGAATTACAGGCTCTGGATTGAACTCCTGAAAATCATCAGAAAAAATTAAGTAATAGCTTAAACTAAATTGAGCAGAAATGAAGTCAATAGAATAAGTACCATGCCAGATACTTGGCACATTTGAGCGAGTTCATTGCAAAACCCCCGAGCAACACTCTCTTGCACACTTCTAGAAAAGTTAATGCATGCCCACCGACTCACAGTCATTCCATTAATCATTTTCTGTACATTTGGGAAGAGATAATTAACACAAGACAGATTATAAATAAAGGTAAAAGTTAAGAGAGGATAGATAACGTATTACTAACATCAGCAATATTAGTAATTCTAGAAGTTAGTCAGCATACTTCTCCAAAGATGTAAGCTTTTACAAAAGAAGTTCTGCAATGTAAATCGAAATACCTTATTCATCATATTCCATTGCCCAACCTGAGGCAGACAATCCTTCTCCTTTCCAGTTTCATGATATTTCAGCTGCAGGAAGAGTGGCATGAGTTGATCAAAGCAAATGACAAGAAGTATCTTTCCAGTGAAATCATTCAGAAGTTAGGAACAAAAGAGACGCTACTTTACCCATGGAGCAGGAAGTATTCGAGCCTCAACAGAAGCTAGCTTTTCACTGATTTTGATCCCAAACTCCTTTGCATATGGATCTTGATCATAAGCATTATGTTGAACTGTCTGTATGAAAGACATTCAGGATAGACCATGTACAAAAGGAATACAAACCCACAGAAACTAGCAATACAAAAAACATAAAACCATACAAAACTGGCTGCAGAGTTGTATATCTCCCATGATCAAGAGTATAGAGTCCTAATTTTAGTCTACAAGGGCTATAATTCTAAGCACGACCACTTAAAAGTCTTCGTACACATTGTTCTCCGACATATCAAGAACCAAAGCCATTACATTGAACCAAAATTTACTCCATTCCAAATCATAAAGATGGTGAACGGGAACTTGTGAAAAATTCATAAACACAACAGAAAACTCAAAGTTAATCTTTCAGAACACACCAGAAACAGTGGAATTTAGAATTCAAGAAACATCTCCATATGGTTGGTAAAAAATCCGGCACATTGGAATGTTTAAATTTCAAGAATCTGCTTTTGTTCCACTATTGGCTTGCAAATAACATCGAGGAATGACATTTTTCAATATTTCAAACTTTATCGAGCATTAAGAACAAACACTACATCAGAACCAAACGAGAAAAAAAAAAGATCAGAACATAAAAAATACCTGTAAAATATCATTTTCCCGATCCCGAGGTCTCTGGCATGTAACTTTTAAAAGGCTAGTTATTTGCTTCTCGTTCAACCTTTTTGTATATCGTTGCCCTTCTACAATTTTACAAGCCTGACAAACCAAATCAATTGAATTAATTATAGTGTGAGACTACAAGAACAACACAAAAGAAAAAGGTGACTGCATTACTGTTAGACTTAGACAGTGAATGAGATCATTGTACCTCCATAGGTAGATAGTTCGCTTTCTTCTGATTCCCTACTTGAAGGCAAGGGAAATGTGTATGTTGAATGGTGAAGCCATACATCTCTTGAAAGTACTCCACAACAGACTTCATGGTTGAGTTGTCATCAACAGGAAACCTAGACAAGACAAACATCACTGATAACTAGAACCACCATGCACAATGACTCAACAAGAACATCCACTAAATGGGAAACTTTAGTGAGGAATACTTTTCCCAGTAATATAATCAAGCATATACCTTTCATACAAATAAAACTGGAAGAACTCAAATAAAGAATCTAGTATAACCCGAAAAAGTGTAGAAGGGAGAAAAAAGAACACTCACACAAGTTCTCTTGTAGGTTGAGATGTCAAGCCTGAGACACGATACTTCCTTCGCACATTTCCTCTGTGAGTTACTTCAACTTTTACTCCTCTAAGGGCCTTTTTGATCTAAAATGTTTCTTCAGCAATATCTCTTAAGTTACAATTAAACAAGAAAACAAAACTAGTTGCATGATAGCTATACACAATCAAATTACCTTCACTCGATCAGAATCTGATAGTGGCCTAGACAATACATCTTTCCCAAGAAGTTGAGCAACAAAGTCCATTACTGGTAGTGGCTCAATGAAAGCAGCTGAAGCCATATCTGTATTATTTAAAAGACCAAAAATAAATTATTCATATGTATAACTGAGAAGAAAATCTCCATATAGACATTAAATTTTCTAATTCATATACCAATATTTAGGGACAAGCCCATCTGAGTGGGTCTTATGCTTTGGTAAAATCCACACCAAGACTCCAACCCATCTCCAAGTCGCTGACGTGCCCTAATATCAGGTGAAAAGAAAGACCTTCCAATGGGGCAATACCTTCACAGGTGAAGACATTGTTGCGTAAATGAAACTTAATCAGCTGATAGAACACCCGCAACCAATAAAAATAGTTAAAAATCAAGAACATATTGAGTTATCATACCTCTTTGTTGATAGCTCTCTCAGTACTATGTCAAGAATTTGCAAGGCTTCCTGAGGAGCATCTGCTCGTTTACCAGCTAGAAACTGACCCAGATGATGTAAATTCGCCCGCGCAACAAATCTGATCACCACTTTGTATTGTCTCTCTCGCCTGCAAAATCACAAACAAGTCAATATACAAACTATGCAATAAAGAAGAAGCAAAAGAAACACTTAAGTATGCGTTAAAAACCTACGAAAAAGAGGATCATATTTTTTAGAAATGAGAAAGCTTTTACGTTAGTAGAATGGAAAACGAAGAACGGATGGTGAAAGAGGAAGGACAATTAAAATGGAACGGAAAGAGACAAAACAGAGACCACAAATACTCACTTAGGATAATTGACACCATTCTCTTCATCAACAAGCTTAACAGTGAATTCCTTCCAAGCAAAAGGAAGCTCACCCGCTGTGTACAAACTCTTTCTGCCATCATAAGCAGGCAGTCTCATTCCTAAGTCAGATTCTCTGTAAAGCTTCACAAGCTCTGCCATAATAGCTCTGTTCATAGTTCTTGATGCCACTTCAGGAGTTATTGTGACCTGCAAAGATCAGAAGGACAGATGGTGAAAAACAGGAAAGCAAACAATAGGAACAAAATTGACGGCCTGATTCAAGACAGTCATAAATTCCATATAAACGAGAACTATACGTTGAAAAAAG
Source organism: Erythroxylum cataractarum (assembly GCA_024703695.1). NCBI lineage: Eukaryota > Viridiplantae > Streptophyta > Magnoliopsida > Malpighiales > Erythroxylaceae > Erythroxylum > Erythroxylum cataractarum. The sequence continues at coordinate 32,100,567 of JANJEY010000008.1, read as the reverse complement.
AAACCTATTCAATTTTATCTGCAACGCAGCAGGCAAGAGATGAGTAAAAACACCAGCATACACTGTCAGATCAAGAGCCACAAATTTGCACTGACATAAATTGTCTTCAACCAGAAAGCAAAACGCGACGGAAAGATAACAAGAAAGAACAGTGTGAACATGTTCAATGTCAGTTTAGGGATCCTGTTGGCTTCAGAAATCAAAAGAGGAAAAAAAAAAGAAGAGAGAAAGAAACATGGAAAAAGAGAACTTTTCTTTCCGCTTCAATGTATCATCAGCTCCACTAATGCAATAAAAAAGAAACAAAGAACACCATCAACTGAGAGAGCTTACATCATAGTGATTCAAATCTTTGTCCGGTAGCTCTGCAAAGAAGTGGTTGGCCTTAACAATACACTTTGTCCCAATTTGACCAAACCCAGGTCTAGTAGGAAAACTCAAAGACTTGCTCGAGGTAGGAAACCCCAAACCTATCTCCATATCACAAACGTTACCAGAATTTTCGGCAGAAATATGAGGAGCACTTGCTGAAAGTTCATTAGCCACCTGGTTCACAGGCTTATCTGCCACTGTACAAGGCCTCGAACTAGGCCTCATGAAGGCATCTCCTTGATCAGACTTTCTACCACCTCTTCCCCTTCTTCTTCCTTTGTTTTTGGCTGGAGGGGAGGTCTGGTTATGCGGTTTTGTGTTGTTTGCTTCTAAGGAAGGTGGCCCTTTACCATTTTGAGCACTTTTGTGGTGCTTCTGAGGATGGTTCATGGAGTTTTGCAAGTGGGTTTTTATTACCAGATGCTGTTCTGAGCTCTCTTTCATTTGCCTTACAGGCATTGCTGGAAAATTTTCTTCTTTTGCTCTTCGTTCACAGAATTTGTATGAAAAAGCACAAGCTTTGTGTGGCTCGAAAACGTGAAGCTTCACCAAGTCACACCATTATACTTCTTCTCTCCTAGTCTCCGCGAGATTCGGGACTTGGAACATATCTGTGGTGATCAATCACACAAAAGGAGACAGGTGAAAATGGATGCAAGTCAAGTAACCAAAATTTGCAGACTTGTAAAGAAAACACAAATATTGATGACGACGATGATGCTAAAGCATGCTTCTATACGAAAAGTAAACAGGTATGGGTAAAGGACGGGTCTTTTGCTGCACATTACAAGCATTACTATTCCTTTGCAAAATTTGACACCCAACTATTTACCTCTGATTCAGTAAGCAAACTCCTCAAAAACCGATACACCCAAAAAAGAAAATAACAAAACTCAAAACAATAGTAACAGTCGCAATCTGACTGCTGATATTGCAGAATCATTGAGTGGAGAAGGCAAAACAAAGGTATAGAGTAAATTATTATTTAGTGGAAACTTTGATTATAGTTCTTCTCAGTTCTCACTAGGGCTTATACTGAAAAAACCAATGGACCAAGCAACAAAGGACATGGAAAAACGCAAAACCCCAAACCAGACCAGACGCTTAAAATCAGCTCGGCAACTCCAGAAATAATAAATGCAAAGACAAAACTTGGCATCACGACCCAAATATCAAAATCTGATACAGATGGTTCTATGAGCAATCCACAAAGTATAAAGAAGAGAGCAAAGGAACAAAATGAAATTTAAAAAATCGAAAATAAAGGGTCCTCGTAGAAAGTAGGAACCCAAGAAACAGAAGCCTACAGGAGAGAAAAACCATACTCTAATGCTTGTCCCTTCCAAAAACTAAAAATATTGTTAAAAAGGGAATGAAAATCATACTGAAGTTGGATAAGCCCAAGCAGATAAAAACAGTGAAGGAGCATTAAAAAGGAATTCCATTCAATGGGGAAGATATGAAACCAACAAGACTACAGATGGAAGAAAACAAAAGGAACAAAGGAAGTGTACACAACTCCGAAAAGGCCAGTGAAATCACCATCCAAAGGAATAAATTACGGCAAGAAAATGTAGTGCTTTGGACAGAAATGACCCAACAATAAACACCAAGGCTACCAACAGGATTAAAACCACTCACCAACTCCTATAAGCTACGTAGCTATAAGCTCTCTATCGAAAAAGGCGAGCTTGGAGGAGCAAACGAGGGTGAATCAGAAGATGGGGTGGCGAAGAAAGTGATGGTATATAAAACAACAGCTAAACAGCAAGTAAAGATGGGATTTTTATGACGAAAGATTCAATTTCTCTCCCACAGACACAGTCACGGAGAGAGAGGGGCAAAAGAGAGGGATAGATCGAGAGACAGAGAGAGAGACATGTATAGAGAAGAAGAGAGGGATATGATGATGATGATGAATCTTTATACACGCATGCAAGTGCTTTTGGTGTTTTCTTTATCACGTGTAAAAGCCTTTGTGAGGCCCTCTGCCCTTTTAATATCTCTCTGTCTCTCTCTCTCTCACACACACACACCCACCCTCAACTCTCTCTGTCTATAAGTTTCGGTTCTGAGGAGGACTGAGCCGCGCAGCCTCGAGGACGTACAACGACTAAATATTATTAAACATCTCGTGTCTTTGCAAAGCAAAGCTCGTCTCTCTTACATTACCTTAAAAAAGGGATCATCGTCATCATCCATCAACCTAGTAGTTGTGTTGTGTTCTGTTGTGTTCTATATCAATCTTAACAAAAAACAGATACAAGTTAATCCAAAGAATATATACTATATATTAACATATATATCAACTTATCATAAATATAAAAAGGAATAAGGAAGCACTAGTGGAGTTAATGGTGGGTGATTTTTATACATAAAAGTCCAAAAGAACTACTGTGTTTTGTTATTATTTATTATTAAAAGCAATGAGATCCACAGAAGAAGAGGAATAATTGGAAGTTGCAGTACTTTCTCTTCCTTATTTATTAATAAATATAATATAAATTTGTTTCCTTTGTTTGGTTATTTTCATGACTCTCCCAACTCAAACTCTCTCTCGATTCCCTATGTAATGCCTTCCAAAATTCCTTTTTGTGTGACTATACATACATATATTTGTAAATATCGTGCGCATAAAAAACCAACAGCACATGATCCTGCCAGTTCCACGGTTTCACTTCCACCACCCTTGGGCAAGCCAAACCAACCAAGTCCAAAGCAAAGCTCTTCCCTTTAACGGTCGATTCAATGGGGGCCTTTTGAGGATCCACCTCCTCCTCTTGTGGCCCCCGCCGGCTTTTGTTATTAATGGCTCTCATCTATCCACGATCACATCACGTGTGGAGCCATCAAGTTTAAGCGTGTCTTGTGACGAAGATGTGTGTAACAGTTCAAAGGTCTTGGGGTACAAACTGCAAAGCAACATGGTCATGATCATAGGGTAGTTAGTAAGTAGGGAACGCCAAGTACTCGATGGAAAGCCTTCGGATATTTTATTATTCGGGCATTAGATCAAATTAGATTTTAATAATTTTTTATTCATTTATTTGATACTTTTAAATTAAATAATAACATATTTATTTAAATTATTCTTAGCCCAGTATAGGTGATTAATTAAAACGTGTATAATTAAGTCTTTTATTTGTGAGTTAAACTCCTTATTTCTGAAATAGGTATTAAACGAATTATTAAATATATGCAATAATTCCTAATCATATATTTAAAAGTATTTACTTTTTTAAAAAACTTTTGATTTAGTGCCAATCTTTTTAATTTTTAAATTAATAGCTAACTTTTTCAAATTCATGTAATTTAAGACAAAATACGATTTTTCCTAATGTGGTTAGCAAATAAACACTAAGATAAAAATAACATTTTAATTTGAGTTGTGCAAGTTTTAAAATTAAAATTTTTAAAAAGTTTGATATTAAATTTAAAAATTATTTAATATTAAATTTTTTATTCCATAAATTTAAATTTAAATGATATATTTGATCTAATTAATATTTATAACATCTTCTAAATTATTCGAATCCTTCTACTTACACTTTTTTTATTAAGCCTGTAATACAGGACTTATTTAGTACAGAATACTTAATTAACATAATTTGTAGATTATTACGTCCCAATCGTTATCTTTTACAATCGTTATCTTTTAGAGTACGCATATAAAAGATAACGATTGGCAAAGACTCTCCTTTATATATATACACACAATAAGTTCTAACTTATAGTTGGTTTCAAATTTAATGAAGATAATTCGGTCCACTAGGGAGCATGTGCATGGTGGGATGGGAAAGCTCACTTTTGTGAGGTTTTTGAGATTGAAAAAGAAAAAGAAAAGAAAAGGCAACTTGATTCTTACTTTGGATGATTGCAGTTTTGATTGGTAGTCAATAGTAGGATTATTGGCTTCTTGACCATTTTAAAAGACAGGTGTTTTGTCTCCTTTTGCCTGTTCAATCCAATTCACCACTCATCATTATAATTTTTAATATGATAGTATCTATAAAGTAAATATCTAATAGTTCGATATCATAATTATGAACATGTAGTTAAATTTAGTTAGACTTATAATAACTAAAAATATATTGAATTAGAAAAAATAGTATGAACATATATAGTCCTTAAACTAAGATGTTAAAAGAAAGATCCAGACTATTGAGTGTATAAATATATATCACAATAAACAAACTACTTAATTATGAAAATTTGTTTAAAGCGAATCATATTTTAAAAAAAATTAAAATTATATTATAATTTTTATATTTACACTAAAAATTAACCCTCACTAAAATATATTTTTAAAAAAATTTAAATACATTAATATTTTTATTTTCTTAATTTACAACTTATAATATATCATTTTCTATTTTTTGTTATCTTCTCTCCTCTCTTGTTATATATTTTTCTTATTCTTTTTACCCTTTTATTTCAATATTACAATTCCTCTTCCCATATATTTTTAAACCTTTTGAAGATTTTTAAGGAATTTTATTCTATTAAATTAACATAACCTTCCTTTTTTTTTCATCTCCTCTCATTTCACTTGAAGAAAGAGTGACATTTATACTTGGACATGTTTAGAACTCATTTTTACCTTCATTTTTTGCCAAAATAACAAACACATATGTATATGTGTATATATATACATGTGTGTACATCGCTCCCGAAAGCTTCCACCAAAGGGTACATTCTAATTATGATGCTCACGGACTCGCGATTATTTATATATATCCCATTCAAGAACACAATAAACGTACTTAGAACTTAGAAGCCAGAGTGGAGGAGGAGGACCACTTGACCTGAGAAGAAGTATATCCCATTCAAGAACACAATAAACGTAATTAGAAGGCAGAGTGGAGGAGGAGGACCACTTGATCTGAGAAGCAAGTAAATAATCGCCGCAAGTTATTGAGACGAGGCCCTGAGCATCATAATGAGAATGTACCCTTTGGTGGATGCTTACAGGAGCCATGTACACATAATTCCACAATACCATAAATGCACCAAATCATTATACCTCGGTTCTTCTGTAGTATTAGATTAGATCTTTTACAGGCAGCAAGAGCTAGCTAGTGGGTGCAGTTGGGTAGCCCTAGAATAAAAGCAGCAAAGCGATAAGGGTTTAATGACTTCGGGAACGGTAGAAGTAGAAAATGGTGTAGTGTATGGGCTGGTTTTGGAATTTACCTTACTTTGCTTAAAATAAAAAGGTAAGAAACATAATAATAGATTTAAGTACAAGGTGGTAGTGTGATATGAGATGGGCAGAGTTTGTTTTGTTGTGGCTGTGGAGATATATTTGAAGTTTGGCAATGGCGGGGATGGGTGGGTGGTGGTGATGGTTGCGGTGGTGGTTGTGGATGTGGATGTGGATGTGGGGTTTCCCAAGTTACTGCCTTCCACACCACCCAACTCCCCAGGTCGAGTTGAGAAGAAAGAGGGAGTGCACCACATTTTTTACGATAATCCAGTCTTATAATCATCCAAATGAATTGATTTTGAATGGGGAAACTCTCTTATCATATTATTAAAAAAAACCATATTAATTTTGATTGAAGTAGCATCTTCAACTTAGAATCCGGTATTAAATAAACCATTGATAAGATTAAGGAAAAAAAAAAGAACAATATGGGCAATTCGATAACTTATGTTCTATGCACCCACCCAATTGGAATTGCAACACACGATCAATCAATAATTGACACGATTTGCTCAGATCATGTCATGTGAGCCCCATCTACAGTAATAAGTTGGTATATTGAAGAGATAACGAGCTTGTATCATCTCAAAGAGCACTTTCATATTTTTTAATTTTTTCTCTCATGGGGTGATCATAGGAAATTTATATGGTTAAAAGGAAATGCCCTTTTAACATGCTTCAATCATAACATGGTATAATGAGATATGTAGACCCAACCAAGTTATCTTCGTAATTATGAAAGGATGATATATGGTTCAATCCAATTCATGATTAAAGCGCATGCTCAAGTCAACTAGTAGAGGTTGTTGGGTTGCATGCTCTTATAGTCTTATTTGCTTTTTTAAAAAAAATGTAATGTACTGATAATAAAAGAGGTTGGACTGACTGTAGACGAATTTATATTTTTAAGCTTAAATTATGAATAATTTTAAAAATTTTCTTGTATTTTATATAATTTTACTAATTTAAGTGTTTTTATGTTAATTTAAACTATTTGTTCCTTTTTAAAAATTTTGTTATGTTAATTTAAACAATCGTACATTTCCTATTAAATCTCCTTTGTTACAATCGTGCTCGTACACGATCGTACTTTACCCAATGCCTCCCCTATGATACGATCGTGCTTGTGCACGATCATGCAACTCCTTTAAGGCTTCCTCTCTGTCTACAAGCACGATCATGCACTATCCTAAGAATTCTTTTCTGTCACGATCGTGTTTTACCCGATGTTTCCCCTTTGTCACAATCGTGCTTGTACACAATCGTGCAACTCCCTTAAAGTTTCCTTTCTATCATAATCGTACACTACCATGAGGATTCCTTTTTGTTACGATCGTGCTTTACCTGATACTTCCTCTCTATCACGATCGTGCATTATCCTGAGAATTTCTTTGTTACGATCGTGCATGTGCACAATCGTGCACTATTTAATGATCAATATTCAATCTTTCAACAACTCTCCGAAGATCAATTTGCATGACCATTTTGACACAAAAAAGAAGGATTTAGGCAAAAATATTATTCTAAACAATTGTTCTATGTATTAAGTTTCTAACGACATCAAGTTCATACAATTTAGTTCAGTATTATGAAACTTATACACAAAATACCATCGACTGTTCTCAAACAGTAACTGCACCCAGTACTTAATTTCAAGTCAAATTTTGAAAATTTTAAAGACATAATTCAAATTTGATTTCTTCATAAAAATGAATCCATATGTCTCTGATTTAATTCAAATAAAAAAGCATCCCATTTAGATGTTTACAGATCAGGATATGGCTAAATTATATATGCATATTCAGTAAAAACACTCATCTACCATATTCCAGCACAATTCATCACAATTTTCATCCTAGTTCATCTCTTTTACTTAATTTATCATTTCTAACTTATATCTTCATTATTTCCTCTTCATTCCTACTTTCATTTCAATTCAATTTAAATCACAAACAAATCATACTCTATGTTTGATAATAATACCGAAAACAAAACATTTACATACATATATGTTCATCACTATATTTCTACGCCATTTTTCTATACCATTATTAATGATCTTTCTATTTCAAACTCATAAAATATTAATCATCATAAACACACACAAAAAGACATTAACATTCGCATTCTTCAACTACGATACACATGTATAATGATCACTATTCTCATGATCATGCAATATCAATTCATCACCATATTTGTTTTATATTTGTACAACTCATAAGAATTAACATGTTACTTACTAAAACTCAAGTTTTTCAAAAACACTAAGAAGTCATAACTTCTCTTGCATCCCATGTACACCACTTACTATATATTATTCTTATTAATATAAATTTTATTAAGTATTATTATTATTATTATTAAATTCCTTATTACTATTAATTTTCTTCTTATGATTATTAATTTTATTCTTAGTAATTATCTTATTCTTCACCACTTTAATAAGGTGGTGTGACTAACTTTTAGATATTAGTCGTGCACGGTTAAATGCTAGTCACAACTAGAGTCACGAGGATGACTAGTGGCTAGTCACAAGGTGACTAATTTAAGTCACCTTGTGATTAGCATTTAGTAGACAGGAAATATTAGCGAGTTGCACGATTGTGATAGAGAAGAAACAATAGGAAAATGTTGGAGAAAAGACCAGACTGTGAAGACAGAGAGAAACGAGAGCAAGGAGGACAAGAGTGAGGGAGACGAGAGCCTGAAGCATGAAGACTAGAACCAAACATGCTGTTAGTGTAAGTTGTTCGGCAACCCTCTCGAGTAAAAAGCTAAATATGTAGCTCTTCTATTTTATTTTTACACAACTGAGTTGAGAATAAAGCTAAAAAGTTAATTAAAAATGAAACATAATATAATTTTTTAAAAAAATTATGAATTTAGGTTTTTTAAATATATAATTATAAAATAAAAGAAATATTAAAAGCCCGATTTGCATTGTAAGACCAAAAAAATTAAACACATTTTAATGTTATTTCAAATATCACTTTACATTTTAAAATTATCATAACAATATTTTTATTTAATATATGCAAATAATATTTATGGTACGAATTCATTTAAAATTTTATAAAATGTTAAATATAAATCACACTTTAAAGAAATATTTTGTTAAATTATACCAATCCATAGGAATTAATGAGATTCTAATTTTTTCATGATTAAATGCGTTATTAATATCGTTTCAACAATATTAAAATATAACATAATAGTAAAAATAATAGCAAATATCTATTTACATGTTTTTTTGGAGAAACTTTAAGTTGCAATTTAAACTATAAATAGAAAAAAAAAATCATTGGCTACCAATTAATCTGCCTACCACCTTAGAGATGGAGATTTTTAGGCAAGTAAGCAATCAAAAGATTTTCAAATTTTCAATATCAAACGCAGCGTTTCATCAAAATTTCTGTTTTAGAATGCGTCATTATATCTGACCACACAATTTAATATCGGCCGACAGTGGTTGTTAACTTGTAACTAATATTACTAATTATTAATTAACAAAGCCTATTTTTTGGTAGGTAGGATCTGTTGACTACTGACTTTATAGGGTATGGTCTTAAGAATTGAATATCGCTGTGTTAAAATAATTGCTTCAGTAATTCTATAACAAAAGCTATCATAACAGTCGGTGATAAGAGAAGTCAAGTGCCTCCCACAACTTGAAAGAAGGTAGAAATACGTTTCACATGTTCAATATAATATCCAATATATTATTTGAGTATAAGTCATTGATTTATTATCTCAAATTTTGTACATTCATACTAAGTGACGTTGATGTTATTGTTGTTATTAATTTATCAAATAATTTATGTGGGATAAATTAATTAATAGATTTTTACTAATATTTAGTATTTTATTTAATATATATCTTAATTATTTTAAATATCAAATTATTCACCTAATTTTATATGAAAAACTCGATTTATTACAATTATGAGCCGTTAGTTGATTAAATAATATAAGCAAATTTAATTTATTTTTACTCTAAATCTTTAATTTATAAAATAACTTATTTTAAAAAATAATTTGTAAATCCTTATTACATAATTTTATGAAACCTCTAGTAGTAAGACCATATGCCAAGCATTCATGACTTTCTGATTTTCACGTGGTTTTATATTTACTTATGTGCACGCACCAACTTCGTGGATTATTATGCAGCTTGGTAGGTCTTGATGATGGCTCCCCCTAGAGTCTATATATATATATGTATACATCACCGGTGACATGACCGGTAGTATAGCGCCGACGGTGGATGCGAGGCAAGGATGTGCATGGCATCCTTACTTTCATTAGTCTGTATCCCTTCTTTATGAGTTAATTTAATGATGCTTTTTTATTTTTTACTAGTTAAAAGCGGCTTTTTTTTTGCACACTTTTCGCAGCTCTTTAATAGCCTTCCTGCCTGCTTTATCACACAAAGGGATCTCTTGAGATGAACTGGACAAAGCTGTGTACTTTTAATTCTTTTAAGTTCATCATGCTTTTATGATATCTATCCTGTCCTTTAAAGCGGACACTTGACATAAGATTTAATACACGCTTCGATCTTTAAACCTTATTTAATTGAACATCGTCGAATTCAAACCGGAAACAGCCTTTTCTTTGACCCAAAGAACGGTCAGGTTTGCCTTCCATATTCTTTAATCCGAATGTTTTAAATTTCAGCCAACCCGAGGGATTACTTATCATCTTCTTTCTCTCTCTTTCTTTTTTTTTTTTTTTTAACAAGAAATGGAAAGAACTGTTATTAACTTTCTAACCGAAGAGAGTCATAAATATACATAGGCGATCGTTGGGACCAAACCATTTTATTCGTCGAGATGGTAACAGCTCAAGTAAGCCGATGAGTTATTCTATTCGCAGACCGTCTAACAAAGACTAATCTCACATCTCTAACTTCAATGAGAAGGGATTTACAATCGAAAACTAGTAGTCCAAAAGCATATTCATCCATATAGTTAGGGTCAAAAATAGCCCGAACACATGATTGGGCATCAGACTCCAGAACAGTAGGCGACCACCCGACATCCTTAATCCAATTCAAGGCTTTGCGAATGGCCATAATTTGGACAATTTTGGCCTCAAAGTGACCCGGGACAGTTACCTGCATAGCACTAACAAAAGATCCAAGAGAATCACAAACAACAATACTCAAGCTAACAAAAAGATCATCAAAAAGAGTTCCATCAACATTCAACTTGAGATGGTCGTGAGCCGGTTCAGACCATCTAGCCGAGTTGAAAGAAACAGCAGAAGGAGAGGGAGACTCATTAGCTTGAAGCCAACAACGGAGGAAATTAAGCGCACGTCTAGCAACCTGCAGCGGAATCATTCGTTTGGTTGTCCAAAGCAATGCATTACGGGTTTTCCATATTGCCCATAAAATCACCACCAAAGTCTGCAAGTCAGATCCATGGAGTACATCCAGCATACTCGCAAACCAATCACGAAACCGCACACATTGGCCGAAAGGAAACCCAACGGCGGTAGAGAGCCAACAAGCCCGTGCAAAATCACAGTACACCAACACATGAAGTTCATCTTCCTCGCAATATTGACAAAAGGGACATAGACCAGCAACTTGGTTTGAGGGTTTGGGAATGAATGAATAAAATAATTGTAAAAAATAGTGTTTACTTTTGGGTTTTCAATTTCAAGGGAATAGATTTATTCCATTAAATGTGAGAATCTACTAAACCCTCCAAAAGGGATGGGTATCAAGTTTTCATTTCAATCTAGTGGTTACTATTTATATCTCTGCTCCACATAAGTAATTTTTATTCTTAATTATATTACTCATCACTCATCATCATCATCTTCATTATTATTATTATTATTATTGTTGTTGTTATTATTATTATTATTATTATTATTATTATTATTATTATTATTATTATTATTATTATTATTACTATTCGATCTTAATTTGAAATTGTTATTATTATTATTTGTTAATTTTTTAACTAAAACAAATCATTCGTAATAAACTTATCAATGAATAACATATTTTTATTCATCTTAAGGACCAGGGGCATTTTTGTCATTGGTACAATTTTTCGTTCTGTCCACTGCAACCAAACACATTCTGTCTTCGAGATGAAGACATTTTTTTATGTTCTGTCCACCACAACCAAACAGCTCACTATCTCCAGTTTTTGTTTCGTTCCGTCTCTAAATTTCTGTTCCGTTCTGTCTCTAGAAACTAGAGACAACAACCATACGGACAGTTATAGTCATGTTCACAATGTCCTCAATCTCTAAATAGTGCTCAACTCTACAACATTGGCTATCTCCCTATTGAGTCCACTCAAAAATCTGGCCATTATAGCCTCTGGGTCCTCCTAGATGTTGGCTCGGATCATAGCCACCTCCATCTCCTTATGGTAGTCCTCCACTGATTTAGACCCCTGTGTTGGACCCTAAACTCTTCTTGGAAGTTAGAATTATGGTATGTGAAATGTTGGAAATTTAAAAGTTGGAGAGTGCAGTTGAAAAATGTTCTTTGAGCATGCTATGGTGTTTTAGCCATAACTTGATGTCTAGTTATCCAAATAAGATGATTCTTGATTTAGAGTAAACTAGGGATATAGGGCTATAAATTTTCTAATGAAATCAAGTTCTGATTTAATCTCTAAGAAAGTCAATTTTCAGATGGAAGTCATGCGCAGGATAATGTTTTAGTATAAGAACAGTCTGAAATATTTGGAGTATAACTCTTAGACTATGGAACCAAATCGAATGATTTTGGTGTCATTAGAAAATTAAGACAATGAGGAACATTTGTCTAGAAGGAAGTTTTATCAAATTCCTTGAATTTCATGATTAGAAAATGCCTTGATTTTTGGAAAGAGTTAGGCAAGGATTTAAAATGAATTTTGAGATATTGATAGATTAATTATTCTATTTTTGTGGAATTAATTAGCATATTAATGTGAGTAATTAGCATGTTAATAGGAGTTAGACCATATGACATGGATTAAATTGAATTAAGGTGGTAATTTATACATGAGGGCAAAATTGGAAGAGTGCTTAGTTGTTTTAAGTTAGAAGGCTAACATGGAGGGGCATAAGGGTCCTTTACCATTCATTAAATGACATGGCATGTGAGGTTGTATATAAGGAAGAGTGATGCACGAAAATGAGAGGGAAAGACCAAATAAAAGAGAGAAATGAGAGAGGGTTGTCGTGGAGAAAGAAGAGAAGAGGGAAAGTAGAAGAGAGAAGGAAGAAGAAAGAAGAAGAAAAAGAAAGGAAATCAAGCTTAACAAGGTAAGTTTATCTTCTTCTTTTTGCTTTAGTAGAGAAATAGGTTGTGTTGAGGATGAAGGGATTAGAGAGAGAATGGGTGTTGTGTTAGAAGAAGAATATTTGAGAGAACCCATTTGATTTTTGGGTTTCTAAGCTAGGTTTTGTTTTTTCTAACCTAGAAGGACTATGGGTAGGTTAGATTTGTGCTTGATTTATTTTGATTTCATTGATTGTGATTTTTGAGGTTTTAGGGTTTTATTGAATTGAAATTGAAAAGGAGAAATTGGTTGTTTTAGGAAATCAAGAAAACCCTTTTCAAGAGCAAGAGGAAAGGCTCCCTTGAATTTGGATTTTCAAGCAAAATAAGGTGGGTAATTTATTTATAGTTGTTATGTAATGGGCAAAATGTCTTGTGTGTGTATGCTTGAATTTTGCAAATTGTGAATTGCTATGATGTGAAAAATACATTGTGATATGTTTATGTTATGTTATGCATTGAATGATGTATGACATTTTGATAAGAATTGAATTGTGAGCATAATTATGCCTTGTATGATGGCATTTTGATTATGTCATGCCTTGAAATTGTATCATGGCATTTTGATTACATGGAAAGAAGGAAAAAGCATGAGAATATGAAACCATGAATGATTGAATTGAGCATGAAAATTTGATTGTGTTTGGGCGAGAGAGGAACCATTTCGTTAGTCACGTGCACGTCGACGTTTAAGCGTTCTCCCGGCTGCCCGCTTGTGGCCTACGAGATCTAAAAAGTGGACTCGTTTCGTTCACGGAGTAAACTTTGGTTTCTCTGTTTTGTTCACGGAACCCTCGAGCCAAATTGTGTGTGCATTAGCATTTTGATGTGTTATGTTATGATGTGAATTGTGTGTTATGCTTGAATGAGAAATGACATCATTTGTG
>JANJEY010000008.1:32062397-32073072 GCA_024703695.1 Erythroxylum cataractarum | reverse complement strand
CATGTGCAAAAATTACCATTCATATCTATATAGAGGTTATATGATGCATGAACATACCGAGATATATTTACACTCGCCTAATCCGTCCCAAATGACCAAATTACCCTTCCCATCGGTGATGGGATGTTACAAGTTTACTTGATTTTGGTCTACTACGTATTAATTTAATCAATTTTAACTTTTTATTCAAATGTATATAGTTAATGATATTTTTTAACATTCATGAATAAATTGAAAATTTAAACACTTTTTTAATTTAATTGCAGTTTGGAGTTATCGTGGTTTATTTATTTATTTATTGGAGTGCTGTATTTTTGTATGTACCTCCTCCTCCTCCTCCTCTTTCGCTTCCTCCTTTACCTCCTTCTACCTCCCATTTGACATGATCCTTACCTTAACATTGAATCACTTGAGTTTTGGGATTACAAGTCTATATCACTTTATGTCAATAGGGTTATTCATCTAGATTTCTAGAACTATAGAATAGACGTTTAAGACAAGAAAATTATAGACATCCATCTGGTGGACATTTGTAAGCTGTATATTACAACCAGTCAACGATAAGGGACAAAAGTTCCAGATCACTTTATGGAGGGCTATAATTGACTACCGATGACAGACCATGACCACCTAACACACAGAAGCTAAAGAGAGAGAAAAGCGAAAAGAGCAAATAGGGCAGAGGTAGAGCGCATACGTTTTGCACTGGGACAACTGACAAGGAATGGATCGATGTCCAAAGAGTTAAGGTTGGCGGAAAGTTTTGAGAGTGAAATTAATAAAATTGCATGGCACAACCAACCCTGAGATTTTCGCTTTTTCTGTCATTATCATATTAAAAAAAAGTTACATCTGATTTAATGTAATCTAAAATTAGGAATGGTTTAAGGGGTTCAAAACGACATGTCTTACAGGAGCTAACACCTTTTAACATTTTCATAATATTAAATCTTTTCCGTTCAAACTTATTTCATGTGGTTAAAACAAGAACTCAAAAGTAAAGTAAATTGACTATACAATTACCATAGATAGGAGTGAACGTGTAGAAAAATAAGCACGTCAAATGAGTCAAAATTCAAAGTATAAGCCAATCAACTGAAGGAGACTTTTTGTTTCTGGAAATGATGATTGGCAAAAATAATGGCGGTAATAAAATTGAGACATGACATCCATTTTTCAAAAAGAATAAAATAAAATTGAGACTGCGACTTCAGAAAAGGCAATGACACGTGGCGCAAGATGTGACTGCCGACAGTCGTTGTCATTCTTCCTTTAAGTCTTTTTCACTTGCTGCTAGATCTTGCTGTTTTCCATTCCTTTCTTGATATTCTTCTTTTCTCATTTTTAATGGTCGTGGGTGCCGCAGACACATTTTTGTAAGTAAAAAATGACCCTATTGTTAGTTTATACCCTACTGTTTCATTGTAGTTTAGTTACGTATCAATTTAAAAGTACTCTTTATTTTGTATATATTTAGATATATATTATAAATTTCATAGGACAATTATTTATTGCAAATAAAATTATAATGAGATTATAATTACGATATTCATATTATATTATCCAAAAATTGTTCCCAGTTATTATTATATTAAGACTGGACATTAATAAAACGTAAAAAAGCTATCATATGTTATGTTTTTCCTTATGAAGGAAGTAATTAATCTCATAGACTAAAGTATGAAGATATTTAAATAAACGTGCGGATGTTTATTATAAAACAAGTTTACTGAATAGATCCGATATGAAAAATTCATTTGGAACAGTACTTGTATTTTTATAGAATTCTTATTATGATGATTATATAAGTGAACTTTTAACTTAATGTTATCAAACTTATTTTGTATAGGAATTGCTATATTTGGATACTACTTATGGTCTATTTAATCATGAATTGTTCAATTGATACTCATTGGATATAACATAAGCTATATAAAAGTAGTTGTGTGATCAAGATCAAATTCATCATCCTAAGTAATTAGGCAGAATGTCCGGTTATTCTCGATTGGTTTTGATTTCAAAAATCATTGGCTACGGTAGAATAACGTTTTGTAAATAGTTTACAATTGTCATTAATTGAATAAATAGATAATGATGCTTTATGTCTTATCCACTATAAGAAAAGTAGGAATTAGCAATGAAAAATTACTAACAAAAAATAAACAGTTGCAAATTACTAACAGAAAAATAATTTCCTTCAGTAAAGTTGACGGAAAAAATCTCTTTTAGTGGCGATACTAATATCTGTAGCTAAATATGGAGGGAAATTATCTTGGCAAAATTTGCAACAACTTTAGCGGCGATATAAGATATTCATTGGTAAATAAAGGGGAATTGTTGGCGGAATTAAAAAAGCTTGAGTTTATGGACGGAAATTTTTCATCGATAAATTGATAAATAAGGCGAGAAATGTTGACGGAATTAAAAACATTTGAGTTTATCGACGGAATTTACCAACATAATTTTTCGTTGGCAAATTTTTAACCAAATAATGTTGTTTTCCTTTATATTAAACTCACCTGAAGCTCTCCTTCACACCAAGGGATGGATTATACAGGAGGGCAGATGAAGAACAAATGATAGGAGAGCTCAAGATGGAATTGGAGGCTATCCCAAAATTATTAGACTGGACTCTTCGATTCAATGAAGCTGAGGTGCACTAGTGTCTCATCATTGCTCTTATGGATTTTCACTCTTGTTTTATTAGACATTGATTCTCTGAGAACTTAGATCATTGTCAAGCATTGGGATACACATGTGGTTCAAAGGCGTAAGGAGTCAAATGTATTAACCGTTAGGAACCATGGAAAGAACTCTAGCAGTGAGTTCATATTGTGATTTAGCTGTCTTGTATTTTCAATTTGAACATATATGATAGAAATTGGTAGGGATGCTGATGCATGTAGTTTGTGGATGTACACCTCTTTCTATGCTTGGATAATGCTTTGAAAGTTATTCTATGAAAGAACTAAAACCAAGTAGAAGTTTTTAGAATGGTTGTTTCAGATTGATTGTAATGATATATGTTGTGCCTTGATATCAATAGGGTGTGGGAGTAGGTCGTTCGTGTTTATGAAGGTGAATTTAAAAAAATAGTTTTTAGTTATTTACCAACAGAAAAAGAAGTCCATCAGTAAATTTTCCAACTGAGCACAATGCAAAATAATCATCGGTATATTCATCGACGGTACAAAATTTTTGTTGGTAAATTTACTGATGGTCGTTTCTTCGATGCATTTTTTCGTCGGTAAATTCCTTCGCTAAATATCATTTTCGACGAAATATTTAGACTTCTGTTGGTAATTTTTTGTTGTTATTTCCCTGTTTTCTTGTAGTGATCAAAACATTGCATAATGAAATGATTGAATTATACAAAAAAATTATATACGAAAAGGTTAGTCAAAACCACATTAACATTTCTAAATATTTGGATTGTTATGATGCGTTGCTAGACATAAATCTTGATCTATAATTATAAATTGTTTAATTAGAGAATTAAAGGTCAATTAAAATGAATTTTAATTTATCTAATTCTAATTCTAATTCTAATTCTAATTATGAATTATGAATTATAATTATAATTTATCATCATTGTCAACATATTCGGAACCTAATGATTCTCACATAAAAAATGAGTTGATGAGAGTAAAATTATTTTAAACAAGTTAGACTTGATTGTAAAGTTTGAGAAACTTTATGATTAAATATGATATATTTAATAAATAAAGATCAATATTAGATATTGGATTTTATTTGAGAATAACTAGTGTTTAAATTAAAGCTTAAGTGAAATAAAAATTTAATTTCAATTAAACTACTAAAATGTCCAATATCTATTATAAATAGTCTTAATTTTATGGAGCTCGCACTTTTTGTATAACCCTTTTTGTATGAGTTATAGAGTTCTCTCTTAACCAGTTTAGTAGATACTATTAAAGACTGAACACTTGTGCGACTACGGTAGTTGAGAAGGAATAGTTTGAGAAACGGTTCAAGGGATACAACAAGACTATGATAAAGCTTTAGAATAAGGTACAAATTAATATTCGATTTTATTATAATTTTTGTGTTAATCATTTTATAAAATTAAAATGATTTTAGTTTTTTAAATCAAAATACGAAAAAATTTCATAATTATTCCGCTGCGGCTGAGATCAGATCCTGTCCTGATCCTCCAACACTTATTTTATATTAGAGCGAAAAAGAACAGGAAGTTTTGTCAAAGATTCGTAAATGAAAAAATTTATAATTGTTTATCTTTGTTTTTAATCTTTTTGCATTGATGTGAAACTAATTTATCTGTTCAAGTATAGACTTGGTATTTACACTTGCTTTTAGGATAGTCGTCATGAAAATTACTTTTGATATATAATATTAACATTTAAACTATATTAATATTAAATTTATGAACACGTTTGTTTTATTTGGAAATTGTTAATAGAGTAACAGCAAATATATAACTTGCATAATTTAGATGAATATAGCTGTTTTATGTCTAATTATGTATAATCATTATTGAATATGAACAATGTAGTTTCAGATGTTTTCCATAGCAAATACTTTTTATACGCTACCTGCCTCTTCTATATATTGCTAGCTACGATGATAAATTTCAAACTTAACGAATGTGGAGAGATTTAAATTTTCAGTCTCCACCATAAACTTCTGATATTGTAAAGCATGTGTATAATTTCAGCTTAAGAACTATACGCGAAGCCTAAATTACTCACATGAACAGGTTAATTTCTGGTTATACAGCAGAATGTTGAAGCTTTATTATAATACGGAATACACATAGATAAAGGATTATTGAAGTCTTCCATAATGTTCCTAGGTCCTACCTTCCAAGTGGGAGAAAAATGATGGGATTAGCTGGAGGAAAGGAGAAAGCTTAACAAGAACATGAGTTAAAAATCATGGGGTGTCAGAAGAGAACAAACAAAGAATTCTTGTGACAAAGGAGCAGTAGTACGTACTGGAGAGCAACAAAGTCTTTGTTGAAGTGGGCAGTCTTTCTTTCAATAATTAGCAAAAGAATCTTACTGTAACAAAAGTTAGAGACAAGCAAATAAATCACGATACCAACAAAGCTATGTTAGAAAACAAAAACATGGAAAAAGGGAAAGAATTGATGTTTCACGATGTTCTTTTCAAGATTCTAAAAGCTTTGATTGGATCAACGCCCAGTGTTCTGGTGCCCCTCAAAACACAGCTAATAGAAGCGAACAAAAAGGAGCATATATGTCCCTGCATAAACCTTATGTACGTAAGTGAACAAAAAGGAGTATGTCATTATACCATTAAGATGTTGTTTGTTAACTCTAAACAATTCTGACGTAATTAAAATCACCCAATGTATTAAATCTTCAAACTTAGGTTACATGTATTTTATGTAGTTGCAAAGGAGATGTTCGATCGCCAGTATCTTTAAATCACAAATTTGATAATATATAATGATTTTTGTTATGGCGTACCGAGTTCAAACATTCTATAAAATGTGGAGACGAACCATTGAAACTAACCGGTACAAAAGAATACTTCAGAAAAGCTGAGACTTGCTATTGGAGCCTGGCCTAGCTTGTTGCTTTAGATTTTCGTGTTATTTCCTTTTCATCCCTGGGGAGAAAACTAGACAAATTCTTGATATTCTCTTTCAATAATTTTGAGCAACTTGGTTTTCACCCACCTTGCAACTCTGTGATCTTCTACGACTGGAGAACTTCCCACCATATCTAAAATATATCATTAGTATGCATTGCACATATAGACCATGAATATAATAAGAAAAAGTAAGTCCATGTAATAATAACTAATTAATGACTCATCATGATTGAATAATAAATGGAGCTGCCACGTAAGTTGTTGCTAATCTTCAACCAAAATGTGTATATAATTTTAGGGGATTCTCTGCCTCTCTTCTTCTAGCTTTATTATGATCTTCTCTCATCTGAGTCATTCATTCACGTGGAATTCACATAAGAGGAAATCAGAATAGGGCCATACGAAGAAGGAAATATAATTTAGGGTCATATAATTTAGCCCTATTTCCTCGAACCACATGTCCTAAGAGGACAGAGATGTTAATATACATGGCAAGAATTTGCAATAGTAGGCATTTGTTAATGATGTTGACGAATGACTTGATTGATCGTAGGCGAATTCTATAGATTGAAAAAGGGTTCTCCAATGGAATTGACCAATTTTTATACATTAACAAAGAAAAACAAAATGGAGACAGCTCATTGAAAAGGAGTCATTGTTGATTTTGAAACACATTCGTAGCGACAGTGACTCAGCCGCTACCCCCTGTGCAGTGCCAGTAAGTGGCAGTGACTTGAGAGTCGAGAAGTATCCTCATAAAGTCTTCATCTCAATAATTCACTACACTCTTTCGTCTCCGGAAATTATTATATATAAGCTTTAATTTGGTTTCTCTCATATTCTGCCTGCGGCTCCGGCTCCATTTCTAGCCGTATGTGGTTATATACAGCCCCTTCATAGAATCCAAAGGTGAATAGGCTAGCCATATGGGATATGCATGGTATAGTTTCATTTTCAAGGATTCAAAACTGCAACTCTGTCCGCATCGCTTTAAGCTAATGCCCATTATGTCTGCATGCAATGTTCGTATAACCTCTTAGTTAGATTCTTGTTATTAGATAAAGAGATCAAAATATTTCAAAAAAAATCATTAACATAGTACTTCCTTTTGTTATATATTAAGGATTCGTAAATATCATGTTAACAAAATAAGAAATAGTTTGATAAAATATCATGCAACATTGGTTGAATCAAAACCATGCATGGTGATTAGGGATAGAGTTTGTCTTATTAAAATACATAGAGTTTGTCTTATTTAAATACAGTTCTTGATCGAGATTTAATATACATTTCATCAACCAATAACAACCAAAGTAGCTAGCTAGTGAGGGTAAGTTTTGTAAATTTATGTTGATCGGATACTTCCAACCTAAAAAATTAAATGAGCCCACAAACAAGTAGAGATGGAATGAAAGGGGGTCAAAACGTTTAGGTCCTCACACATGTAATCATAATTAAGATATTTTCATGGTGGGGACTGATGATAAGCGACTGGTGAAGGTCTTGCATTTATACCAAAGCCCCTAACTTGAGGCCAACCCACGTGGATCGACTATCGTAAGTTTCATATGAACTGAAATGGACGTCAGAAACGAGAAAGGGAAAGGGAAACAGGCAGGAGGATGTGTTCACGAAGAGAAGTTGCCAAATGCAATATCCTATGCTAATAATAATAATAATAAGTAATTTACTTCAACTTGTCAAATATACTTGATGTGTATATTAGTATGTAACAATTAATTGCGGTATATCTAATAAAATGACCCAATAACAATATATAAACTCAAACGCACGCGTATGTTTAAATGCAAATTATTTTTTTTAATTCTAATAAATCATACCATTTTATGTCAAAATTTTTGTATATCTTTATAGTGAAAATCCTTGTAACTTTTCTTTTATTCAGTGAAACGCTTATTAAGACTATAGTTAGCTAGTAATTGTCAAAATGCAGAGATAGTGAATTTAAAAATCTTTAACTTTTTGAATTTTTTTAATTATGGTTCAAATATTTTAAAATTTCCAATTTAATGACTCACTTTTCAAATTTTGTATAAACTAGGTCAAAGCGCACTACAAAAAACTTGCCAATTGCCAACGAAAACTTACCGATAGAAATAATGCCGTTGAAAATTAACGATAGAAAATCACATTCTGTCGGTGAAATTATCGTAATATATGATAATTTGCAACGGACAAAATACTCGTCAGTAAAGATGGATGAGAAATTATCTCGTTTATTTTTGCAATGGAATGTAGCAACGGAATAGGAACCACCTTCTGTAAAAGAGGTGCGAATGAAAGGTGGCCAAACGAGCATCGTCATTGACTGACATAAGTGTATTCCATCGGTAAAGTTGAAAGTTAAATGTTGTCGTTTGCTTCAACTTCAACGTATTTAATAAAACGTAATCAAATCGGGGTATACCGATAGAATTGGATTCTATTAGTAAATTTAAAATTTAAACGTCAGTGTTAGCTTTGTCTTCAACATTAAACGTAAGATCGAAAATGACGTCGTTTTCGTTAAACTAGAGTTGTTTACACACGAAATCCCCCTCCCTTGTCCGTTGATGTTCATTTTCTCTCTAGCTGTCGGTTCTGTCATCGGGTGCAGGCTTCGGTTCCTTCTCTTCGTCCATCTTCTTCCTTCTATATCCATCTTCTTCCTTTGTGTGCTTCGGTTCCCTTCTGCATTTTCGTTCTATGTCAGTTGTTGTTTGGTTCCCTTCATCCTTCTCGTGCTTTTGTGTACTGCTTCCTTCTGCGTCTTTGTTTATTCATTGATTGAGGTAAGTGGGATATCTTCTACAGATAAAATTTCTTTATGTATAGGATGGATTTGTAATTTTACTGGCTAAGATCTTATTGATTATTGCTTGGTTGTAAGAACTCATTTGTTGACAGTATTTCTGTTTTCAAGGAGATTAAAGAGAAGCTTCAACAGGAGGTATTTATTTTTGACATTCATTTCCTTTGCTTATTGACAATGTCAACAATGATTTTCCATACATTTTAATTGAATTTCTATCTGTTTCTATATTTTGCAGCGTAGTCATTTTGCATCTTTTTACTTCATTGAAAAGAGAACTATCATCCTTTTTATGTTTTAAAAGGAAAATGACAGATTTTTTTGCATAACATGACGGCAATCAAATGCTATAACTAATACTTCTGAACATGAATTTATATCAACTTGCATACTGCTTTGAAATTCATTGTCTTCTTTCCTTTCTTTTGGTTATCTTCTTTGGCCATCAGCTCACTCTAGTTTCATCATCTTCTTCCTTCATGTGCTTCAGTGACTTCTTCTACATGTCGGTTGAGGTAAGTGAGTTTTGTTATTTACTAAGTTTTGTGTACTTGGTTTAATTTAGTTATTTGTTTGTAGTTTGAACCTCCCATTTGAACTTCCTATAATTTTAATGTAAATGACCTGTACCAACCGAAACTTGTTTGTGATATAAACTTCAGTTTATCAATGAGTTAATATAGGATGGTTTTAACTTATAGTTCCAAATATCTAAATTTTATCAATGGGTTATTTTATTGATGCTCTCTGAAATGATTAGGTTCTCTCTACTTTTTATATGCAAATCTTTACGCACATCCTTTTTAATATAATAATAATTTTCTTCTAAACATATTATATAATTTGTATATGCTACAATAATTTATTAATCAAAGTATTCATATTTTTATCTTTACTTATTATATTTGTTACTAGTACATAATTAATAAAGGTTAAATATCAAATTTCTAACATTAATTTTAAATTTCAATAACAATAACTAAACCACTCAATTAAAAAATCCAACTTCAGTTTATCAATGAGGTAATATAGGGCTAATTAAATACAATCGTTTGTGAACTTAAATGAATTTGAAGGAGGGATTGGATTTAGAACAAATAATATGGAAACAAATTAAAATCCTTACATGCAAATAGTTTATGATGTAGCCGGTTATACCTTTCAGGAAAATATAGAAAATCTTGTAGAAGAACCAAACCCACATGCAAAATAGTTTTTTGACTTACTACACTCAGCTAACCAAGAATTATGGCCAAATTGTGAGATAATGACTCAATTGTCTTCAATTGCTTGAATATTGAACATAAAGTCTGAAAGGCATAATTCTAATCGTAGTTTTGATAAAATTATTGAATGGTATAATGAATCATTGCTTCCTCATCATATAATGGTTGATTGTTCTTACAATATGAAGAAACTTATTAGGGTGTTGAAAAGATTGATTGTTGCAAATTGAGATGTATGTTATATTGGGAAGATGATATGGAATTGCAAGAGTGCAAATTTTGTGATCAATTTAGGTTCAAGCCTAGAAAGCATTCTATGAAACCGAAATTAATTACCGTAGAAGTTGATGTATTTTTTCTTGCTAACTTCGAGACTTCAAAGACTATATGTTTATGATGTTACTGCATCTTACATGAGATGGCATAATGAACACGAACAAGATGATGGAATAAAGAGTCATCCATCAGATGCACTATGACACCCATTATGAGTTTGCAGTTGAATGTTGAAATGTTAGGTTGGGATTATCGATGGATGGATTCCAACCTTTTGGTCAATCTGGCCAGCAATATTCATCATGGCCAATGATAATTACTCCTTATAATTTGCCCCATAGATGTGTATGAAAGAGGCATATATGTTCTTGACAGTAATTATACCAGGGCCTATAAATCAAAAGTATAAAATTGATGTATTCTTACAACCATTGATATATGAATTGCAGCATCTTTAGGAATATGGTGTTGAGACATATGACATGTCTTTGAAATAAAATTTTGTGTTGAGAGTGGATTTGATGTGGATCATTAATGATTTTTCATCATATGCCATATTGTCTGGATGGAGCACAATAGGAAAATTGGCTTGTCCTTATTGTGACAATGATTATGATATGTTTTATCTTCTAAATAGGGGCAAAATATGTTGGTTTGATAATCACATGAAATTTGTTCTTCCATATCATCCATTCAGCCTTGTTCAGACAGCTCTACGTCTTAGTCCCTTGACTAGTACACTGTCTATACAATCACAAGC
>JANJEY010000008.1:32040790-32057447 GCA_024703695.1 Erythroxylum cataractarum | reverse complement strand
AGATTCAAAAGGAAAGAACCGCTACAATAACTTTGAACATCTACAGTACCTTTGCCTGCTTTTCGAAAAGATTTTCGAACTACCTCCAGCTATGGAGAGTCCACTTGCTACCTCAACTGATTCTGCTGGCCACGCTGCCAAAAAAGTCAGGATTCGGGAAAGGGACGAAGATCCCCACCCACCTACGTCGAACATTCAATCCACCTTTCCCAATTTTAGCACGGTGGTGAGTGGCCATGCTGTCGCTGGACTTGGGGGAAATCGCCGCGGTGACCCCCCCTGTTTTCCGAAAGTGAAATTTTTAGTATTTTGGCTATATATTTTGGTGTAGATGTCCAATTAAGGTGATTTTGGATTCATTGTGAACTAGAGATAAAGAACTACGAGTTACATAAAGAAGGGAAGTTCGGAATTTGTTTCGAAGGATTCAAGAATTTAGTTGGAAGTCGGATAGAGACCTTTAATGCTTTATTTTGATTGTTAAGCTTTATGGAATGTTTTCTATGGATTGTTAATTAAATGAGAACTTGGTTTATTATAAGGAACCAAGCTGATTTTACCCAATCGCAAGAGGAAGGACAACATTGAGTCTGATACTCAAGCGATACTAGGTGGGTAATATATTTATGGTTATTGTGTGTATAGGCAAATTGCCTGATGTATGCTTGCTTGCATTACTTGTGTTGAGTTATATGAGAATATTAAACATACATTATGATTATGATTATACATGGCCTTGATAGACCTTATGGCATATTTGGCAAGAATGGAAAGAATGGAAATTATGAAAGCTTTGAAAAATGCTTTGAACATGGACAGAATGGATTATGTGTATTGTTTGGGTGAGAGAGTTACGGATGGAGTCGCGTGCACGTTGACATAAAGTCTTCTCTCGGCTGCCCGCTTGAGGCCACGAGATCCTTCAGAAATTAGACTCGGATAGTTTACGGATTTACTTCGGTTTATCCGGATCATTTACGGAACTCTCGAGCCAATTGTTTGTGCATACACGATTGATTTGTTGAGCATAACACATGATTAGTTTGACAAACATGTTGCATAACGATTGTTATGTTGAGAAATAGAAGATGCAAGACTTGTGTCTATAAGAATGTGAATCAATTGATGAATTTTGAATTGCTAGTAATATATGTATATTGCTTGATTGTGTGGCTCGTTGCCAATGGCTATAAACGTATATGCCACTGAGCTTCGCAGCTCACCCCATTACTCTCCCCTCCTCAGGTGTAGATCGAGACGATTGTCGACCTTGCAAGGCATCGGAAACTTCAAGCTAGTTAGGAGCCTTGTCTTAAGTTAGTCCTTTGGTTAGCCCGCCAGCATTTCATAATGGAGCATACTTTTGTATTTTGGGATTTAATTCCATTTTGTATTGTGCTATATTTTGAGACTATTTGGTGAATTTCTTCGAATGACAATGACAGATGGTTTATGTATTTGGGATGATTAATGCATGTTTAGAATACATATGTAGAAGGTGTATATGTATGTATTATTATATATGTATGTTTGTATTGAATTATGTATTTGTATGGATGTTGGGATCGGGTCTGACGTTATGAGGCGCTCATCGCCGGCGCAGCCCGAGGGGCCGCCTCAGGAATCAGGAATTTGGGGCCCGGGCCCAACACTTATAGCAATTTATTTTTATGCAGGAAAAGTCTATGGGTATAAAGTCTACACCCCGTCAACTCTTTTTTGCACATTCACATTAAAAAGCATGATGGTGTGATATTCGTTAACATCTGATGTGGAGAACTTAATGTATGTGAAATTTATGCTTTAATATTGATTCTTAATAATTATCACTTACTAATATAAACATTGCCTCCTAATAGGACCAAATACAAGAAAGCAATCAACAACAGTCTCAACACGAGCAAGCAGTTAATGAGAGTTAGACATATCTTGATGCAGTGGGTGGTAGGGACTATCGTGGAAGGATCTTCGGCTTAAGTTCATTTATGAACACATATTATTCACAATCCTCCATGTTCAATACAACAATATCTAGTAGACAGTCGGCAACCAATGAAGTCAATGAGCTTTGGAGCATAGTGCAGACATTGACAACTTAGTTGCAACAGTCAATGTACTACATAGCCCAGCTTCGTAATTAGATGGATGAGTTGAAGGCAAGGGGTAATACCTCATCCCAGCAATCAGAGTGTCTACGATCAGCAAATCAATAGTGTACTTGTAGTCATTTCATTTGAATTATAAATACTTGTTATGTATAATATAAATTTTTATTATCAATTAAGATAATTTTAACCTTATATCATTAATCAACTTTCTGTTTAAACAAATTAAATGTATAAAAAATCAAATTATTATGCACAGATAATTCATAACTATTGAAATTATGCATTAAATATAAGATCATGAAATAAAATTTAATGTCTAAATATGTTAAAAAATTTCAAAATATTTACCGATAGAAAATTAGTGTACGTCATTAAAATGCATTATATTTATTGATATAACACAAGTTTACGTCGGTAAATCCAATATATTTACTGACAAAATACATTATTCTGCCAGTAATATTGACAGCCCTTTGCTAACTTTACCGATAGGATTTGCCACAAAAAATTGTCAGTATACTCACTGACAGAACAATCATAATTATCAGTATTGCTGTAATAAATTTATCGACAAAATAACCAAAACTGTTTGTAAATATGCCGACGGAAAAATCTTGAACGTTGGTAAATTTATCGACAGTCCACTGAAACAACCGTCTATATATTCACTGATAGTTACATAAAATTTTTGTCGGTAAATTTACCAACGAACATTTTGTTATTCATAAAAAATTATTACCTACAGTCATTTTTACGATGCCTTTGTTCGTCGTTTAATTTTGTTGTGAAACTATTTTCCTGATGAAATTCTGTGACTTTCCATCGCTATATGATATTTTTCTTGTAATGAAATTTTTCAATTTAGTTACCTTTTTATTATATTTTATTTTTTATTTTCTCTCTCAAGATTCTTTCACATTTTACTGTTTGCATTGCACAATAAAGAGAGAGAAACTTTGAATGGGAAATGAGAGCGAGAGCAAGCTGAGACAACCATAACTTCTGATAGAACTGGTGAGTTTGCCCTCCTTCATGGCTTCTTTTACTTCTCCAACCCTGACTCGCACCCCTCTTGATCCTCTTCTCCCTTCCTTTGTCCATTCACCTAACTCCCGTAAAAAGCCCTCTTTCTCTAACCTTATTCGAAGCCAAAACTAGAACCCTAATATCGCAGACTTCCCCTGACAAATCCTTCATCTTCCAAATCGCCCCCTTCCATCAATCATACCCAAAACACCTCAGTGATGAACACCCCCTAGTTCAATAGACCTCATTACCAAAAACTTCCATGCACCCCTCGGATGTGAAAACCTCAGAGAACATTAGAACATGGAAGTCTGTCATCTCTGAAGGAATGGAGGATTCCTCGAAGGATAAGGCTCTGACTTACTATCCTCCAGAAGTCAAGGAGGACCATATCTACGTCATACTACCTCCAGGGTTAGCGAAGAAGGGAGCGACGCTATTTAGACAAACTCTAATAGGCTTTTTCATTGGTAAGCCTCCTACTTTTCCTTTAGTTTAGAGAGCTTTATCAAGGTCTTGGGCAGAGTATGGGCCGAAGGAAACATTAATAACAAGCTCAAATAATTTCTTGTTTAAATATGACTCAGAGATAGGAATGAATAGGGTTCTGGAAAAGGGGCCTTGGCATATCCAAGGTAAACCTTTATTTTTGAGAAAATGGTGTCTGAATGGTAAGGAGCACAAGGAGGTTCGGTTAGCTCCGGTGTGGGCAAGATTTTATAATAAACCCATAGAATATCAGAGCATTGAAGGTTTGGGACGAATAGCAAGTACAGTAGGACATCCATTACTAATGGACACCTAGACAGCTAGGATGTCCAGAATACTCTATGCTGGAATGTGTGTGGAGTTAGAACTACAAAGGAGTTGGCCCTCCTCTTTCCAACTAGCAATTTACAATAAAAAAGGGAATATCAACTTTAAGGAAGTTAGGATTGAATATGAATGGAAACCAGAGCATCAAGTATAGAAGAAGGAATGGGCACCTACAGGGAGGCTGTTTGAGATAGGACTACAACAAAAAGTTGGAGAAACAGAAGGAGACAATACCTAAAAGTAAAAATCAACAAAGGAAGGAGATAGAGTCAAACTTAGAGAAAACAATACAAAGTCAAGAGGTAGAAAAAATCCCAGAGATTCTTACTAAGCAAAGTATAGAACAAGGGCCTCAACAGAAAGACCAAGAGGTAGATATGGAAATACAAGGAGATAAGGAAGCCAGTACTTCATGCAACCTTATCAAAATAAACAAGGATCAACAGAAGACAGAGGAATCGAGTGTAGACAGTGGGGACCCTCCTATTGAGAAGCAAGTAGGTACAATTCCATCCTCACCTACTTTTGAATTGGTTCTTAGTAGTCATGGTCTAAAGGGAGGGGCAAGGGGGACTTCACTGTAAGAACAAGTTGAAAATCTTGGAGGAAACAGAAGTAGGAGTCTGTTCAAGTTTTGTATGAGTTATGGATTTAACTTTTTATAATTTTAGGGGGTTAAATAGCTATAAAAAACAATTAGCAATGAAATCTTATCTTGAGAGATTAGCTGGTTCTTTTGTTTGCTTGATTGAAACTAGAATAAGGTCTTCTTATTTTCTTAATAAAGTGTGCTCCTAGATGTTTCCTAGATGGCTTTATTATAGCAATGTAGATCATGCTTTAAATGTTAGGATAGTGTTAGCTTGGAACCCAGATCACTTTTTATGTTCAATGCTTAACTCCAATGTTTTGTGTAGTGAAAAAGCTTAAGTTGGTCAAAAAAGCCCTTAAAATTCTTAACGCTGACTAGGTAGGTGATGTGAATGACCAAGTTGAGAGATGTCATGTTATTCTTAATAACATTCAAGACCAAATGAGAATTTTGCCCAACTCTTCCCTCTTGATGGCTAGGGAGTTTGAAGCCATTAATGAATTGATAAGAGCTTTAGATGATCAAGAATCTTTCTTCAAACAATATTCCTGAATCAAATGACTCGGAGAAAGGGATAGGAACACCAAAATTTTTCATAACTCCCCTTTGACTAATCGAAATAGAAACAATATTCATTCTTTAATAGTGGGAAATGTCTTAAAGAGATTCAAGATCAGTTTCTTAAACATTTTTAGGGTTCTATAGGGAATAATAGAATTCTCCCCCCTTCTAAATAGTTTGTGGAAAACCTCTTCCCTCTCTCTTTACCAGAACACCTTTCAAACTCCCTTGTTGCTGAAGTTTCAGCTCAAGAGGGTTTTCTTTTCAATCAATCCGAATAAGGCCCCAAGCCCAGATGGGTTTAATGGGTTCTTCTTTAAACAAACCTTACATATTATTAAAGAGGAAGTTACTAGTGCTATTAAAAACTTCTTTGTGCGTGGGAAACTCCTAAACGAACTCAACTCCACTTTTATCTCCCTCATTCCAAAAAAGGATCACCCATCCATATTGTTAGATTACAGACCAATCTCTTGTTGTAATATGGTTTATAAGGTGATTGCCAAAATTATAGCAAACAGACTAAGAGAGTCTCTCCCCCATATAGTTAGCCCAAACCAAAGTGCATACATTAAAAATCGTCGAATGGGAGATAACAACTTGTTGACTCAAGAAATTCTTAGGAATTACCATCTGTCTAATAACCATAAGAGATGTGCTTTCAAAGTGAAACTTTAAAAAGCCTATGAATCCATTCAATGAGAGTTCCTCGTGAATGTCCTAGTAGTTGTGGGCTATCCTAGAAAATTCAATGATTGGATTAAAGAGTGCATTTCTTCCCCTTCGTATTCAATTTTGATCAATGGATCTCCATCAAAATTCTTTACAGGTAAGTCAAGTCTAAGACAAGGAGACCCCTTATTCCCTTTTCTTTTCATTATCTATATGGAAGTCCTATCTAGGAGTCTAAATGCTTGTCTAGATGGTAACCCTTCTTTCAAATAGCACTGAAGGTACAAAACTCTTAAACTCACTCACCTCTTATTTGTTGATGACCTTATATTGTTATGCTATGCTGACTTGTTTTCAGTACAATCGCTACTAGATTGTATGCACACCTTTTCAGAGTTATCTGGACTAGACATGAACCTTTATAAGAGTCAGTTCTTTTTATCCCTTGACATAAATAGAAATGATTTTGGGTCTTAAGAGAGGTAGTCTCCCCATAAAGTATTTGGGGGTACCTCTCTTAATAGGAAGATTGTCTAGAAGGGATTGCTTTCCCTTACTAGACAAGATTGGTGCTAGGATTAACAAATGGCCTAATAAAAAACGTATCCTATGCTGGTAGGCTTCAATTGCTCATTTCAGTGCTTTCTTCTTTTCAAGTTTACTAGTCTATTCTTTTCATCCTTCCTTCCATCCTAAAGGAGATATAGGTAAAACTTAGGAATTTTCTTTGGGCTGGGAAGGTGGATTCAATATCCCTTGCTAAGGTCAAATGGACCAACATTTGTAGAACCAAAAGGAAAGGGGTTTAGGGATTAAACACTTACCTACGTGGAATAATGTACTGTTAGGAAATAGGATATGGTTTTTGTTTAATGACAACGATGCTATGTGTGTTAAATGGTTCATACAATCATTTTAAGAAGGAAGAATTTTTGGAGTGTCCAATCCATTTACAATAGTTCATAGAGTTGGAGGAAAATTTTATATATGAGGGAAAAAATAGAGAGCCAATTCAGATTTAGGATAGGAAATGGTAATTCTACTCTCCTATGGTAGGATCCTTGGTATCCAAGAGGAATCCTAAAGCATTTCTCCACCTCAAGAGTGATCAATGGGTTGGATTTAAATATGACAGCAAAGGTTTTGGAAGTTATCAGAAACAGTGAGTGGTGTTGGCAAGAAACAAATGTTGAGATCCTTGAAAACCTAGAGCCCCTATAGTACTAATCGAATAGTTCAAAACCTGATTGCTTGGAATGGATAGTCACCCCTTCAAAAAAATACACTAATATTTTAGCCTACAGTTTCTTGATGCCCCCGATTCAGAGAGTCCCTTGGCATAACCTGGTTTACAAGAAAAGGAACAGCCCTAAATGCTCCTTCATACTATGGTTGGCTTTCCTAAGAAAGTTACAAACTATGGATAGACTCCTATCTTGACAACCCAAATCATTGTTCTTTGTGCTATATGGAAATGAAACAACAGAACATTTATTCTTTGAACGCTCCTTCTCTAAAGCTATTTAGGTACATTGCCTTAATCATTTCCATATAAGCCCCCCAAATAAGATAAACCTCCTTTCTATTCCTAATTGGTTGAGCCAGAAGCCAAATATCTGAACCAATGACCTTAACGTTTTTCCTATCATCCTTTCAGTAACAATTTTTAACCTTTGCAAAGAAAGGAATACCCGAACTTTCAAAGATGAAGCCTTAGCAATGGGGAGCTTAAAGTCTAGAGTGATCTTCCAAGTTATTGAGCATCTTAGCTCAAACACCGAGAGAAGGTAATGGTAGGAGCAAATTATAAACTAACAATAAAACTGCATTTTTTTGGTTTCAGGACTGCAAAAGGAAGATATCAACATAGATACATCAATGGTGTTGCTGCAGTGATGCTCAAAATCCAAGCAACAGGAAAGTTGTACCTTTCGGATATAGACAGACAAGTGATATTAGAGGGACACCATCAGTCACTTCTTAGATTTCATTTTCAGGCATGTAAAAGGAAAGATATCAAATCTACCTTTGGAACTGAAAGTAGAAGAGAAGCCAGTCCCAGGACTAGTCAATGCCTCTAATTCAGCAAACATGGACTTAGCAGGAAAAAGTCACAGCAACAGCAATGATGCTTCCACAAAGATGTTCACAGCAAGAGAGCATCTTCTTTCGGAAGGAGAAGAAGACACGAGATAGAAAGCTAGGTAATTAGAGGGACATCAACAATCCCTTCATTTCAGTTCGTAAAGCATACTATTCGGCATCTTTTCTAGAACAAGTCTGTACAAAAACACTATGAATTGTGTGTTTTGTTTTGTGTACTTGGGAGATGAACAAAAAGCTTTTTAAGTTCTTGGTAGGAAGGTTATATTAAAGTAAGGAAGGGGGTTTAAGTGGCAAGGAAGTGATGTAGCTTCCTTGGCCTTCTCGGTAGGTTTTCCTTTAGGTAGACAAGAGACTACTTTCTAGCAGTCTCCAATGATGTATATAACTCCATATTTTGTTTAAAAATTTACTAAATTACCAAAATAAATATAGAAAAATAAATAAAAGACACATAAGATGACAAAATTAAACCAACCATGGGAGAAGAGTTGAGAGACATGACCTAAAAATAAAAAGACTGTAATACAATACCTAGGAAAAATGAGGAAAAAAATAATATGCTTGGAGGGGACAATGAAATGCAACATTTAAAGTGATAATGAGCCAGAAAAGAACTAGGAGTTGAAATGAAGGGGACAAGTATAAGAAATAGCTCGAAAAGAGAGTTTGGTATGCATCAATAAGTTAAAAGAAGGATAAGCCATATAATTAAGTTCTATTAAGGTTACTGAGGGTAAATTTTAAAATAGAGTTCAATGATAGTAATTAGGATTTATAATTTGACTATATTTTTATGAAAAATTGCATGTTTTATTTATATGATTGATATTTTTTTATGCATATTGAATTGTATACTTAAAGGTATAACATTTTACATATAATACATGTTTGATGAAAACATCAAAATTAAGCCCCTTATAAATATTTACATATTGAGAACATGATTGTTGTTTTATATTAAGCAAGTATAAAGTTAGAATTCAGTTTATTGTAAGACTTGTTGAGTACCTAAAAGACCCTTTGACTTGAATTTCTTTTTATCTTAAATTAAGGAGTCTTATTTAACTAAATTTATATGATTTGGATGAGTAACTCATAATCATATAAATTTATGACAATGTTAGGAATAATATATGAGATATATTTTGAAGATTTATCACCTAATCGATCTAGAATTCAAATTAGATGTGATTGATAAAGATATTATTAACTAATTTAAATTTAATTCGTTTGTTAAGTTACTCAAGATAAACTAAATTTAAATGAGATCCTAGCTTACTAGAGAGACTAAACTTTTTATAATGATAGTGGCACCTATTATTTCGAATAAAATAATGAAAGTAAGTAAATATATCAAACTTATTTGGTAGTTATAACATATTATTTTCTTTTCTTACTTTTATATTTTGTTTTGAGTAGAAAATTACCTTTGTTTACACTAAGTTTTAACGAAATAAATCTCATTGGTATATGTTAGGTTTAATAAGAGTTCTAAAAGTTAAAAAGGAAAGTCCATCCATTATGCAATATAACTACTAATCTTTGTTAAGGATTTTGATAACAAAGTTTAAGAGGTATATCATATCATAGAGATGACAAAATACAATGTCACTTTAAAATTTACTAATGCATAAAATTTTAAGGCAATATGTAAGAAAGATGCCAACATCATGATAGCACAAAGAGATGGTTGCATAAAATAAAGCTAAAAGATATAATATCATGATGGAATTGTTTCACTAAACTTAGTCTACTCAAATTACAATTGTGGACTACAATTGAAGGCATTTGTTATAGCATGATTATAGTTGTCATTATAAGAAGATATTTTGATGGCTTTTCTTGTCAATGCAAGATATTATAGAGATCATATATATTTCTAATTCATGTTTTTTTCATATTTGATAATGAGTTTGGATTCATGATAACTAAAATGTTCAAGATATGATTCTGAAATAAATTGTTGAGTAAAAGTAGTTGATCTAATTTTGTACAAATATTTTTTATATGTTGGATCAAAGAAGAATTATTTTTAAAAAAATGGTAAGAATAAAGGTTTGATAATTGGGACCATCGTTTTATTCTACATTAGTTAAATAAAATAATGAGAGCTATAAAGTTCCATACAAGGATATATGTGCCATTGATTATGAATCATATGAAACTTACAAAACTTACTAAGTTGAAGGATGACCAAATCAACCTTTAGTGAAAGGATGATTATGGTGTTGAGTTGTTAAATCTTATATATATAATGTATTAAATGTAATAATAATTCATGAAAGGATGAATACTTGTATCTCTTCAAATTTACTAATGACTTTATATAACAAAATCATGTGTACTACATGAAATATTAATTTAAAATTTGAAAAGTTTGAAATGCTTAAATCTAAGTATTACATATTGAGAATATTGAAGCATATCAAAGAGATTGATATGGTAAGTTTAAAATTTTCTTGGTTATCTTAAAAAATGAGATTCTCTTGTTAATATCTCCAATCATGTGGTCTTATGTAAGGAGAAATATAGAATATGAGAAATTGTATGATAAAATAACTATTTCTCCTATACCTATTAGTATAATAACTTGTCTTCAATAATTTCAATTAAATCAATAAAAAAACCCATATTAGATATAGAGTGCTAATGCTTTAAAATATTCAAAGTTAATGATTTAAGGATGTGATTCTTAGTTAAAGCACATATTATCTGGGGTAACAGATTTAAAGGTCCTTTGTAGTTTAAAAGCTTTACAAATTTCATTTATTCTTTAAAATTATTAAAAATCCTTATTTTTTCAATTTTCTAAATAAACTCCTCCTTCGAAACTTCTATTTAACAAATAACTATCAAAAATAGATAACATATGAACCAATTAAATAATACTTACATAATGACCCAATCTAGCTTTTAAAATTGATACAAACTAGTTAAACCATACAAAAACTAATAACTTATTATAATGATTAATGTCAGATTTAAGAGTTGAGTTGGGTTACTATATTAGTGACATTTGATTAATCCATGTATGATGTTTATATCATATGTTTTTAATTGTTATTTTTTAACTAAAGTCTAAAAGAAGAGTTTATTTCCATAAAATTGAAAATCATAAAAGTTTTTGAAAAAATTGAAGATTAGAAAGTATTCAAAAATTTCTTAAACTCCTAGAGAGTTCTTCGTCTTTTATTCTATTATCTAATAAGTTTTGAACTAAATTGAATAATAGGAAGTTATAATAAATCTAAAATGTAAAATATCATCATATAAATCATATTGAATAAAATTTCACTGTATTCTTATAGGAGACTGGTTCTCAAGATAAGTAGAGAGAGTAAGATAAAGTTTGAAATGTTTAAATCTCATGATAGTACATCTAAATTGAACTAGTGCCTTTGTTAATAAATTTGAAGTGTAGTCAAATGATTATAAAATGATCAATTTAACCTCTCACTACCTAAACTTTCCTCTAACCTCACCTAGCCTCACAACTTTCCAATTTTGGAAAGTTCCTGATGAAATTTGGAGATGCTTTAAGCAAACCTAGATGCCCCCGTGTTTGGGAACATGGAGACGAAGGAGGGTGACATAGTCAAAGAAGGGAACTTTATAGTGAAGAACGTTAGGTCTGTAAAGAACATTGGATCTATGAGGAGTGATGGAACTGTGGAGTTTTTTAAAGAGGATTTCCCAGATCTACCAAGCTCAAGGAAATCCACAAGAGCTAAGAGTTTGATTTAAAAATATGTAACCTATGGTGATGGGAGTTGGACACAAAGTAAGGAAGGGGATCTAGTCTCCCCTAAGTTCTCTTAGAAGTCAAACATAGTAGCTTCAATGATTAAGAACAAGCTAACCGACTTCAAAGATGTTATGGATGATGTGCCTTTGTCTCCAGCAAAGGAAATGTTGGAAGCAGGAGGAACGAATTGGACTTCATCGCTGGTGGGATACTTTTGGAGTAAGTGACCTTCATACCCATAGGTATAAAAATGGGTGCTGGAAAAATGGGGCAAGAAAAGGCCAGAAAGGACTATGCTAATGGAGGAGGACATATTTGTCTTCCAATTTTCGAGCGACAGCAATGTCAATGAGATATTAGAATTAAAACCATGACATATAGGAGGTCAACTAATGTTTTTACAAAACTAGAGGCCTATAATGTGCTTGGATAGGAGCAACATTGAGTCAATTCTCATTTAGGTCATTTTTCACAATGTACCACTTTAGTTTTAGACATTGAAAGGGTTAAGCTTCCTAGATAGTTCAGTAAGAAAGCCCCTTTTCATGGATACTAAAATAGCTATAATGGAATGAATTTGTTATGATAATATTTATATGGAAATAGAGAAGGATAGTGAGCTATCTGAGACATTATTATTGATGATGCTAGGTGAGGAGGGGGAACTAGTCAAGGAGGTGATCCAACTTAGCTAACCTTGGAAGCCATGGACAAGTCACAAAGTATAGCGACCTACAGGGTAAACATTTATAGTGGGTAACTATATAATAGGATTATAGGAGTGGAGGAAACCACAAATGAAAGGGTACCAGAAATGGAAACAAATAATCAACTTAAAAATGTGGATGAGGATTTGACTGGGGCAAAGAAAATGAATTTGAGTATAACAGAGGAGCAACATATTAAGGAGATTACATAGGGAAGAACCAAAATACTGAAGTGCAAAATAATAAAGATACTTCTGATTTTTTAGGGTATGGACAAGATTTGGAAAAGGGATCAAACATGGGAATTTTGAAATGGTTATTAGGAAAAGAAAGGCAGTTAAACTTAAAGGAAAGAAAAGGTTCAGGGAGCTTTAAACTCCCACCTGAGTTATGAACTTCTTCTTTTGAAAAATAAGAGGGCTTAATGACTCTTAAACAACAAGCATTTAGGGACATATGTTTGAAGAAAAATCCTGCAGCGTTAGGTTTATTGGAAACTAAAATAAAGCTTCATCAACTACAAGCATCACTTGCTTTTTGGGTGGTAAATGGAAACTAATTACTAATCATTATTTTCATCACAATGGCATAATCATTATTGTGTTTAACATTGAGAGAGTTGACGTTCATCCAGGAATCATGTAAGACCAAATTATGCATGTTAAATCTGAAATTCAAGATATACCTGGTAGTGTTGAACTTTCTATTTTTTTACATAGCTAATCATGCTTTCCAAAGAGTTAAACATTGGGAGGACCTTAAGGTAATTCAAGCTTTGATAGGAGGACCATGGACTACTACATGAGATTTTAGTTGCAGACTTTCTCCTTTGGAGATTGAAGGAGATGTATCAAGATTAAGGGGAGTATCAGAGATTATACTATAGCTAAATCTGGTGGACTTAAGGGTTGTTAGGTAGCTTTATACATGTAACAACAAACAACAGGGGGAGCACACATGGAACAACAAACAACAGGGGGAGCACTCTATAAGAAGGAAATTAGACAGGTTTATGGTAAATCAACACTGGTTGGATAATTTTGTCAATTCTTATGCCCATTTTGGAGAACCAAGATGCTCAGATCACTTACGGATAGGAATTCATAACATGCAATTGATAAATTCAATAGATCCATATTCAGTTTTTTCAATTTCTTAGTTGAAAGACAAGGATTTAAAGAGTTGGTTAGTAACAGGTGGCACAGAGGTAGAGGGTTATAAGGCTTATCAACTAATGAGGAAGCTATAGATGGTTAAGCTTGCATTAAAGGATTTTATAAAGATTAATAACATGGAATCTATAGAATCATTATAAAAAGCTAAAGCCAAGCTGTTAGAAATCTAACAGAAGAGTTATGATTCTCCACACAATGAGAATTTGAAAAATCTAAAGGCGATATGTTTGAGATATTTTAATTTTGCACTGAAAGTTGACAACTCCATTTTGAGATGGAAATCTAAAATTAATGGGCTTAGGGATGGTGCTGCTAATATGAAGTTCTTTTACAACACTATTATAACTCGAAGAAAAAGAAATAAAATTATTACACTAGCCAATGATAGGGACAATTTATGTACTAGTCAGGTTGAGATATAAAATATTACGATGAATTTTTTAAGAGGTTTATGGGAACATCTAAATCAAGCAGATTATGTGATATTTCTTGGGTTATTAAAGAGAAATCAGCTGAGAAGCTAGGGAAGTCTTAATGAGTCCAATTTCAATGCTAGAAAGTAAAAACAATCTTTTCAGTTTGAATCCATCAAAGGCTCCTAAGACAGAAGGGTTTAATTCCTTTTTCTTTTAAAAAACTTAATGCATTACTAGTGATTTAATGGTGGGATCAGTGTAGGAATTTTTCTACTCCTCCAAACTTCTTATGGAAATCAACAAAACTTACATATGCCTTATCCTAAAAATTCAAATCCCCACTAACATGAAAGATTTTCACCCTATATCTTATTGCAACACCATTTATAAACTTATTTCAAAGATAACTGCAACCAGATTGAAGAAATACATGGATCCTCTTATAAGTATTTCATAAGATGCTTTTGTTAAAGGAAGGAGCATTTGGGATAACAACTTGATTGTTCAATAGTTAATGAGGCAATACGCTTCCAAGAAGGCCCTTAAGAGTTACTGCATCAAGATTAATTTTTTAAAAGCCTTTGACACAATTAAATTGGAATTCATGATTAATAGTCTTCAAACTTTTAGATTCCTAGAAACTTTTGTAGAGTGGATAGAGGAATGCACTTCATCAACAAAGTTCAACTTACTAATCAATGGAAGTCAGACAAACTTCTTTAAGAACTTTAAAGGTAATATGTAGGGGCACCCCCTTTCACCTATCTATTCTCACTAACCATTAAAGTCCTGTCTAGAATATTAGTGATCCTTACAATTAAGAATCTGAGGGTTAAATTTCATCATAAATGTGACCTGTTGAAGCTAAATCATTTAGCATTCATTGATGATATACTTTTAGTGTGTGGAGCTAAAGCGTGCTCTTTAAATATAATGATGAGGACTCTTGTGGAATTCATCAAAATTTGAGGTTTGAATATTAACTTTTTAAAAAGTTGTTTATATATTTTTCATATATGTAGAATGCAGAAGAGTTAAGCATAACAAAAAAATCCAAATTCACGCCCCTCCATTCGGATATCTGGGAATTTTGATTTCCACGAACAAACCAAAATATGTGGTTGTTTAACCCTATTTGAAATGTACAAACCAATGATCAATGCCTAGCAAAATAGGTGACTGTCTTTTGTTAGAAGATTGTTGCTAATATACACAGTGTCGAGGAATGTTAACATGCGCTGGAGTGCTTATTTGGTGCTACCTAGGAAGGTTATGAGGGAGAGTGAAAGGTGTATCAAGCAGTTTACATCATTGGGAAGATTGGAAGCTCAAAGGGTGCCAAGGTGAAATGGGGTTAATTGTGTTTTTCTAAGAAGGAGGGGGGATTAAAGTTTACATCTCTTATGTCTATGCAGAAAGTACTACTCATAAAGAGGATATGGTAGATATTCAAGAACAAAGAGACCCTTTAGTCTAAGTGGATTTATGAGTGCTATATAAAGGAGGAAAGCTTGTGTCAATTAGATCAAACTAGAGGAAACTCATGGATTTTTAAGCAAACAATAAGATTGAGACACCAAACATACCACTCGATGAGGAAAATAATTAGAAATGGAAAATCAACGTGATTTTGGTTTGATAACTAGAGCGAGTTGAGTCTTTTAATCAATAGGAATGAACTTAGACATACGATTGTCAAGATTCCTATTCAAGCAAGAGTTAGCTCAATTTTCAAGGGGATATTAGCTTGAGCGACTTACTTACTAGTGATTCACCTATTGGCAAGGAGGATAAAATTATCTTGACACTCACCAACTCCAAAGAATTTACCAACCGATCATGCTCCAGTTGTATAAGGAGACTCATCACAAGGTACTTTGGTTTAAACTAATATGCCATAATTCCTTATCCCATAAAACAACATTCATTGTTGGCTTGCGATGAAAGATAGGCTTAAAATTAAAGCTAGATGGTAGTGTCTGTAGCGCCCCCTCATCGTAGGGTACACATCGGGAAACCCGAAGGTCACACCGACACGTAGCCCACGATAAAGGTTCACTACCAGAAAATTTTCGCTAAAATCCATATGGCATCGCAGTAATTTAAATCACAATATAACAGTAATTAATAAATTAATCATCCAACATAACAATTATCCAGTACAGTCATCCAATCCAGAATAGACAAGTCTATCAGTCTCCTAACAAAACCAAAAAGGAAACTGATACAAACATCTATCCTAAGTCATCCTCAAAAAGCTAACCCAGCTGACCGACCTGTGTGCCATCGCGTTCCTCGCCAGCAGCTCGCACGGCAGGAAAGAAAGTCTTCGGAGCTAGGAGTCTACTCTAACAGTCCTGAAAAATATGTTGCAATTTTGGGTGAGTTTGCGAACTCAATGAGAAACCATCATCGATGGTTCACTCAAATCATGCATTACGCACACGGCGTACAGCATAGTACAGTAATATTCATTGTTAGTACAATATAACAGTTTATAACAGTTGCAGTATCAGTAGCAATTTACAGTACATGTAACAATAAACAGAAATCTACATCAGTTTGCAGTAACAAGTAACAGTCTACAGTAATTCATGTCATCACATATTTCAGTAGTCGTCACAATCGTCACAATACAGTCAATCATGTAAATGCAATGCATATGTGACTCTTTCCAGTTATTCAGTTTTGTGCCCAAGTGCTCAGTCAGTAAACAGTATGGACGCGTCAGGG
>JANJEY010000008.1:32030170-32040690 GCA_024703695.1 Erythroxylum cataractarum | reverse complement strand
GTAAATTCATACTCACAATCAGATCCCGGAAAATCATGAATGCACGTACTTATAAATAAATGCATATGCAATAAACCCATTCCTCTATAATTAGAGGCCAGTATCATGCTCAGTCAATGAATGCAGTGAAACTTATCAGTATGACTCATAATTTACCAAAATACCCTTAATGACAGTAACGGGATGTTACAATGTCTAACTTGAATACCATATGTAGCTAAGTAGAAGGGGGAGTGAAATATGGAATCATTTAATTTTCCAATGTGGATCTCACATGTCATTTAGGGTAGAATCCATAATATTTTACAAGTTTAATGTCCTATGAATGGTTAAACTTACTATAGTGGATTATTGATAAGATAACCAAAATGAGGCAAGATGGCATAGCTCATAAGATAACTTTATGTGTTCAATTTACTCT
Organism: Erythroxylum cataractarum; assembly: GCA_024703695.1. Classification (NCBI taxonomy): domain Eukaryota; kingdom Viridiplantae; phylum Streptophyta; class Magnoliopsida; order Malpighiales; family Erythroxylaceae; genus Erythroxylum; species Erythroxylum cataractarum. The sequence continues at coordinate 32,040,269 of JANJEY010000008.1, read as the reverse complement.
ATCTAGAAAGATAGAAATAGAAGTTTATACACGAGCAAGGCTTTAGAGATGCAAAAGCTGGTAGATGCAACTACTCTTTAAATTAAAGAACTCTTTTTATAAAAAAAAAACACAATAAACTTAGTCCAAACATGACAAGATATTGGAATAAATGATATGTGAGTTATTAGGAAACATAGATTCCTAGTCCTTGTTTTGCTTTCTCTATTATTGCATTATAATAATGATTTTCTTGCCATTGAGATGTATATTATGCCATTGAGATTTATATTTTGCCAAGCTTAGCTTAAATTAATACAAATATCTTTTTCTTAAAAAATTATAAAATGGTTAAAGATTCACTTTCATGATGAATTCAAAGAGTTCCTTTGGAGATGGCTGTGAATTTATCATGTTTATAAGAAGGTTAACGAAAGTATAATTATCCTTTTACTAGATTATATAATAATATATTGCTTATAGAGAACAATAATTTTAATTATTGAAGATTTGATAGTCCAAAAATAACTCCTATTGAATATGAGAAAGGTAATAACTTAATTATGGGTAATTTGGAAGCAACTCTCTACTAGTTAGGGGTAAGGCCACATACTATTGAACCACCCTAGATCTCGCAATCCAATAGGATTCATACTCGATATTTTTGTTTTTGTTGTTGTTGTTGTTGTTGTAGATATATAGGGATATAAGAAAGTTGTTTACTTATTACATTCTAAGTACATAGATAATATGTTAAATGTATTTAGTATTTGATATATTTAATACTTATGAAGTATTAACTATATTTATTTTTCTATATATGAGTTGATATTTAAGTTAAAGGTCATATAGACATTAACTTTAGTTTGATAGAAGTAAATCTTGGTTAAGGTATGTTTTACTTAAAATAATATATTATTTTAAGTTAAAAAGGCTCTAATTTAGTATCAAATCTATTCAAGTTATAATAATTTTTACTTAGTAAAAATAATTATTTGAATTAAAAGGTTCTTTGATGAACTTGAAAAATGATTATTTGAATTAAAAGTTCCTTTGATGAACTTGGTATAGTTCATTTTATTATTGAAACAGTAATGTACTATAGAACATTTGAGCCATTATACGTGTGAAAGGAGCTAACATCTCATCAAAAATCTAAATATATATTTAGGCACTTTCTCTTAATAGTGATGATAATTGAGATGAAAGTATAAGGTTTTAAACAAGTTCTTAGACAATGAGACTAAATCACTATTCCAACAATAATATGATCGTCATACAAAGATATAGTATAAGACACTTAATTGAATGACTTAGGACAATTGGGAGATTGTTAGTTAATATCATATAATCAATCAATTCGTTGTAGTTTTTGTGTCATAATTATTTAAAGACATTATTTTTCTTATGCATAGTTGTTTAATTAACTGATGTATAAGATAAAGCCTATAAGATAAAATACACTACAAATAAAATTATGATAGGAACATAATTATTTATGTATTATCGCTAAACTATTCCTAGTCGTTGTTCTATTGAGATTAGACATTATAGAACATATATGTGAGTACATGTTATAGAACAAGTTTACTAAATTAACTTAAAGTGATAATTTCATATGAAACATTGCTTGTATGTCTATGAAAATTCTCATTTTGATGCTTGTATAAGTGATCCTTTGGCTTGAGTTCTCTAAAATATCTCATGTAGGTATTGTTATATTTTGATATTATTTAGATATATCCTAGTTAAAGATAGCTCAATTGGTAATTATTGGATATAGTATGACTATACAAAGATAGTTGTATGATCAATATATAATTCATCATTCTAAAGTAATTAGGAAGAATATTTTATTTTTCTTGATTGATATTGATTCAGAAAATACTCAATCAAGGTTCATTGATACTTTCAAAATAATTTTCAAATTTTATTAATATAACCAATTACTAATAACTGAGAACTAATATGATTATAATCAAATAAAGTAAATATTAATTCAATGCTTATCAAAATATTGTATGATTAAAACATTGGATTATACAAAAAATTATACATGAAAAAGGATAATTGAATTTATTTTGACATTCTTAATATTTGAATGATAATGATGAGTTGTTAAACATCAATCTTAATTTATGGATACAAATTACTTAGTTAAAAGATTAAAAATAAATTAAAGAATTTTAATTTATCTACTTTCAAATATAATTTAAGATAATAATTTATATCCATTATCAACATGTTTAAAAACTCAATGGGGTCATACATAAAAAACCGTTTAAAGAGAGAAAATATAATTTAATCAAGTTAGTCTTGATTACAAAGTTTTAAAAAAATTTAAATTTAAATATGATATATTTAATAATAAGGATCAATATAAGATATTGGATCATATTTAGATTTAAAATTAATTATAGTTTTAATTTAATTAAAAATATAGTTTAATTAAATTATAAAAAATTTGAACCTATTATAAATAGGTGTACGCTATAAAGAAGATATTTCGTCTTACTTACATTTCTGTACTCAAGCGTAGAGTTCTCCCACTTATTCATGTAAATATTGTTAGAGATTAAACACTTGAATGATTGTAATAGTGGCGATGAACCTTTTTTAGTAATCAGTACGAGAGGAGCTGTAGAAAAAAATATTAAACTTCATAATAAAGTACATTATTTAAGTTATAGATTAAAATATCTATCTTTCGAAAAATCATACTTCTTTTGCTGTGTGTAATATTAGATTCCATCACAATGATTCAATATATAAATGCATATATAAGAGAGGATGGAAGATACAAAACTTCAAACTAAATAGAACTAAATTAAAAAAAAAAAGAGATGATTCTGCATGAGTATTGTTGTTGATGAGCTTTTTTTTTCTCTCAATTATTTGGAGCCTGGAAAGTGAAGTTGTCTGCTTGGGAACGAACAAGATCCTCAGCGCCACTTTTTAACCATACTTTTTTGTGAAGCAGAACAGATGTTATGAACAAAACATCTCCTGGACGCAGCGAGATCCAAATGCTCTTGTTTGGACATCATCAGCTGAAGAAAAGAGGCAATCGTTGATAGAAAAGTGTGTTTTGTTCTGATGGAGCTTTTTGTATGAACTTGAGAACGAGGATGAATTGTATGGTCTGAATGGGTGCATTTCACAGGCGTCTGGACCCCGTTTACTCGGTAGCCAAGTTGTGCTTCAGTCCATGCGTTACTTCTTCCTAAATCACTGAAGGAAAATATTTTAAACATTATGGTCAGCCCCACTTTACTTTATTTGTATAGGAAAACTGGGGGCTTTAGCATATATGCTAGAACATCCTTGTGCTTGGTACAATTATTGAATAGGCATAGTGGCACCAGTAGTCCAATTCAAGGCCTACTGATGGACCCTCTCACCCCACACCTAACTAAAATAATTAGCATCAGGCATAGATTAATTTGATGAGGCTTTATATATAATGTCGACGTATGTATAGTGTCTGCTTGCATGTACCTAAAACAATACGTATAATTCACATCATCCCAAATGGTCTGAAATCGATTGGTAAGTAAGTAAAATGTCAACCATAGTTTATAATTTGTGTTGTAGATAGGAAATTTGGGTGTTACGTTACAATTTATCTATAGAAATATGAAATGATAATATGAGTATAATGAGGTAGGCGTAGCCTATATTTGGAGGACAATGATTCCACTTTTAAACTAAATTAGATTTAACACGTGATAATTTGGCTTATTTTAAAGAAGGGATAAAACGTAAGAAGAAAGTTGGTGTCCAATAACACATCCTGCGGCAATAAACTTCCAAGACCCCATGGGGACAAATGAAATAAATGACCAAAATATATTATTATCTATGAAGACTTTTGAGTCACAGTAGCATTCACCTTGCAATGAGTCGCATTCATAGGATCTTCCCTAGCTAAGAAGAAAAGGAAAATGACATAAGCAATACGAATCATGCTATATGGAAGGCATAATTGAGGTCTGGATCCACTTGCTGATTAATTTAATTAATCGATCTAACCAGCTTGTTTATTTTTATTCCCAGTGGATCAAGATTCTGAGATTCATAACCTACTTTAAATATCGCCTAATTAATGATTGATGAAGTTCTGTGTGATCAAAATCATATTCCTTGACAAATAAAGAGCGAAATTCTGTGGTGTTAAGGACAAGTTTTCTTCAATCATTATCATGGAACTAGGCTAATGCTGCCACAACTCGGCGCATAAATGTCTTTGATTTGCATCATATCATTATCACATCTTTTGAAAGAAGAAGGGGAACTAAACGCCGCAGAGATGTACTGTTCGTTTGGCTGCTCCACCATGTTTTATTCACACCTGACCTGATCACCTGGTTGGGACGACAGGTGCTTGGGTTTCTTTTCCTTTCCAATCTCGCCGGAAGCATGAACAGTTGAATAAATTCTTTCCAGCTACAAGACTAATGGACAACAGCACAACTTCCTAATTTGCCTCAATTAGCAAGTATCTTCCTTTTCACAATGCACGGAAATGGAAATGAATAACTTTTGAGAAACACTAAAGTAAATAAAATGTATGATTATTTTCAATAAATTTAAGGATTCAACTTCAACAACCTCCTTTTCTTTTATCATCAATTTTTGTTTATTTAACATTTTTTAACCACGTGACACTCCACCTACATAATTAATTATGTAATGGAGGTGATTGAAAATTAATAAATCATAAGAGTGATATGTGTCCAATATAATAATTTATTAATGTATTACATTAAAATTAAAATTCTTAATAAAAATTAAGGGCGGAATTAACAAGTGTCATAAATCAACTTTGATAGTTTTTATAAGTCAGCTGATAACTTGATAAAATGTCATAGTTGGATTTATTTTTCTATTAATACAAATTTATAAAACTTCTTATTATATTATTTATTTATCAATTTTAAATCTCGTTATTGTTACTAAAAATATAAAACAAATGTTAATATGCAATGCTAATTTATTCAATTAATAAGTAATAGTATATTAATATGAACAATATAATTAATTAGTTTACTAGTAAATTAAATTCTTTTGTTAAAGTTTTATTTTGTTATGTAATGATATTAAATAATGAGAAGATTTTTCAATAAAAATTTTAATTATTTATCATATACATACTATCACTCATAATATATAGAATAATAATATTTAATACGTATTATCAATTAATTTAAAAATCATTAATGGATTTTATTTAATATGCGATAATATTCCTTAGTCTTACATAACACTAAAATTACATATTTTATAATTTATAATAAATATAAAAATTAATTGCTTGATTTTAAATATTAACGAATAATTATTGATCAATTTTTCTTATAATATCACCCGCTATATTTAATATCAATGTTTATTAACTTTTCCTTTTATATTGGTCCGTTGGACACACTGATAGTGATCACTATTATTGATTAATTTTTGATCATATTAACCTGCTAAACTCTTTGCAATCTCATTACGTGGTTGAACTTAATGCCATTAATCAGTAATTATTTATAATTCATTTTTGGATAAAAGATACGAATCCCTTTTATTATTTAAATAACTTCTAAAAATTATAATCTTTAAAGTTCTATAAATTTTTAAAATTTTCAAGAAAACTAATTTTTAAAATGATTTTATTGAAAAAATGCATAAATATCATACGTTGACTAATCAAATGTTGTTGATAGGACAACTCAACTTAGTTTTTAAATTCAATTAAACTTGACTCAAACTAATAATTTAAGATAATTACAATAAATTATTAGTTTAATTCAAGTTTAAATTTAATTAGTTCAATTCATATTTAATAGTTGAATTAGGTTATCATATCAACAATATTTAATTGTTTTATATATAGTAATTATCTAATATGTGTTTTGCCATTATTTTTTTAAGAAAAGTCTAAGAGAAGGTATTTTTTAGAAAATTAAAAATTACAAATAATTTTGTAAAGAATTTAAAAATTAAAATATTTTGAAAGTTACTTAAAGAATAGAGGAGGCTTATATATTATTTTTGTATTTTTTCTAAATATATAAAATAGTTATTTATAAATAAAATAAGTAAAATAGTAAATAAAATGAACATATTCTTACAAATTATTTAATATATTAATCATTGTATCTATTAATTTGTATTATTATAAAATAAAATAAAATCATCATTATGATTTTTAAATTGATTAATTTATTATTAATTATAAATAAATATGATAACAACCTCAATATTAGGAACTAATAGGATAAGGGGTTACTGTTAAATGATGTAATATAATCTCTTTGGCTTTCATTAGCGGTTAATCATTTTTTATTAAATCTTATTCGTACATTTACGTAAAGTCCACACAAATATATAGATAAAATTAAATAATGCAAGATTAAACGTTCGAACAAAAATAGGTTATTTCAACCCATTGTTAAGAGTGGAAGTGGATGTGGGGTCTGAACTGCCTAAGGACACTTTTTGATCCAGCCACACAAATAAAGCATAGACTTTGAAACGTCTTGCTCGATGAACCAGTCTCTGGACCCCCAGAATCATATTTCCATGAGTAGTAAGCTTGTATCATTTTTATGGTATTGTATTTGGAGAAAGCAATGCAAAAGTGTTTAGCGAAGCCAAGAAATGGTACCATATCGACAACGTCACGCGTATGGCAAAAGGCAAAGAAGCCACGAAAGGAAAAGGTGAAAAACCAAAAGCAAATGTGTTTATTGAGACAGCCCTGTCTCCTCTCTATCAGATCAGATCAGAGAGCTGAGCTTTCAACGGCTTCATTATTTGACATTGATAGCCAGAAAGTGAACATGTATACATATTGTGCATTAGATATCATATTACTTCTAAGTTGCAGGCTTTGTTCCTGCAATTTGTCTCATTTTCGCTCAAGGCAAAGAGAGGCATCACACGCACACGGACGAAAGCACATTTAAACGTTGAGATCGCTGATGACAGCCTATATATATATATATAAGAATTTTCCTGTTTGACGTTATTAATGGGATATGTGTACGTATATATGAATGTATATGGGTATGTTTGAATTTGAGAGGTGTCTGAGAAAATGACTAATTCCCATACGTGGCAATTTGTCAGTGTCAAAAAGGATGATAGTTGTGCCGGGGACTTCCAAAAAAATCGAATCCTCAATAACATGCAATGCCAATGCCAATCCCATGGAAATTTTATAGGATCCCCTTAGGACCCATCTTTGATGGACGAATGTGGTTTTAACTTTTTCTCGGAAAATGAAAATCAAGCGAGAGGAATGGGTTGTTCACTACGTTGAACTATTCCACGTGTTTCCTGTTTTTCTTATTTATAACTTAATACCAAATTGATAATAGAATTTTTGGTTTTACTATTTTTGGTAATCGATGGCAGACAGACTGTAGGTGCTTATGAAGAGATACAGTCAACTGCTTCATAAGCACAGAGAATTTTCATTAGATTACGCTTTTTAAGGTACGACTTCACTCACTCACCTCCCTGGCCTGGACCTGGAGTCTGGCCACGCTTATCTATCTTGTACTTTAGCCCCTTGAGGCAAGTTCTGGATCACAAAAATAAGGAAAGAAAAGCAGAGCTCTAACAAGATGGTCACCAACCAAGACCAGAACAAAGGAATTTAGCAATATTTTTTTTCCCCATCTTCCCTAACACTGTACAACTAATTACATACGTTGGAAAGAGGCAGTCAAGAACAAACACAGTTGTCACGGAGACTTAGCCTTTCGAAGAAAAACATGAAGAGGGCTAAAAGTCTGACCTTTATCACACTCAAAAACAAGAGGTAGGTGAGTAATTAAGAAGTAAATGGAAAGCACACACACTTGCACACAAAATACATCCGCAAACATAGCCATTTCTTTAGTAATCCCATAACGAACCTTGCCCAAAGTTCATAGGAGTCACGATATTCGCAGTCTCGCTCACTGTAAACTCGTCGGAGAGATGATACCCACCACTGCAACATTCATCAACGCTTAAAAGCCACGGCGGCGGATACATCCACCCGTCCGCTGTGTCAGCGAACAACAAATCGCTCTTGAACTCGGTCGTATCGTAGCTTGTTCCCAGACTCGGCAACTCCACGATTTCACTCAACTCCTCTTCAGACCCTGTGGACGATGACAAATCAATGGCGGACACGAGCGAAGACAGGGACGATGTGGCTGAGGATGACATGGACGAGGTTGAGGAACCCAACTTGCGATCAAATTTGTCCATTTGGGCCGCTTTAGCGGCGGCGGCTTGCACGTCACGTGGGGCGAGGGAGCTGGGTCGAGGGAGCGAGTGAGCGAATTCCGGGAAGTTGAGAATCGCGGAGTTGCCTTTAATACTCAAGGCGGCCACGTCGTGGGCTCGAGCGGCCATTTCGGGGGTAGGGAAAGTTCCGAGCCAAATGCGAGATTTTTTACGAGGCTCGCGGATTTCAGAGACCCATTTGCCCCAGTTTCTCATGCGAACTCCTCGATAGACAGGGTGTTTGTTGGAGTCGCGAATGCGTTTGATCTTCTTGGAAGGTGACTGTGGATCGTGTTGGTCTGGCTGTTGGGGTTTGGATTGGTTGGGGTTAGACAGTTGATGGGCTGATGAGCCCGGGGAGGACGGTGACGGTGGGGAGGACGACGACAATGAGTTTGAGCTGCTATCTGTCTCTGTAACTATAATTAGTGGTTGATCAGACATTGCTGGTGGGTGAAGTAAGTTTTTGAAGGCCAACCGTGGAAGTTGTTGGAGGATGAGGTCCAGTAATAAGAGAGAGCGGTGCAGGTACCGTTATAATTTAGGAAAATAGACAAAAGAGTAGGAACGACAGAGATTGAGGTGAACTAATAAGAAAGGCAAGGACAGGGAATACCCAGTTGAGTCGTAGAAGGCTAAAAGGATAATGGAAAAAAAGGAGAAGTGGCAGTGCAAATGGTTTGAGACTTGAGTTGATCAAAAGAAAGAAGTGACTGTTTGAAGCGTATTAAAGAAGGAAAAAAGGCGTGAGCATGAGGTAGCTCTTTCTTTCTGGGTTTGCGGGAGCTTAGCTTAGCCTTCGAATTCGTCATCTGCCAATCAGACTTCAGCAACTTATAACGAGAGCATTTTGATTTCGAGAGAGATGGACCCATAAAAGACATGGGTCACCTTACGGTACAATGGGGTCACCTTCTCTAATACCACGCAACGCAATGCAACACCTTACACCTCCCCATATGTTTCTTCATCTTTTACCACTCATTTTACCCATTCCTTACTGTTCATTTATCCCTCAACTTGGAGGACTATATTTATCACCATTTTGCCCCTTATCCATGACAATCAACTACATGCATTTGCGATTTCACCTTTTCCTAAATATATATTTGTATATAGGTATAGCAGTGAATGAAATAGCATATCTTCTAATTTTCGGACTTGGGGCTTTTATAAGCTCGGGGTCTTCTTGACGTTTCTATTCCAATTTCCAACTAATGGGTTTGTATTGTAATATCCACCAAGTTGAGTGGAGTATTAAATAATTTGGTCCCATGCAGTAACACCGGAACAACTCCAAGCTATGTTTTTCAATGGACCCATTTTCGCCAACTATTAAAAACACATTAAATGCATAAATGCAATTTTCTGCTCAAACTATTATGGAAACCTTTTTTAGAGCGCTACGAGATAACCGAAAAATCATTCAATTACCTGACGTTATGAATCGAGAGATGCTGTTTTCGCTATGATTCTTAAGCTATTTAAAGGAGATATATTATTTCAAGTTATTTTGAGAACTAAATCTCTGTTAATTAAGATCATATAAAGATGACTGCAGTTAAAACCTCAATTATGCTAGTCGAGATAAAAACCTTCTTCTCTTAACGAGTGTCAACTCTCAAAGCCTACCTTTTAGGGATTTGAACTAATTAATCTTTCTCCATATAACTTAGATCTTAAATGAGATCTATTGTAGCACCTCAGTCTCACAAAATATATACCCGACATTTTACTAGATATCCAAGTATATACCCTGTTGGGAAAATCGGGTATTTTTCCCTCTAAGGTAAACAACTAGTGAAGTGAACCGATTCAGTAATACCCAGGAAAGACCGCCAAACAGTCT
>JANJEY010000008.1:32012221-32030070 GCA_024703695.1 Erythroxylum cataractarum | reverse complement strand
GATTCAAATTAAGCCACCAACCACCAACCAAAAGTCAAAAAAATACTAAGCCTTAAAATTCAACATAATACAACATACCCCACAAGGGTAGTATTTTAGAGCAATCACGACACTAACTTAATCATGACATCATCATTTAATGTTTAAATGTCACAATTTTTAAAAACTCAATTCCTCATTTTCATTTTGTAAAACAGAATATTTACATTGTAGCTTTACAATAACATCCATATATGTACATTATCAAAAACTAACAAGAGTTTACATCTCTGTATACATAACATGCTACATGCATGAGGAATTATACAAAAATTCTATATAAATTCTCCAGTTTTTAACTGATTGACCTTTGAGCCATTTTTTCAATCCAAAAGTATAAAAACTATACTTCTTCTAGAGTCTTTCTATCATTAGTATCCTCTTTTGAACTTGTAATATCAACGTTACAATTTTGATGGGTTTTGCGAACTCAGTGAGCTACCCATCATCGATGGCTCACTCATAACATATAACACATAATACATAATACATACAGTTTATATAATGACGTAATTCGCATCATTTCACTAATAATCATATAGTATCACATGTCACTTTGATCACTTATTGCACATTTCACATTCAGAGCAGTCAAACAAATTATTTTGATCATTTGAAACATACATATCAATTTTATATACAATGCTTATAAGACTTACTTGCATTTATTACATTGTTATGAACGAGTGTTTTTTTACGGGCCCATATCCCTTGTGGATACCGGACTTGTTTCAGATATTGTCCCATATTCTTTAGTGGATACCGGGTACATTAACAATCGAATTAGAGGCTCTTATCACATTCTGAGCTTTAAGCTCTTTTTTGGTGGCTATTCTGATTATAACAACCCTTATGTTGTCATGCATTCATGTAATGAAATGCATTACGTTCACATATTTTTAATCAGTCACTTGATTTCAATTTCATATTCACATTCAAATTTATCATCAGACTTTAGTCTGGCATTCAACAATAATGTTAAGTATCACTTATTTCGTCAAATTCACAAACAAGAAGCACTTAAATATATTATTCATTCGTCAAACGCCTCAAACATTTAATGTTCGAAATCAACACATCACATTCACATAATAATTCAATACATAATTTAAAACAAACAATTAATCAAGTAAGACTATCTAGGTTACTCATAGTTTACTCCAGATAGCTATTGTCTCGAAGTCTCGGCAACGTCTAGATGTTGTCGCTCTAATTGCTCTTCTATCTCATGCAACACACATTTACACACATCACAAGTTTGCACAATTATATAAGTACTCATTTATGCACATATGGTTTATATGGATTATATAAAATGCATGCTTAATGACAATCCCGGGTCTATTAGCTTAATACACATCTTATGCTCACTCATATTTCAAAACTCACATATGTTTAATTTGAACTTAGGTTTACACCTCAATGAAACAAATTTATTCTAAGTTCATCACTCAATCATGCACTAAGGTTCATAGCTCAAATACGCTTGATTATTATAAAATCATTAATCAATCATTAATCGATCCTTTCCTAGTGAATTTAGATGGCAATGAAATTTGGTGGAGAGGAAGAACAATGTTTGAGGACCTTGTGGTTCAAATTTTAAGTCAACTGGAGGCCCGGAGAAGAAGTTATGGTCAAAAGAGTGAAGGGTGTCTAAAACAGTCAAAACGCATTGCACCTTTCCTACTGTTTCCTCTCTGTCATGATCGTGCTTGTGCACAATCGTGCAACTCCTCCATACTTCCTTTATGTCACAATTGCGTTTGTACACGATCGTGCGATCCTCCTGGTGTCTCCTCTCTGTCACCAGCATGCATGCACTCTTCCTAGTGTTTCCCCTCTATCATGATCACACATTACCTCATGATCAATTTTCAATCTTCATTCTAGATTCTTTGCAATATCCTTCTATCACTTACATTTCTACACTCATTCTGTACATAAATTTAAGTCATAAACTCATCTCTATATTCATTAACTTTCAATTCTCATTAAAACATCATTTTCATAACCAACATTCTCAAAAACATCCTTAACACTGAAAACAGAACATCTACGTACATATATTTTCATTACCAAATTTCTGCACCTTTTTCCTACACTATTATTAATTATCTTTCTATTTCAAACTCATTTCTACAACAACTCATGAAATATTAATCATCATAAATATGAAAACAAGACATCAATATTCTCATTCTTAATCCACAATGCACATGTATAATGACTACCATTCTCATGATCATTTAACAACATTTAATCACCATATTTGTTTTATATTCATACAACTCATGAGAATTAACATGTTACTTACTTGATTAAGCTTCAAAATCTTCAAACTCTTCAAGAACACCAAGAAGCCCTAACTTCTCATACAACCCACATACAACATCATAGAGCTTAGGAGGTTTTGTTTTGTTTTTTATGGTAAATGAAGAAGACGACATGGTGAGAGTAGTAAGTGAAAGATGAGACAGATAGACTCAACTTGAATAGAGATTGGTGAGAAAATCCGTGAATAAGGTGAAGAAGAAAGCTATGAAGAAGAAGAAAGCAAGATTCCAAACACTTTAATGGTCTTTTAATGCTAAAAAATCATGGGATAAAGACATGGCTTGGCAAGTGACACTTATCACTTGCCACATGTCACTTTCTTATGATCTCTCTTTGGTCTTTTATTTATTTAGTCTATTTGTCTCCAATTTCTATTCTAGTTGTCTCCCAATTTTTAATGACACTTTTCAATAAATCCCAAAGTCATTTATAAAAATTGCCACTGCCATTTGAATCCTATTTCTACCACCATTTATCAATTGTCTTACCACTTGGATCAACCCTTAACATAGGATAACAAGTATTACAATTATCCCCTCTTTAAGAAATTTCGTCCTCAAAATTCTTACCTAATTGTTTGAATAGATGGGGGTATTGTCTCCTCATATGCACCTCTATTTCCTAACTTGTTTTCTCACTCGAGTGATTCTTCCAAAAGACTTTAACCAATGAAATTACTCAATTACTCAATTGTTTTGTTTGATATCTTACTATCTTGATCAGCTCCTCAACATAACTCAGGTTACTAGCTATTTCGATCTTTTGAGCTGGTAATACATGCATTGGATTAGATCGGTATCTTCTGAGCATACTCACAAGAAATACATTGTGTAATTGAGACATCTTATTCAGTAAAGCTAACTTGTATGCCAATGGTCCTATCTTCTTAATGATTTGATAAGGACCAATGTACCTAGGGCTCAGTTTTCTCCTTTTACCAATCCTCAGCACTCCCCTCTAAGGTGATACTCTTAGAAGCACTTTGTCTCCTACACTGTATTCCATATCCCTTTAGTGCTAGTCCATATAGCTCTTTTCTCTAACTTGAGCTGCTTTAATTCGACTTCGGATCAGTTTCAACTTATCAACAGTATCCTAAATTAGTTATGGGCCTACTGCCATTTCAAGCCTTCTTCATCCCAATATAGAGGTGATTGATATTTCCTACTATACAACGCCTCATACGGTGCCATTTCGATACTTCTGTGATAGTGGTTATTATAAGCAAACTCAATTAAATCTATGTATTGATCTCATGCTCCTTGAAACTCCAATACACATGCCCTGAGTATATCCTCAATAGTCTTGATTGTCCTCTCTCTCAGTCCATCTTTTTGATAATGAAATGCATTAATGAATTTTAACTTTGTACCCATAGCTAACTGTAAGCTCTTTCAGAAGCTTGAAGTAAATCTAGGATCCTTATTCGATACAATAGACATTGAAACCTTATGGAGTCTAACTACCTCATTCACATATTTCTAGGCTAACTGGTCTAATGAGTTATTCTCTTTCACAGGTAAGAAATGGGCCGACTTTGTTAATCAGTCCACTATAATCCATATTGGGTCATTTTGCCTCGAAGTCTTTGGCAATCCCATTATAAAATCTATAGTAATTTGTTCCCATTTCTACTCCATAATAGGTAACGAATGTAGCTTCCCAACCGAAGCCTAATGCTCAGTCTTAATCTGCTGTCATGTTAAACACTTAACAACATATTCCACTACTTGCTTCTTCATTCTTAGCCACCAGAAATGTTGCTTTAACGTACTATATATCTTGGTAGTACTAGGATGCATAGCATAAGTAGCTACATAAGCTTCCTTTATAATTTCTCAATTCATCCACATTAGGCACATACAACCTTTACTTCAATCACAATGTTTCATCTTTTAGTTCAAACTTAGAATCTGATTTCATTTTCAATTTCTTAATGAGCTTCACCATATCAAAATCTTTATTTTTTACCTTTATAATTTTGTCATGCAACATTGACCTCAATCTTAGTGTGGCTATCAATGCCTCATTCTTCTTTAGATTTAACTCCACATTTAGAGCTCTCAATTGAATTAAGCTTGGTAATCTCGATAACTGAATCTGAACTACACTGCTATTCAACTTTCTACTCAATGTATCTGCCACCACATTAGCTTTTCCCAAACGATACTCAATCATACAGTCATAGTCTTTCAATAACTCTATCCATCTCCTCAGTCTCATATTTAATTTCTTTTAACTCAATAGATACCTCAAGCTCTTATGATCAGTATATATCTGGAATGTCTCTCCATACAGATGATGTCTCCATATCTTTAGAGCAAAGATAACTGTAGCAAGCTCTAAATCATATACTGGATAATTTATCTCGTGAGACCTTAATTATATCGATGCATAGGCTATCACCTTGCCATACTGCATCAACACACATCTTAATCCTTGATGTGAGGCATCATTGTAAAATACACATCCTCCAGTTCCTGATGGAATAATTAACACTGGTGCTATAGTTAACCCATGCTTCAATTCCTCAAACCTCTTCTGACAATCATCATTCCATCTAAACACTACATTCTTCCTTAAAAGTTTAGTTAGAGGGGATGAAATCAATGAGAACCTCTCGACAAACCTCTGGTAATATCCGTCTAATCCCAGGAAACTCTGAATTTTTGATACATTCTTTAAAGCCTCCCACTTCATTACTGCCTCTATCTTTTTTAGATCCACTTGTATGCCTTGTCCAATTACCATGTGACCCAAAAATAATACTTGATCCAGCCAAAATTTACACTTTTTGAATTTGACATATAGCTGTTTCTCTCTCATAATTTGTAAGATTACTCTCAAGTGCTTACCATGCTCTTATATGCTCTTTAAGTACACTAAGATGTCATCAATAAACACAATTACAAAATGATTCAGGTAGGAATCAAACACCATATTCATCAAATCCATAAATGTAGCTTAGGCATTAGCTAACTCAAGCCACATTACTAAAAAATCAAAGTGGCCATAGCTTCTCCTGAACGCACTTTTCAGTACATTAGCTTTTACTATCTTCAACTGATAGTACTCAGATCTTATGTTCAACTTAGTGAACACCTGAGCTCCTTGTAATTGATCAAACAAATCATCAATTCTAGGCAATGAGTACTTATTCATAACTATTACTTGATTCAGTTACCTATAATCGATGCACAGTTTTAGAGTTCCATCTTTCTTTCTTACAAATAATACTGGAGCTTCCGAAAGTGATACACGGGGTCTAATGAAACCCTTTTCTAACAACTCTTACAGCTGAGGCTTCAATTGCTTTAGTTCCATAGGTGCCATCCTATATAGAGGAATAGTATAGGAGCAACACTTAAAACCAGATCAATCGTGAACTCTATTTCCCAATTTGAAGGTAAACCAGATAACTTAGTGGAAAAAACATATAGGAATTCCCTAATAATAGGAATGTCCTGCATATTCTGCTTAGTTCGAGTATCGATGACTTGGGCCAAATAAGCCTCACATCTCCCTTACATCAACCTCAAAGCATTCACGAATGACATCAGCCTGATTGGAACTGATTGACGAATACCTAAAAAAACTACTCTCGGCTGATTAGGAGATTTTAATATCACTTCCTTAGTATAGTAGTTTATGATAGCCCTATGAGCAGTGAGCCAATCTATGCCTAGGATAATATCTATCACCCTTAACTTTAATATAATCAAATTTGCTTCCAATTCTGCCTGATCAATATGAACCAAACACCTCTTACAGACTTATCGTATTACTGTGGTAACACCTGTTGGTGTACTTACCTCTAATCCATGTTTCAACAGTTCTATATCATAATGAAACCTAGATGTTAGATGTGGTGCGATAAAAGAGTGCGTAGATCTAGGATCTAGCAATGTAAAAGCTTCATAAGCAAAAATAAGCAACACACTTGCAACGACATCCGGATAATTTTGAGCCTCTTGTTTGGTCATTGCATACACTCAAGCTTGGGACTGTGATTGGTTGCTCCACACCTTAATCCTGATAGTAGGACTCCCAGAGCTCATTCTGCCTCTACCACGACCTTCTGTCTAGACCCATTAGCTTAGCTCTGCTAAACAATAGTTTCAATTACTCCTCCTCTCATACCAAACTAAGCTCCAACAATGGTAGGACAATCTTTGATTTTGTGCTCAAGAGAGCCACAACTGAAACATGCTCCTGATAGTGTCCAACATTTAACACCGTGTCTCTTTCCACAGTGCTCATAATTAGGCTTCTGTGGTGGTTGCCTCTAGTAGTTTGTCCTTCCGATGTCTGACCTCTACCATTGTAGCCAAAGCCACCCCTCGGCCTAAACCCAGACTGTCTCGATCGAGTCAATGGTTTAGAAGACTGGTTCTGACGCTTGCTAAAATTCTTGCCAGAACCGCTCTAAAATTCACTAGGCCTCTTCATTCTAAACTCCTACCTATACTCTGCTTATCTTTCTCTTAATAACTGCTCAATTTTGATCGAGACAACTCTCAACTCAATGAAACTGCTCAAGTTGGTGATTGCCAACCTTGTCCTAATCTCCATGTTCAACTCATCTTCAAATATCCTACACTTGTCTTCCTCGGTAGGAATCAAGGTAATAGTATAACCCACCAATTCATTGAAATTAATCTCGTATTCTACCACAAATAATTGCCCTACTTCAGATCCATAAATTGGTTCATCTTTTTCTCTAAATAGATCTTGGGCATGTAGTTTTCCTTGAATACCTTCAGAAAGTCTTCCCACTTTAAGTTACAAGGCTTGGTAGTACCGTCTGGAATAGTTTTCCACTATTGGTATACTGAGCCTTGTAGTAGGGAAATTGTATAGATTAACTTCTCGTTTGACTCACAATCTATCTAATCGAAAATCCTCTTCATTCTCTCTAGCTATCCTTTGGCCCCTACAAGGTCTGTACTTCAGTAGAAATCCACAGCCCCCTATTTTTGCAGTCTTTCATACCTCCTTTCCCTTCTCTTGGGAATTATCAGAGGCATTCTCTCAGGTTAAGATACAAAAGACTCTATACTGACTCCTACTGATTCTATGTCAGCTGATTGTCCCACTTGATCACTTATGTAGGATGACCTATAATAGACAGTAATAGCTATTACTATTTAAGTTTCTCACTATATATCATGTCTATATGCTTAATCTATCCCTATTGATGCCAAGCCATGCTTTGATATTAAGAATTGTAGCACCCCACTCTCACAGGACACATACCCAACACCTTACCAAATATTCAAGTACATACCCCATAAGCGTGGCATGCTAGAGCAATCACGACACTAACTTAATCATAGCATCATCATTTAATGCGTAAATGTCACAATAATTAAAAACACAATTCTATATTTTCATCTTATCAAACCAAATATGTACATTGTAGCTTTACAATGACATTTATATATGTACATTATCAAAAACTAATCAGAGTTTACATCCATATATACAGAACATACTACATATATGAGGAATTACACAAAAATTCTCTTTAAATTCTCCAATCTCAGCTGACCGATTATTGAGCCATTTCTTCGATCCAAAACTACAAAAACTATAATTCTTCTAGAGTCTCTCTATGACTAGTATCCTCTCTCGAACCTGAACTATTAATGTTACAATTTTGATGAGTTTTGTGAACTCAACTTCCCATCATTAGTGGCTCACATATGAAACATAACACATAATACATACAGTTCATGTAATCATGTAATTCACATCATTTCACTAATAATCATATAGCATCACATATCACTTTGATCACTTATTTCACATTTCACATTCGGAGCAGTCAAACAGTTCATTTTGACCATTTGAATCATACATATCAATTTTATATGTAATGCTCATGAGACTCACTTTCATTTATTACATTGTTGTGACTGAGTGCCTTTTTACTGACCCATATCCCTTATGGATACTGAGCTTGTTTTTATATATTATCCTATATCCCTTAGTGGATACCAAGTATATTAATAATTGAGCTAGAGGCTCTTATCATATTTTGAGCTTTAAGCTATTTTTCGGTGGCTACTTCGATCATAACAACCCTAATGTTGTCTTGCATTCATGCAATGAAATGCATCATGTTCACATATTTTCAATCAGTCACTTGATTTCAGTTTCACATTCACATTTACTTTTATCATCGGACCTTGGTCTAACATTCAACAATAATGTTGAGTATCAATTATTTCATCAAATTCACAAATAAGGAGCACTTCCAATATATTATTCATGCATCAAATACCTCGGACATTCAATGCTTAGAATCAACACAATCATATTCACATAATAATTCAATACATAATTTAAAATAAACAATTAATCAAGTGAGACCATTTAGGTTACTCACAGTTTGCACCAGGTAGCTATTGCCTCAAAGTCCCAGCAATGTCTAGATGTTGTTGCTTTAATTGCTCTTTTATATCATGAAACACACATTTACACATATCATAACTTTGCACAATTATATAAACACTCATTTATGCACATATGTATTTATGGATTATATACAATGCATGCTTAATGACAATCCCATGTATATTACATTAATTCACATCTTATGCTTACTCATATTTCAAAACTCATATATGTTTAACTTGAACTTAGGTTTACACCTTAAAGAAACAAATTTCTTCTAAGTTCATCACTCAATCATACACTAACATTTATAGCTCAAATACACTTAATTATTATAAAATCATCAATCAATCATTAATCGATCCTATCTTAGTGAATTTAGATGGAAATTAAATTTGGTGGAGAGGAAGAACAATGTTTAAGGAGCTTGTGGTTCAAATTTTAAGTCAATCAGAGGCCTGGAGAAGGCATTATGGTCAAAAGAGTGAAATGTGTTTAAAACTGTCAAAAAGCATTACACTTCACTATCATAATCGTGCTTCATGCAACTCCCCGACAATTCCTTTCCATCACAATCGTGTTCAATACTTCCTTTATGTCACGATTGTACTTGTGCATGATCATGCCATCCTTTTGGTGTCTCCTCTCTGTCACGATCGTGTTTGTGCACAGTTGTGCACTATTTCTGATGTTTCCTCTCTATCACGATCGTGTACTACCTAATGATCAATTTTTCAAGCTTCATTCTGGATTCTCTCCAAAAGACATTTATATCCTTCTTTCACTTACATTTTTGCACTCATTCTATACACAAAATTAAGTCATGAACTCATCTCTATATTCATCAACTTTCAATTCTCATTAAAACGTCATTTTTATAACCAACCTTTCTTAAAAACATCCTTAACACCTAAAAGAAAACATTTATATGCCTATATTTTCATCACTAAATTTCTGCACCTTTTTCCTACACCATTATCAATGATCTTTCTATTTCAAACTCATCTCTACAACAACTCATGAAATATTAATCATTATAAAAACGAAAATAAGACACAAATATTCTCATTCTTCATCCACGATGCACATGTATAATGACCGCTATTCTTATGATCATTTAATAACATTTAATCATCATATTTGTTTCATATTCATACAACTAATGAGGATTAACATGTTTCTTACTTGATTAAGCTTCAAAATATTCAAACTCTTCAAGAATGCCAAGAAGCCCTAACTTCTTATATAACCCACGAACAACATCATAGAGGTTGGAAGGTTTAGATTTTCTTATGGTAAATGAAGAAGACAACAAGGTGAGAGTAGCACGTGAAAGATGAGAGAGCTAGGTTTAACTTAAATGGAGATTGGTGAGAAAATCTGTGAAGAAGGTGAAGAAAAAATGTAACATCCCACTACCATAAAGTATATACCCGAACATCCAAGGACATTCAAGTATATATCCTATGATAATGGTATGTTAGATCAAAAAAAATAAAACTTACACATGGCATCGACTCTTAATTAAAAGTCATGAAAATTTAAATCCTTTCTTTGCATTCATTCATGAAAGCCTACACTGTATTTTACAAACTTTATACAAGTTCCATACAAAAACTACAAAATACAAATTACAACTCTTCTGATGTCAGCTGATAGACCTCTGAGCCATAACTAGTCCAAAATGTTCCTCTGATCCAGATTAAGAAACTAGGTATCCTGTCTCGTACCTAAAAAGCTACATTGTAATTTTTTATGAGTTTTGGAACTCAATGAGGGAATCATCATTGATGATTTCATCCAGGCCATATACACAAATCACATATTTCACAAATATTCATTCAGAACATTTATATTCCAAATACTCACATTAACATGGCATATCATGTAATCATTGCGAATCAGAATAGATATTTACAAATACAAATGCACATGAGACTCCAGATTTGTTATTAATGTTGTGACTGAGTGCATATCACATATGTATATAGATATAGGCCCATTGGGCTTATTCAGAATAGAATCACGGAGCATAGCTTGACATACAGAATCATAAATCACGGTGCAAAGCTTTACGTGTAAGTGCTTTCATACTGGTTACTCTAGTTACAATGCCTTTATCTGAGCATGCATTTTATGAAATGCATTAAATACAGAATATGCCATGTATAATAGTCACATATGATGCACAGTCAGAATTTTATAATCATCGGACTTAAGTCCGGCATTCAACTTTCGTTAAGAATACAAATATCATTCAAAAATTTAAAGCAATCATAATACTTCCAATACATTCCCAAATATTAACTCCTCGACCTTTAAGTCCAGAATTCATAAACAAATCACAAACAACTAATAATTAGAAGTTAAAAAAATTCAATCAATCCTAGGAAAAATCATCTAGGTTGAATCATAGTATGCTTCAATATACTATTGCCTAGATGGTCCGGCAATGTCTAATTGATATCCAATGTAATCCTCTATATCATGCAAAACACATTTACAAATATCACACTTTTGCACAAATATATATGCATGCCTTTATGCACATCTATGTATATAAAAAAGGCACAATGCATGTATATATCAAAACCCTCATTAATAATTTGTACTTAGGGTTTGGACCATAATAAAATAATGTGAAACTAATTTCATAACCCAGTTGATCAATTCACAATTTTCTAACAATATACAAAGCCCTCATAAAAAATTTTATTCCAAAAAAGTCATGACCGTGCACATAAAACTCACGGTTGTGTAGTCTAATATAATTCAATCATGGGTCTGAGAACTTAACTCACGCTTGTGCATGTCCAAATATCGCAGGTGTGAGAAGAAAGCCTTGAAGAAGAAGAAAGCAAGATTCCAGACACTTTAATGGGCTTGTAATGTTAAAAATCGTAGGATAAAGACACGGCTTGGCAAGTAACACTTATCACTTGCTATATGTCACTTTCTTATGATCTCTCTTTGGTCTTTTATTTATATAGTCTATTTGTCTCTAATTTCTATTCCAGTTGTTTCCCAATTTTCAATGACGCTTGTTAATAAGTCCCAAATTCACTTACAAAAATTTTCACTGCCATTTGACTCTTATCAATTGTCTTGCCATTTGGCATTTTTTGTAGTCTAAAAATACCCAAAATTTTAAAAATTTCCTAAATTTAACCAAAAATTATAAATCAATAATTATACTCTCCAAATCAACTTTCAAGACAAAATATTCACTATTCACATCATAATCACATTTATAAATCATTTATAACTAGAAAATGTCAATGAATGCATGTACAATCATTTTAACGTGTGCAATAATTAATATTCACATGTGTGTGTATGCTATATTATGCATGAGTATGAAATGCACTTTCTAACTTCTCAATAATCTCTCATGTACACTATTTTAGGGTTCTAACCCTTAACATATGATAACGGGATGTTACATATATAGTCCAAGACTTTTGTATACATGATCCTTATAAAGAGACAAGTGTAAAGCATACTTACCTTACTGTATGACTCTAACTACATTACTTAAGAATTAATCTTTTAGGAGAGAGAAAACTTAGAAGGAATCCATAAGATAGAAAACACACTTGATATTATTAATAGAACACTAGCTTGTTTACAATCGAAAGAAAACCTTGCTTTTGTAAGATAAGCAAGAAGGAATAAGACAAACAACATTTAAAGAAAGATATAAGCAACCATATAGTACAATAATGCAAATTAGAGTATAAAGCAAAAAATTATTGGGAAACACTAGATACTAATAATTTTCCTTAGAGATAAGAAGGAATTTCTCAACAAGGTAGTGCTGATAAGGATCAAAGTCCACCAATACTATCATCATCAGATATATCATCATCTAACTTTTCCATTTCTTTGATGAAATGGGCTATTTTAGCATCAATCCAAACTGGGGGCTATGTTATCTTAGGAGTCTTAGAAGTAGTTTGGAAGGTCTTTAGGCTTGAGCTCATGAATAATAGAGCTTTCTCCAGATTCATAAGTCCTTTTGGGCTTAAATATAGGTGCACATGTCAATTCTTTTACCATGACTTTAAAACCATACGAGCAAATTGGTCAACTAAAGAACAGTATCCATCACTTGGTAAAATGGGCTTAGGTAAATCAAAATCTCCCAAGTATGGACCTAAAGATGTGTTGATGGTAGATTTGCTGATTTTTGGATGATGATTGAGGTAATTAAGGAACTGATAAAGACCATGCATTAAATTCCTTTGATTTTTAGGCCAGTCAATGGAGGTTCTCCCATGTTGAAAATAATTTACAATATAGACGTAACCATTTTTAGTTATACTATATGGGCAATGGACAACGAAGAAAGACTGGGTTTTGTATTCTTTCAAAGGAATACTTTATAACTAATACCTATTAAGTATTTAACTCAATCAGATGCATCATTTTATCAACAATGGTTGGGACCATTCTAAGAATGTCCATAACAGAGAATTTCCATTGTCCAGATTGGCCAAATGTTGATAAACATGTAATGGAGATAAGGTAGCAGGATATGAATAAAGAGCAGATAAGCCTAAAGATGCCACATGGGTGGTTTAGTGAGAGAATCATAAAGATGATGCAAATTGCGATAAGGTGTTAGAATATCAAAGTGTCGTGGATGCGACGGGATGTTCAGAGTGGTAAGAATAAGATGGAGATAATAGAAGAGACTCTTCTTGAGAAAAAAACAATCTCTTCTAAGTTTTTAGGTAGATTTTTGGTAATCAGAGGAATTTTTTTTCTTTATCTTGGCATAAAGATAAAGATCTATGAGTGGGAAGATAAAGAGAAGTTGATTTTCTCAAAATATTAGTGAGGAGTTAGATTGACTTTTGAGGTCTTGAGAGGAAATCAACAAACATGTTGTTATGACTTTTGATATGAAAGACTGTGAATTTATAGCAAGAGAACCAATCTTGTCAACAAAGTAATTGGTTGTCTAGCAAATTCTTTTTGTTAAGCTTAAGGATCTTAGGGAAGTTCGTGTTGTCTACTTCCACCACAAAGTGATATGGGTTAAGGTAAAAATTAAACTTTTTAATGTTTTTCTTTACTGCCAAAATCTCTTCGTAGACGGTATGGTAGTTCTTTTCTAATTCCAAAAATTGGTCACTAGCATGATCATAATTATATCGCTTCCTTACAACTTCTTCAATTAAGACAATTCCCTAATAATGATCATTGACATCTATTTGAAGAATGTGTTGTACTTTAGTAGGAATCTTTAAAGGTGGTTAATGTTAACTCACTTGTTTTAAGTATTGGACAACTTTAGTCTACTCTTTACTCCATGGCGGTGGATTTTTTCTCCATAATTTTGATAAAGAGCTGGTATAATCAACCACGTGTGGTATAAAATCTCTGACGTAATTAACAACTCCAAGGAATTATTAGATTTTCTTTAACCTAAGATTTTCATAAGGAAAATGTAATAATTCACTAGCAATATGTAGGGTAGGTTGATAGAATCCTTCATAAAAGTTCATTCCAAAAACTTCTATTTAGGTTAATCCAGTGTGGTTTTTTTGGCGAATATAATTTCCTATTGCAAAGTAAGATAAGAAATGGATTAGAGGAGTGCTTTATGATCTTCAAAGGACTTGGAATATATTAAAATGCCATCAATGTAGATCAAGGCACTAGAAAGAATAGGCTCATAGATCTTTGTCATAAGCCTTTGAATTAGTGATGGAGCTACTTTGTGTCCAAATAGCATAAAAATCCATTGGTACTGAGCATTTAGGATGCAAAACCTTGTTTTTATACCTTTCTTATAGGTCTATTCTCAATTTCCAAAAAGTTGCTATCAAGTTAAACTTCAAAAATATTTTTTCTTCCTTAACAAATAAGACTTAGGATCTTTGGTAGTGGAAACTTTTCATCTTGAGTGAATGCATTAGGATGTTTATAGTTAATGACCAACCTCTTCTTTCCTCTCCATTGTTTAGCTTTTTTATTCATATAAAAGGCTTGACAAACCAATATGATTTTGGGGCTCAATTAATTCTTGTTGAAGTAGTATAGCACACTCCTCTTATGTTAGCTTGAAACCATCAGGATTCGTTCCATGATGAGTGGCCTTGGTAGTATTGATATCCTCATTCTTTTTGAAATGTAAATGAATAAAGAATTATTGATTCTTCTATAAAGGATGAGGAAGTGAAAACTATGCTTGATGGTCTTCATAGGTCTTGGACTATAGATCTTGTTTCAGATCTAAATTATATAAGGAAAGATTAGTTATTGAGAGTTGACCCTCATTAAAAGGATTGAAACTTGAATCTGATACCATTCCAGAACCCTTAGTTATAGGGCTATGGGAATTATCGAAAAACCATTTACGTATAGCATTGTTAGATCACGTGAATTAAGAAAGGCTCTTTTGTTTATGACTCCTAGGCTAGTGGAAATTTTTACCGATAAACCTCAAAGAAGCTGCATCATGGGTTTTTAGCCTATATACTTTTCAAATGATTTTGAGAACTGAATCTTTATTAAAGATGAAGATCATATAAGATGACTTTTGTTGAGATCTCAGTTATACTAGCTAAGACACAAACCCTTCTTCTCTTAAGAGGTGTCAACTCTCAAGGCCTACATTTTAAGGATATAAGCTAACCAATCTTTCCTCATATTACTTAGACCTTAAATATGATTTATAGTCCAAGACCCATGAAGATCATCGAGCACTACTCCAATCCTTGTATAGTAATTCTATGTGATCTATTTGTTTAATTTTTTTTTAAATTGCTTCAAATTTCTTAGCAAAAAGAACCATAGGCCATATATGCCTGAATAAAGCTGAAGAGATGAAATCAAGAAGGCTAAACTTGACTTGTTTATTCAAACTCAATAATTGTCCCTTATAAGATGATCAACTTCAACCAAATTTATTCGTGTAAACGGACTCATCATCTCCAACCTAAACTCTCATTCACAAATTTAAACATAGATCCTGATTATCCTCATACAAAATACCATCATTTACATATTATAATTTGTTTATACAAAACTAGGACTTGTATGTATTGTATTAATTAATTTTTAGAATACATTTTTTTGTCAAAATTATATACGAAAGAGAGAGATTTATTTCTTTTTGGTAACTAGCTAAAAGTACCATTCTTTGACCAGGTATTTTGTTCATTGCCTTCCATTCCTTATAGTGGGAATAAATAATTTTAATTCATCAATTATATAATAGTTAAATAGCTCATTTCACTAATATAGTTTGAAAATTTTGATTATTCATTGCTTATTGAAAATACATAAAATTCCTAATTAACATATTGCTCTTTCGAGTTTGTATACGTATATCTTAAATTATTTTTCATATCATAATTCTCCAATCTAATAATATATTTATTTCTTATTCTTTCTATAATACAATACAATACAATACAATATAATGTAATATAATATAATATGAAATTATGTACAAAATGAGGTTCTTTTAAGAGTGGCATAAACCATCCAACCCATTCTATTAAAACCAAATTATTAACAAATACTCAAACCATGGTTTCTTTAACATAAAATGGTTTAATTTTTTTAATTAAAGAAAATCAAACATTTGATTTGATTTTTGATTTTTCGTCCTTAGTCCAACCCAACAAAATCATATCAATATTTTCAATTCACTTTACTTTTTAATTTTCTATTATTGATTTTATTATTGCTTTCTGAACTTTTTCAATTAATTTTTTCGTTAAAATAGTTTAAGCATACAATTTTTAAGAGAATAAAGTATTTCAAGTTGCTCAGTCAATGTTTTTATTAATTGCTATTAATTTTGGTTTGTCAAGAACTGAAATCTATTTATAAGACTCTCTTATTTACTTTTTAGTGATGATACTTAACTAATCTTCACTTTTAAGGATATTAAAGTTCAAATCCCTTTGTTTTTCATATTGCAATTATATATTTTTGATCCTTATGTATAATTTTTTTTATATAAAATCAATTAAATTATTTTTTTCAATGTAAGACAAAATATTCACTCATTCTTTAATTTGTTTCTTGACCAACACTTTTCATCTATATTTTTTTTGATAAAAGGATGACAAAATTAATTTATTTAACATAAACAATATTTCTAGTATAAAATTCCATGTTTATTAATTTATGAAAAATAATAATTTGTCATGTTAAATATCAACTTACTTGTACTTAATTTGAACTATTCATTTAGTTGAGAAATTTTATTTTAATAAATATTATTTAAAATGGTTCTCATCTATTAAAATAGTTCTGCATTAGGAGATTGAATACATATTGGTATAATTTTTAATTTTTAAAAAATTAGAAAAACCACTATACAAGTTTAGATAAAATTTGAACTATTTTAATTTTTATATGATTTAATTTTCTTTAAATAAAAACTATTATATAAACAGTTTATTTAAAATTACATTTTTTGTTTTGAGCTCACTTAATGCAAACTCAACTTGATTTTTTAGAAGTGTAGCATTGAATTTAATTATATAAAAATTTTTGGTAATGTTTTGGAAAAATAAAAGATAGATTTACATCCTAAAACTTAAACAAAAGTAGAAATTATGAGATTTTCATGTATAACCTCATGACTGTTATCTTCGGGATATGATAATGATGACGATGAACCTCACGAGTGTTATACAAATATAAACAAAAATTGTTGTCTGTTTTGTCAATTAATGTTAAGTTGCTATTAGAAACAAAATTGTGATAATCGGCTTGATTTAGTATGATAATTCCTAGGCCTGTGTCTGCAACATTTTATGAGTTCTAACTAAACCAGATTCGGTATCTTCTTATAGGAAACTGCTAAAAAGATCAACCTCGAAAGAGAACTTTAATAGATTTTCTTCCAAGACTGATTTGGGGATTGCATATGTAAGGTTGCGAGTTTATTTGATAAGTTCCTCGGCATGAAGTCTTCCTCATGCAAGTTCCATCCAGTTTTTATGCCAATCCTAGCTATGGTGTGAACCTTGTTGGCTATGATTTCTTCTATTATTCAATTTATAATTTTGGTGATGAGTGTGGACCTATCTTAAGATCTATCT
>JANJEY010000008.1:31948916-31959972 GCA_024703695.1 Erythroxylum cataractarum | reverse complement strand
TGCCATTAAGATTTTGTAAGCATGTATTTCATGATGTAAATGAATTATGGATTTGTGTATAGAATCGAAATGTGAATATGCCTTGGATATTGAAGTACGATATGTGATTAATTGCGTTCGGATTTCGGACAGGAGGTATGATGATTGTGTGGGTTGGTTTGATATATATAGAAGTGTTACTTATGTATGGCTTGATTGTGTATAAGTCATGTGTGAATTTTTATGGCAAAAGAAAAGAATACTAAGATTTTCATTAAATTGATGAGCTTTTGATTGATGTATGAAGGATAAAATGTATCGAGGGATGGATAAATTTTCCTATTGGAGATTTGAATTTGGTTTGATTAAAGAATGGGAAATATAAGAAGAATCTTATGAATTGAGTTTTAATTGAGGATGAATTTCTGAAAAGGGAAATTGAGTTGCTTTGAATGAGATTGACTAAAAAAATGAAAGGAAAAAAAATTATACTGAATTGGATTGGTTTAGACCAAGTGTGTCTTGAGTTTCTAATGCTAGTTTGCTCATAAGTTTGCGTTCCTCGGATGTCAGAATTCGGTTTTTAGTGTGATTGATACATTCCGTTCTTTCAATTTCGCTTTTGATTTATTTTCGTTCGATTTCGTCGCTCTGTTTTTGATCTTTGATCTCATTTTTCGATTGGGGTCCAGTTCCGAAATTGGGTCTCAACAAAATAGTTGGGCTTCAAAAATGGGGCCCAACACCAAATGATTGAGAGGGTGGCTAGCCATGCATTTTATTATTTTCTCGATGGATATTCAGGGTACAATCAGGTGTTCATATACCCATAGTATTAAGAGAAGACCACTTTCACTTATCCTTATAGGACATTCACTTATTGGAGGATGCCTTTTGAATTATGCAGTGCACCTGCTACTTTCTAAAGGTACATGATGGCCATTTTTGTAGACATGAATGAGAATTTCATGGAGGTAATTATGGATGACTTCTCTATCTTTGGAGATTCTTTTGATGATTGTTTTTTTAATTTAGACAGAGTGGTTCAAAGATGTGAGGAGTCTCATCTAGTTCTAAATTAGTAGGGTGTCATTTCATAGTCCAAAAGGTGATTGTCTTGGGACATAGGATCTCATGCAAAGGGATTGAAGTGGATTGAGCAAATAATTAAGTGATTGAAAAGTTGCCCCCTCCCACCAACATTACGGACATCTGAGCTTTCTTTGGTCATGCAGTATTCTATAGATAGTTCATCAAGGATTTTTCCCTTATTGCTAGACCCTTAACCCATTTGTTAGTAAAAGATGTGCCTTTTATGTTTACTAATGATTGTTTGGATGTTTTTAACAGGTTAAGGAAGGCACTCACAATAGCATCTATCTTGACAATGTCAGATTGGTCATCTCTTTTCGAGATTATGTGTGATGAAAATGACCATGTAGTGGGGTGTGTACTTGGACAGTGGAAGGAGAAGAAACTACATGCCAATTACTATGCGAGCAAGACCTTGAATTGTGCACAATTGAACTACACCACTACGAAAAATTAGTTGCTTATAGTAGTCTTTGCATGTGAGAAATTTCACTCTTATCTTTTAAGCTCATATGTTATTGTTTTTATAGATAATGCAACGTTGCATTATCTCTTTACAAAGAAGGATGCCAAGGCTAAGCTTATCAGATGGGTACTTCTACTCCAAGAGTTCAACTTTGAGATTAAAGACGAGAAAGGAGCAGAAAATGTTGTAGCAGACCACCTACTAAGATTTGAAGGGGAACATAAAGAAAACAAAGAGGAAATTAAGGAGTGCTTCCCTGATCAAGCCTTAATGATGGTAGAAAACCCCATTCTTCTTTGATTTGTAGATATTGCAAATTATCTCTTAAGTGGTGTTCTTTCCTCTGATCTTTCTTATCAATAAAGGAAACATCTCTTATTCCAGTTTTCTCATTGCATTTGGGATGAACCTATACTATATAAGATTTTTGTTGATAATGTGATTCACAGGTGTGTCCCTGATGATGAGATACCTTAAGTGTTAATGCAATGTCATAGTTCTATTTATACAGGGCACTGTGGAGCAAATAAGACAGCTATTTAGGTCTTAGAGACTGGATTCTACTAGCCAACCTTGTTTAAGGATACTCAATATTTTATGTTGAAGTGTGATAGGAGACAGTGAGTAGGAAATATAAAGAGGGATGAGATGCCACTTTCAAACATCATGGAGGTGGAGATATTTCATGTGTGGGGCTTTGATTTGATGGGACCATTCCCATCCTCCCTAGGTAGCAAGTATATCTTAGTTGAAGTGGATTATGATTCTAGGTGGGTTGAAGTTATGGTTACTTTAACAAACAATTGTAAGGTGTTCATCATTTCATCAAGAGGATATTCACTCGATTTGGGGTGCTAAGGGCAATTATAAGTGACAGAGGTAGTCATTTTTGTAACAGGTCATTTGAAGTTCTTTTGAGAAAGCATAATTCTCACCATAGAGTGGCTACCCCATATCATCCACAAAGTAATGGCCAAGTGGAGGTGGTGAATTGAGAGTTAAAGAAGATTTTAGAGAAGGTAGTGATTGCCTCAAGAAAGGAATAGACTTTGAAGTTGGATGACATACTTAAGGCATATAGGACAGCTTTCAAGATACCTATAGGTAGCACTTATAGACTTGTGTATGGGAAGGCTTTCCATTTACCCTTGGAATTAGAGCATAGGGCTTATTGGGCAATAAAGAAATTGAGCATAGATTGGAAACTTGCGGGCAAGAAGAGGTTACTACAAATTGATGAATTGGAAGAGTTGAGATTTTATGCTTATGAAAATGCCAAGTTGTACAAGGAGAAAATTAAGAAATGACATGATGCTCACATCAAGAAGAAGGAGTTTAAGACTGGGGATTTAGTGCTTCTATTCAATTCAAGCCTTCGCTTATTTCCTAGAAATCTCAAGTTAAGGTGCAGTGGACCTTTTAAGGTACTTTAAGTATCTGATCATGGAGCAATAGAATTGGAGAATACCAAGGGTGAAGTCTTTAAGGTCAATGGAAATCGATGCAAGCTTTACATTAGAAGAGATCTCTCTGCTGAAGGGGAAGTGATTTCTTACCTTTCCCTTACTCTTCTTGATTAAATTGAACTTTGATCAAGCTTATGACCTTAAATGAAGCATGTTTTGGTTAGTTATTAGGTTGTTTAAGTTGTTGCTACTTGGTTTTCAAGTTGTTTCTTGCTTAATCTTGTCTTTTCTTGAGTTTGAGTGTTGTTTCTTAAGTTTGATTGTAGTTTTTTATGTTAAGTGTTGGGACCCGATCCGGGAACCGGATCCCAACCGAAAAGCGAAAACCGAAAACAAATAAAATTTGGAATCGAATGCGAATCAAATCAAATACAAAGCGAACGAATTAATCAACCTGAACAAACATCGACATCCGTTGCAAACATGAAGCATAGNNNNGATCGTGCAGGGCGAGTAACAGATCTCGCCCACCCCTTTATAAAACCCTAAAACAAATCTTCTCTATTTTTGTTATGACCCTCTCTCTCTAGTTTCGACCCCCATAACCTTTCTTCAAGAGAGTTTATTCATTTTCTTCCAAGTTTTCACCAAATCTTGTAATAGATTTTTCATCAAAACCTTCAGTTTTATGCAGATTTGTGTTGTTTTTGCTTTCCTTTCCCCTCCTTCCCTCCATTTTCTTAGGTTTCTTATAGGTTTTCACGCCATTATGCCTCCAAGAACAAAGAACCTTTGTAGAAAAGTTGTCGAACCCATCTAAGCTAAGGTGGGAGGCCGAAATGCTGCAGACATTGAAGATAGCTATAATGCCCCTTTTCTCATTTATTCCAAGGAGGAAGGTGACAGGTATGCTCTTCTCAAAGCTAGAACCATTCATATAGCACAATATTTGGA
This sequence comes from Erythroxylum cataractarum, assembly GCA_024703695.1. Taxonomy (NCBI): domain Eukaryota; kingdom Viridiplantae; phylum Streptophyta; class Magnoliopsida; order Malpighiales; family Erythroxylaceae; genus Erythroxylum; species Erythroxylum cataractarum. The sequence goes on along the minus strand of JANJEY010000008.1, from coordinate 31,956,075 downwards.
TTTTGATCTATTAGAAGAAATTAGGTTGAAGGATAAATTGCTAAAATTATGTAGTAAACGCAGTTAGGGACAATATGTTCATATAGATTACTCTATTTTATGTGAACTAACACTTGAGTTTTTCACTTCCTTGAGGTTTGAATATAGTAAACCTAGTAAATTCTGGTTTAGACTACAAGGCTAGGCTCGTAGTTTAGATGAGAAGTTATTACGCCAACTCTTTGGTTTTTCTAAGCCACAGGTAGAAGATTACCGTCAAGACTTCTCATCTATCATTTATTAGAAGTATTTAACTAACTTGCCTGATTATGCATCGAATGCTCACATTCTTAGTCATGGGCAGTTGCATTTACACAAATTCATGTGTTATGCTATGCTTTCCACTACGGAGTTGTTTTTATTATGGTGCTTAGATGAAAAGATTAAACCTAACATGTTCTCTTTTTTTTCTCAATCTTTGATCTAATTTGTGGCAAGGAAGGGAACATCCATATGAATGGGGTATTTAGCCACTAATTTGGCTCAGCATTTTAAGATTGATCTTACTATACTAAGCCTAATTTCTTATGAGTATTTTGATGTGCCATACTTAAGATGTGTAAAGATGCTACTGCACCACAACATAGAACTCCGAAATCCTCAAACACATACTACAATCAAACACAGGTTTTCGGTGGAGCTTTAAGTTCTAGACATTGTCTAGAATCATATAAATCAAGTGAGGAATTAGAGGGACCAACAGGTTGGGAGAAAGTATACACACTCCTAGAAAGACAGAGTAGCAGCTAGACCAAATGAATGAGCAAATACAACTGATAGCCTGCCAATAATAGTACCTGAAAAAGAAAATTCACAAGTTTTAGGAGATGTAAGGACTCCACATACAATCTCTAACCCCATCACCTTCGCCCTCTCCCTAAACTTTATAAACTACCTCTTTGGTTGTTTTTGTTTTTTATTTTTTTTTGTTTATTTCTAGTTCTTTTATGGCTGTTACATTGGTACTTGTTTTGTGTTGTGGTTTTTGGCCTTAGTGATTATGTTCTTTTTTTGGATTTATATCATTATAAATTGAGGAAAATGTGTCCTTCACGTTTGGGGAGGTAACCTGGTAGCTAATTATTTGATGTTTATGTTTGCATTGCATTATGGCATATCTTGTAGGTTGCTAGTTCTAGGTTTATCATTTTCACTGCATTTGAATCTTTGAGATATAAGTTGTTGCCTTAAGATTCTATCATAGTAGTCAGAATAAGATTGAGTCATATGCTTGAAGATTGAATTTGGCCATTTGGATAGAAGGTAAACCATACAGGTTGGCTTAAGTAGTTGGTTACATAGTCTTAATCATAAATTGATATTTGAGTGATTAGGTGATGTTTAGAAACATGATGGATTTTCATTTGAGCTTAAGTGAGGAGTTGAGCCTATACGACTCTATTCCATAGTCATATCATTTCCTTGATTGTGTGATACTCCCATAGATAGTACCCCTAGAACTTGCCATAAACCAATTTGAATCTACTAGATGCTTACTAAATAGAAGTTATTAAGACCCTCGTTCTTTTAGCCCTTGACTTAAATGAACAACCTATGACATTATCCCTTGCAAACCCCTTTGAGCCTTTGACCTTTTTGTTTCTAGAAAACACCTCATTTTAAACCTTAAACTCCATTAGCCTACCCCATCACAAGTTTACTAGAGTGCTAAGTTTGCATTAGTTGGGATTCTTAACTATAATTTTTTCTAAGACACTTTGAGCGGCTTTCTTTGTACCTCTACTTTTAGAGTACATTGCATCTAGTTGCTAATGTTAGTTTGTGTTTCTTTATTATTGTTCAAGAAAAGGAGAAAAGAAGAAAAGAAAAAGGAAGAAGGAAGAAGGAAAAGAATAGCATATAGTAGCAACAATAAGTGTGGAGTAGTTAGTTTTTTCCATTTGCATGTCTTAGAAATCATTTTGTTTCCCTTTGCATACTTAGTATTCTATGAGTACTTGTGATGAGCCCTCAAGCCTCTTTTGACATACCTTAAACCTTAGCCTCATTACAACCTTTAGCAAAGTCTTTTTGATCTATTTGTGCAATTAATCACTGTGAAGAAGAATTGGTGTATTTGTAAGTCTTGAGCGAAACACTAACCTTAAACACTTAAGTGAAATGAGTGAATTTCGTAAGGAAGATCCATTTTTAGTATATTCTTGTCTTTGATCGATAGTGTCATACCTTGATTTTGTTTATGTATGCCAATGAAAACTAGTCATGATGTGTGTAGTAATTAGACATTCAAGTGGCTGAAGTTTGAAAGATTGCATGCTTTTAATGCTTGTGATGATGAATTGATAGAATGGATTGGTTGTGTTTGATTTTTCTTGAGGACAAGTAATGGTTTAAGTGTGGGGAAGTTGATAAGTGTGTTTTTAGGTTATGTTTCTAGTGTGTTTTCATATGTTTTAAGTGCTTTTTTGTGTTTTAGTTTTATTTTATTTGATCTTCAGCATCTTTTGCATCTTTTCTTAATCTTTTAAGTGTTTAGTTGTTGTTCTTTTACATTATTTAGTGTTTGAGGGTAGTTTTGGAGCCCATTTGTGGGATGGATAGATGCACCTTATTGATGAATTGTGTAGGTATCAAATTTGTAGTTTTGGTTGTGGTGTAGTAGATTTAATGGCACCACTAGGAAGACTTAGAGAATTCATATGATGATGAAATCTGGTGGAAAGGAAGGACAATGTGTGAGGAGCTTGCTGTTCCGATTTTAAGTCAATCAGAGGTCTGGGGAAGAAGTAATGGCCAAAAGAGTGAACAGTGTAGAAAGTTGTCAGACAGCAGTGTCTGATCATACGACTACTAGATGACCACCTCTCTGTCACGATCTTACCAGATGACCAACTCTCTGTCACCCTTAAGCATGGGGGTGACACGTGGAACTTGCCAACATTAGTTTAAACACAGGATTTTAAGTGGTTTGACACTCCTTTTGACATATATAAAGGCTTTAAACCCAAGGAACCTCCATCCATTATAAGACACGCCAAAAATAGAAAGGTAAGACTTTTGGAGGCTATCCAAAGAAGGGAAACACAAAATCTATCTTGGAATAGTGGCGACAACCTCAAGATTCAGAATTTTTCCAACATTTTGAAGTAGAGAGGAGTTATTTACCTAACTTTTATTATTTCCTCTTTATGACTTTTAGTGTGAAAAACATGTATTTTGTTGGATTGTTCATGATTATAAGTAGCTAAACTATTTATGGAACTCTTGTTGTTTTGGTTGCAATGAAAGATGTTTTTTGATATTTATTGTGCTTATACCATACAATAGACTGAGAGGGTGAGTGTGGGTATTTGGGTTGAGTAGTGTAATAAGAGTTAGATCCTAATGGTCCTAATAAATATTTAGGTTTTTCTAAAAAATTGAAGAGAGATCTTAGCTATTTGCTTAAAATCACATATGGGAGTGGTGAAAATCTTGTTAAAGGATTAGGAGAAGTTGGTAAGTCTAAAGATAGCATAACTAATTCTAATCCATTCAATTAAGGTCAGCTAATTATGCCTTGAGATAGGGTAATTGAACATTAGAAAATCTTGGGTCAAGCATAATCGGATCAAGAACACAAGAGGAAAGCAAATTAGGGATAGAGTAACTCCTAATTTTAATCCTTGGCCATCAAATTACTGCACTTTGCCTTAATTGGTTGTTCATTACTAGTTTGATTAATTTTCATTTAATTTCTAGTTTTTAATCTTTCAAAATCATTTTCTTAAACAAAACTTAACCTAAATTGAGTGGTGTCTAACATCAATCTCTATGGGACAATCAAAAGGATACACATGTCTTTATATGTAACTTTATGATTCTCATTCTGTTGATTTAACAAACATGACATAAAAGAATAGTGTTGATTATCCAACTGTTATTCTTGCCAATTATGTTAAACATAAGTCTCCTTTGATCTAACACATACAAAAAATTTGAGTAAACTTAGATCAACTATTTTTAATCAACAATCTATTTCTTATTATGTGTTGAAAATTATAATAATGTTGAATCTAAATTCAATATCAAGTACTGATAAGCATGAATTAGAAATACATATGATCTCTATCATATCACATATAGGCTAGAAAATTCATTCAATCATTTTCTTCTAATGATAACTATTATGATTGTATAGCAAATGCCTTTAATTATAGTCCATAACTATGCTTTTAGTAGGGTAAATTGAGTGAAACAATTTCATTAGGATACTATACGACATCTTATATCTTACTATCATGATGTTGACATACACCTTACATGTTGTCATCAAAGTTAATGAGATATTATTCATCTCAAAATGTCAGTAAATTTGTCATCTATATGATTCTGGCATATCTCTAAAACTTTAACACCAAATCCTCAACAAGGATTATAACAAAATTGAATAATAAAAATATAAATTTTGCTATCTAATTTTGAGAAATCTTTCTAAAAATTACCTATGTCTAATAAATTTGGTTCACTAACTTAGTATCAACTATACAAAGCAAGGTAAAATCCACTCAGAACATAATATAATTATAAGAAAAGTAAGAACAAATTTAGTTAAGTAGAACCCATTGTCATAAAATTTAACATACTCGAGTTAAACCGACCTTGAGTTTACTCAACAAGCCTAATAATAAACAGAACTCTAGTTTATTCTTATAACAATAGAAGACAACAATCACATTCTTAATGTATACTCGATGTATTTAATTTTGTTCATCTCATTAAACACATAATTCCATGTAATAATATCACATACTTTAAATATGCAATGATATATATATATATATGTATATATATGTATATATATATATATATATATATCAATCATACAAATAATGTAACTTATTCATTCATAATCAAATTATATGCATAAAATATGAAGCTTAATTTGATTCTAGTTATTGATCTTCGTAATCAAAAATAAAAATTTTGACTCTTTAAAAAAAATTAAATTAGATTAAATACAATGATTCCTAGATAAACTAAACCCTATTCCAAATAGAAATTTAATTTGATTTGAAAATAATTTTCAAATTCAATTGGAAACTATTTCCAAATATATTGACTTCTTTAACAAAATTTAATTGAAAACAATTTTCAAAAAAATCAGGTTTCTTACTTATTATAATTTAGAAAAAACTCCTTCTTCAAAACTATATAAGTTATATATTCTAATCTAATTTGAAAACTATTTCTAATCTAATTAGAAATTACTTCTCCTTAATTAGAAAAATATTTTCTAAAATTAAAGGAAACTATTTTCAAATTTAAATTAAAAATTTTGAATTTAATTAAGAATGTCATTTATATTATTTATTTAGAGATTGATTTCTTAATTAATTAGAAAATCTTTCCTTAATAAATTAGAAAAATATTTTCAAAATATTAAAGGAAGCTAAAATTTTTAATTAATAAATGAAAACACTTTTTCAAAATTTAATAAAAAAATATCTTGTTCAATAAATCAAGAAACTTATTATTTATAAATAAATCCTCTAAACAAATACAATCAATAAATTTTATTCATTTCAATCAAAATAAAATAAAAAATTTAATTAAGTAACACCTTTCTTAATTATTTAAGAAAACATTTTTCTTAAATTTAAATAGTCTAATTAATTAATTTAATTCTAATTAAAAATAGCTAGTTCTAATTTTAGAAATTACTTCTATAAAATTAATTAGGAATCAATTTAATTATTAATCTTAATCATATTAAGAAAATAATTATTTTAATTTTGGAATGAGTTTTTAGATTTTAAAATAATTTTAAAATTACAATTGAAACTTGACTAAATTAAGCACTTGTGTTGGATGAAATGGTCATTGTTGCCATATGCTCCAATAATAAATCACGAAAGTTGAGAAGGAGATGAATTATCATCTTCCCATTAGTATGAAACATTTTATTTTCAAAGTTAAATCCTCGAAAATGAAATTAAGTTAGTTAAATCATTCAAGGATTTAGCGACTATGAGTCAGACTCAATAGAATTGGCATAATATGAGAGAAAATGTCATATATGTGATAAAAGTTAGGAATCACCCAAAAACCAACAAAAAATAACATTCGAAATTTGTTATGTTTCTTTGAAATCACAAAGATATTTTGATGAGTTCCTTAGAGAGAATTATCTCACACCCAAGAATATTTGTGATACGTAAAACCCTAGTAAGATTCTTTAGTTTGCATCGCCAACCACGATAGGATGTCACTACAAAAAATCCAAGCTTTGCTACACTGAGTGAAGGTTCGTCGATGGATCAAATTGATATTCCAATAATTTCTTGGATGTATTACCACACCTCTAGAGATTAGACTCAATTTTTACAGGTCAGTGGACAACTGACGTACCACTTTAATGGGCTAACAATAGGAAGATTGGCCACAGAATTCTTGTAAACATTATTCCTTATTTAAAATAACTTAATTTAGTAATATTAATTTAATCCAAAATGTAAATAAGTTTTCTTTTCTTAGTTTATGTCATAGTTAAACTTATGTCCAAACAATCTTTATTCAAGGTTTAGGATATCTTTATCCTCGTTACCAAACACTTTTTATTCTAACTAAGGGATGACTTTATCCTTGTGATTAGACAAACTCATTCATAAACCTGCTTCGAAACACCCTTCTTCATCTTATTTTCTTAAAATCCTAACAATACTAACTGAAACCTTAGTATCCATAAAGAAGTTGCAACTTCTGCCATCCTTCTTTAAGGCTACCATCACCGAGGCTAGCTCCATCTGTAAGTTGCTAACGGTGGCTCACTTCCATCATTGCCACATTGCCAATGACAGCCTCATTCATGCACCAGCAAGACACTGCTTCTCTAAAGGTTTGGTATTGCTCCTTTTTTTAAAGTAATAAATGCTACAAGAGTGAAGTCACCACTAGCACTGCCGCCAATTGCATGTATAGCTGTTGTATGCCTGTTTGTGTCACCTGCATCTTGTGACTCCAACCAATTGCCATAAGAAGCTACCACCAATGGAGACCAGTTATCATAATTATAAAAAAACAAAGGGTAAAACTCTATATTATTATAATAAGGTAGAGAGTTATTTATACAAAAGGTTAGGATCTAAGCTAATAGCTGTCAACTATCAAACATAATTCT
>JANJEY010000008.1:31899970-31915410 GCA_024703695.1 Erythroxylum cataractarum | reverse complement strand
AATTTTTATTTATATAAAAAAGTCTATTGGTTAGTAAGAATATTGTATTTGTGAATTTTGGTAAATTTAGGTATAAAATTTTCAAAAATAGGAAAAAGACATCAAATTGTGATTTAGAGATAGTTGAATTGTAAAGATAAGATTTTAAAGGAATTAGTTTCAAAAGAAACTAAGTTAGAGCTTAGATATGAGGAAAGTGACAAGTGTCACTTAGGCTAGGTACTTTATTAGATGTAGGTTACTGTTTTTGAGAGTTCAAAAGTTAAGTTATATATCTAAGTTCATTCTTTATTGTCATCTTCTTCAAGTTTTTTGAAGCTGGTCATTGTACATAGTGAAATACATAAATTTCCTGGAGTTTTGGGCTTAAAGATTTTGGAGTTTTAAACAAGTAAGAAGTGAATAAATCCTTTAGAGTCGGTGATTTATGAAAGAAAGTTGAGGAGTTACTGTCATCCGCATGGAAAGTGACATTTAAGTGTATATTCATAAATACTGGGTGGTTGGGAGGAAATAAATTCAGTTATAGTGTTAAATTAGTTTTTAAATTTTTTTTGGTATTTTGGTGATGTAAAAGTGAAGTTGGAGTTGAAATAGCAATAACTTGATCTGGAATTTCAATGAAACTTCTGTACTAATCTAGATAGATTCGTCAAAATGGCCTTTATGAAAGTTATAAAGCTTTCTTTTATCTTTCCAACAATATATAGTATGAAAACTTGGACATCTGAGTTGAAAGTTAGAGTCCTTGTAAGGGGAGATGTTCAAAAGCGAAGTTGTTTCTTCTAAGTTTCACTTCTTCTTAGTGACTGTTCATGAACTTCTTCTTAGTCATGAACTTCTTCTTAGTGAATGTTCATGAATTTCTTCTTAGTCATGAACTTCTTTTTAGTGACTGTTCATGAACTTCTTCTTAGTGACTGTTCATGCATTTCTTTTTAGTCACGAACTTCTTCTTAGTTACTATTCATCTTATATCTTCAAATCCATTTTTGATTCTTAAGAAGATGGAATTTGTCTCAAGGTCTTCATGAAAGTTGTAGCTCTTAAAGTCCTATTTCAAACCATCTAAAGAAAACCTAAATCCAATATCTCTAAAGAAAGTTATACTAAATGCCCTACGACAGATTCAATATGATTGAGGATAAAACCATATTGTATGCTTCTGGTCATAACTTCTTCTCTAGACACTCAAATGACTTGATTCTTGAACCATTGGATTCATAAGACATTGATCTACGTATCTACTAAAAATAGTAGTAATCTAAAATGAAGTGAGAGAGATTGAGTGAAAAAAGTGAGACCGGTATAGTGTGTGTATTTTTAAATACTATGGACTGACATTATTTCCACTGAATATGTTCCAATATTTTGGTGATATATGGATCTATAGGATTCCAAATGAGATGATTATTGAATTGGAGTAAACTAGAGAAATAGGGATGCAAATAATTTGAAGAAATTAAATTGTGATTCTGTCTCTAAAATGTTTAATTTCTGGATAGAAATTGTGCATAGTATATTGTCTTTGGATAAAAACAACCCAAAAATGTTTGAGGTATATCATCCAAATTACTGAACCAATGTGAGTGATTTTGGTGTCAATAGAAAGATAAGACATAGAGGAACATTTTTATAGAAGAGAGTATGAACTAATTATATCATTTTTCGCCTTCTGATTGAACATGAACAATAGACTCGCAAGGGATGTCTTGGAAAAATCTGAAGTGATTCAATGAGAAATGAACTGTGAATTTAATGGTTTTAGTGAGGCGTAAACCTAAGTATAAATCATACTTAGATGAGATTTGATAAGAGATTGATTTTGTGATGTAATTGATGAATAAATACCCAGGATTAACATAAACATGCATTGTACATATTTCATTCCATTCATGTGCATTATTAAACACCCATGATTGTAAAAATTGTGATATATGTGTATGTTATTTATTATAGAGGAGCAACCGGAACGTAAACCTATAGACGTTGTTGAAATTTCTAGGCACTAGCTTCGGGAGCAGTTGGTGGGTAACATAGATGGTTTATCTCAATTATTGTTTGCTTATAATTATGTTTTTAATAATGAATGAATGAGATTTGATTGTGGATACCAGATAGAAGGTTTGATGATTGTGTAATGTGGATTGAGATATTGAAGTGTTGCTTGAATGTGAATGTGAAGACCTATGTGCTTTATAATCTGATTGATTGTGTTATGTTCATTCCATTCATGAATGCATAGTTAATTAATCGAAGTTGTGACTAGAGTAGCCAACAATCAGAGCTTAAAGCTCAACGAATAAAAATGAACCTTGAGCTCACAAGTGTTTCAGAGCCTCAAGCTCAACGTGTAATGTGTTAGACCCCGATTTTTAAGTAGAATTTAGAAATAATAACTGAAATAAATGAGTGTTTTTGTATTTATGTTCTAGTATCGATGTAATTTATACTTAAAGGAAAGTGATGAAGAAATAATTGTTTAATTTTGATAAATTTGGAATTTGAATAAATTTGAGATTTGAATAAATTTGTATGAGTTATAACAAGTTAGATTGAATGAGAGGAATGAAATAGAAGTTGGAAATCAAGAAATAAAGAGTAAAAGTGTGAAAATTTGGAGAATTGCAAAAGTTGACTTTTGGATATAGAAAGTTTGACTTGAGAGTTGACCTTTTGATTTAGACAGAATTTGAGAAAATGATCTTCAGAAAACTTGTAGCTCCTGTTGAAAGCTTTATGTTGCCAAAAAGTTTGATATTTTTCGATATCGAGAGTAAAAATTATAGTCAGTCAAAGTTAAGGTTATTTTATGTTGACTTTGAAAATGTTCTTAAGTGTGAAAATTATACATGCTGTGCTTTGAGGCAAATCGCCGGATTGATGTGGTCTGAATTGGAGTAAATGATCTACATGAAAGTTGTAGCTTATATTCCCAGCTTTTTATCGCCATAAAGTATGAATTTTTTTGATATCGGGGCTAGGAGTTATGATCGACTAAAATTTGGAAGTTGTTTAGGAAGAGATGATTAGGACAGAAACTTTGAGTAGATTTTTGACTCCTTTAGAGGACAAATTGATTTTTCTGTCCTTCATGGAAGTTGTAGAGCTTCCTTTGATATTTATTTTGATACCAAATTCTACTCCATACGTCTTATTTCTAAACACTCTCAAGGTTTCTTTCCAATTTAATTTCAATTTCTACTCCAATTTGTCCCAAAATTCCAATCGCTCAAATTAATAAATCCTAAAGTCATTTATCTACATTTTCAGTACCATTGAACAGTAATTTCTCCTACCAGTAAACCATTATTATGCCACTTGGCATTTTTGTCAGTCAAAAAATTACCCCAAAATTTTAAAAAAATAATTTCTAAAATTCTCCAAAAATTTAGTAACCACAATGACCCTCTCCAACTCAATTTTCAAGCACACAAATCACATTAATTTACAATCACATTCGTTAACACTTATACCGGGAAATATCATGAATGCATGTACAGTCATTTTCATGTGCAAAATGTAATGTTCACGTGTATGTGTCTGTTATATAATGCATGAGCATGAGATGTGTTTTCCTAATTTTTTTGATTGATCTCACATGTACCAATTTCCAGGGTTCAAACCCTTTGTATAGAAACGGGATGTTACACAACCATTGTATGATCGCGAGACATTAATTTATTATACCACTCAAGAATTTTATCAAAACTACAGTCCAAAGTATGCCCTTCAGACTTAATGTTCAATATTCGTGCAATCGAAGACAATTGTGTAATTGTCTCACAATTTGGCCATAACTCTTGATCTGCTGACTGTAGTAAGTTAAAGAATTGTTTTACATGTGGGTTCGATTCTTTTTCAAGATTTTCCATATTTTCATGAAAGGTATTACTGCTTGCATCATAAACCATTTGCCTATACGGATTTCCAGTCTCTTTCACATAATTTGTTCTAAATCCAATCTTCCTTTCAAACTCATTAAAATGCACAGACGATTCTGTTTGATTACCCCTTGAGCTGATATAAATGCCAACTTCTCCGTGTCTTGTCTAGTCAAAATAATTTGGGACAAACTCTTTTCTCATCAAATGCCCATTAACTTCTTCAATAGGAAGGAAACATTTGTTTTTGCACTTTCTATATGGACATCTGATCTTCGCCCCATCCATATATGCAGGTTGAGAACATGCATAATGAATAAAGGCTTCAACTCTAGCAACAAATTCAAGATTAATGTAACTATCAGCTGTTGATTCTTTATACACCCAAGATCTATCAACATAACTCATTTCTGCAAGGCCGTTAATGTAAAACTGTGAGTCCATAGTTAGTATCCTTCATGCCCGTCAAATTATACAGAACATCTAAGATCATATATATGACTCGGGACAAGTTCTGGTAATGAATCCTAAGCTCCTCGTATTTATCTTCGATTAGCCTCATTGTCTTAATCATGATGGAATTTCCGTTAAGTTTTATGGGTTCAAATCTACAAAACGAACCTATACTAAAGATCTCACATACATGTTTCTAATCATATATATGAGAGGATTTTCTCAATCTTTACAAGTCCTATATGTAATAATTACAATTGCGTTATATTATAAGTATTCATCAAAATATGAATACTTATTTTAATAAATTGTTTAAACATATCGTTAGTTTTCACAAACTGCGTGAAGAATGTCGATAATGACAAGTTAGGATAAGCTAATTAATAATGACGGAATAAGAATCAAATAAATAACAAATGCACAATTTAAGGTAACTGCAACTATAATATAAGTTACACCCATCCTATATTACTTCAATGATTAACTGAAGTTCATTCCACAAAGAAAGACCCAAAATATACCTAGTACAAAAAATACATAGACAACAACATATTCACTTACCTGAGCCGAAACACAAACGTAGGCAATTGATGAAGCCAAAGACAGATTTAAATACCTGGTAAAGCTTCTCTTCAAACTTGCTACAAATGAATATATTGGAAACAAAAGAGTTCCTACAACCAAGAACAAATTTGTTCACAAGTTAAAAAGCTTTTCTCCTATATAACACATCAACTGCCATGAAATATTTAAATCAGTCAAGGTCATTAACTATATTCAATCATCATTTAATCTTAAGAAGCCTTTAATCCTGAAATAAAAGCGGTGATGTCATAATTTACGAAGATCTTATTAAAAATTCGGCAGAGTTTTTCCTATAAAATGGACATCCCTCTTCTGTAAGAAGGGTCAACCCTGCAAAAAAAACGAAACACTTCTATATTGACCAATAATCATAACTCATATTGGGTCTGCCAATCATATGTCTATTATCAATGTAGTCCGCATTTACATCGCAAAATCTATAATTATGCAATTTTCAATACAAGTTAACCAATTTGTAACCCCCATATATTGTCAATTATAGTCAATACATCAACATTTTCTTAATTATAATCAACAGTAAAATAATTTGATTTAAACAAAGTTCAAAAAAATCAAACACGTTTTTTATAATTCAACCAATGTAAATTTCTTATAATCTTTAAATTCCTCATTTCAATGACTCGAGAATCAATCATCACATTATCATTTAGAATATATAAATTATAAATAAATTTTGATTTTATAATTAAAAAATATATTTTTCGTATTAAATTATTTAATTTAATAAAAAATAAAAATAACGTACAATTGAAGTCACATTTGAACACAAAATAAATGTATTTTCATATTTAAATTAAATTGATGTAAATTTACTATCCATTTAATTATAACAATATAACAAATTATACCAATATATTTAAAAGTAATATTGTTTGTTTATTTGAACACAAAATAAATATATTATTCATATTTAAATTAAATTCATCTTAATAATTATCCACTTAATTATAACAATATAAAAATTATACCAATATAATTAAAAGTAATATTGTTTGTTTATTTTAATACAAAATAAATGTATTATTTACATTTAAAAAAATCACGTATTATATGAATTATTAAACGAGTTCTTATTAATAATTATCTACAAAGAGTTATCTAAATTTATGAGAAATTTGATGAAAATAAAATTGACGTGTCATATGAATTATTAAAAAAGTTCTTATTAAAAATTTAGAAAAGTCGTAAAAATTTATTTTTGCCTATTTCTCACTAAAATTATATTATATATTTATCCAATATATTACTTATTAATTAAAATTATGAATAATTTAATTAATTAAATTTATTTATTAATAAGAATTTTATTTAATTAATTTTAGTTATTAACTGTATTTAATATTTGTAATTAAATTTCATAATTATTAATAAGTGCTTTAATTAAATTCAAAATATCTTTAGAATATATAAATTATAAATAAAATTTGATTTAATAATTAAACAAATATATATTTAATTTAATAAAACAAAATAAAAATATACAAAACATTAAAAATTTTATTTCTATAAAAATAATTTATCTTATACATAATCATTATCAATACATAGTCATATTAACATTATAAGCTATTTTTATTTATAAAAAATTGAAACTACAATTTCAAAGTCAAAACAGTATAGCAATCGTATGAACAATTATAAAATATCAGTACATACATTCTAAACTTGTTGCAAAACAACACCAATAATTAAAGTTCAAGAACAATTCAAGAGAAACACTTATATGCATTTTGTCAAACACCTGGTGTGCAAAAAATTCTTCATCCCTAATTCAATACAAAATCCCAAATTTTTTCCATTAATGTTCAACAAATACATACCCTATCATTAACAATCACTAATTAACATTTAAAATCAAACAACAACTCCATATTATCCAAAAGAAAATCCACCAATTGTAGAGGAAGGAGAGGAAGGTTTTCCAAACAACATTATCTTCGATTAACACCACCAGAGTAGAGGACGCCGATGATGCAAGCCTCGACGACGATGGAAAGAACAGACGACGATGATGGCTGGAGACGGTGACCACAGACGACGAAAAAGGATAGGAGAAGGTGCACGCGAGAGTGGGAGAGGGGAGGGCTTCTGAACCTTTAAAATCATAACCAAAATGACGTCGTTTTGGTTATGTCTTAAACAACATCGTTTTATTTAATTTTTTAAATGTTTACAACATCACAAAACGATGTCGTTTTGGTTATATTTTAAACATTTATAATTTCATAAAATGACATCCTTAGGATTTTAACCAAATGACGTCGTTTTTGTTATCAAACGACGTCTTTTTATTCCAACTCCTAGACGACGATATACAAACATATTTACTGACGCCATTTACCGACAGAATTTACACCACCAGTAAAATCTTACTTTCTATCTTATTTTTTCGACGTAGTTGGTTATTCCGTCTGTAATTACCGACGGAAAGTTATCGGTCCCTAAATTTTTGTCGCTATTCATATTTTTTTTCTTGTAGTGCAAGTATGTCACTTGATTAATTTTCTGACAAATTAAATCCCATTGTTTGTGTCATTCAATCATCTAAGGTCTTAATCTAGGTGATCAAGCTAAATTAGTACTAAATATGCATTCAATCAAGCAAAAATCAATACTACAAAAATTATCCTAATCTAATATCAATCTTAACCTTAATCGAAAAGAAAAATTTACTCACACATATTCATCAATGTAACATAAATTATGGTCATAATATATTGTTGCATTGATTAAATTCACACAATTAAAATAAATAATAAATTAAAAATAAAAAACACCCCCCTTTCCTCCAACTCATATGTGCTTTTCTCCAGCTCACGTGTGTGTCACCAGCTACTTCCTTAGCCACTTGCTACTTCAACGTTGTTCACCAATGGAAAGATGTTCATGCCACCAGATTCCACGTTGCCTTTCTTCACCTGATGCTAGCATCACCTCTCTCCACCAGCTGCCTCAACATGAGTTTGCCACCACCTGCTTGCCTCACGTTGCCCACACAACTCCTCCTTCCTTTATGCTTTTAGCCCATGCACGCATGCCTAGCCTCTCTTCACTAGCTAACGTTTTCTTTTTTCTTTTAATACCACAAGCTGCTAATGTTTGATCACTACCAGCTTCTACATATCTTCATCTCCACCAATCAGCAATGTTGTTTCTCCCTAGCTGCTCATGTTCTCTATCAAGCCCAGCAGCAATGTGTTTCTTCTTTTTCTCCCCAAGTGTCACGTCTTCAAGCCACCAGCTACTTCATGCATGAGTGCCACTAGTTGCTTCAAAAGCATTCCTCTCCATCATCTTGTAACATTGTTTGGAGAGTCATGAGTGATAGTGCAATGTGAGTGGAGAGTCTAAGTTAGCACCCCCTTTTAAATCTCTATCATCAGCTGCCTCGCGTTCTCTTGCTTTTAATTGGAGGAGGCTTGTGTTGTTGGATGTAGCTGTTAGAGAGGGTTGCATTGATTGTCTTATAGTGGAGGTGTGAGTGGAGCGCAGCTTGTGAGATGGAATGCGGGGCTGGAGAATGGGTTTGTGCGTTGATGTCTAAGCAACCCTCCATCCTCCAATTATACATGTAGCAGCTTTGAAGATTCCAACTGTGTGAGTTGTTAAAGTGTGGAGTGTGGGGGCTGGTGTTGCTTTTGCAAGTGAGTGGAGAAGTGGGCTGCTAGGATGGAATAATTAAATGTGGGGTTGATGAATAAAGTTGGAGGAGCGTTGTGAAGGAATAGAGTATAGGGCTGGTGTCCATCCTTGGCTGATTGGAATAGATTTTTCAAGGTCAATTTTGACAGTACATGAAAACTAAACGATGATGACTTAGGAGCTCAAATTTTATGAGCATTTTTTTCTTTGAGTTAGATTCGATATGAGACTTGAATCACAGGATTTTGTCACCTGAGTCAAAAGTTATGATCAAAACATCGTCAAAAGGTCATTATGGTGATCCAAAATCTTATGCAAATTTTGGGAATTTATTTCTCCTGAATTCCTGCAAAAAAATCTGTAATTAGTCCCAAAAGGTCCATCAATGAGTCAAGAATTTAAGTATGAAATTTCAAAAGTTTTGGCTAAGCCAATCACGAGATAAAAATCTCACAATGACTAAAGGTCAAGTATGCCAGAAACCCATAATTTGCTTTTTTTGAGAGCTTTTCTTACTTTAAGCTTTTAAATGTCCCTAATTTAATATATGCCTAGAATTATAACAAATAACTCTTAATTAGTTCATTTAATCATTAAATGGACAAGAGTTTAGCAAATTATAAATCTAAAATTAATATAAAAATGTCCATTAACAACAGCCTCACACTTGAATTGTTGCTTGTCCTCAAGCAACTTACTTGGATCACAACTAACATATTTTGTTATTTCATTTTTAATGAAAATCAAGTGTTTGCAATCCCTTAAAAATTTGGCAAACTCGAGTATCAAGTTGTAACATGTATCATAATATTTTCATCAATACACATAATCAAAATCAAACGTAGATATCTTTGATAAAAAACAAGTACAAAATTAAAATGAACTTTCCTCACGATATTCACTCATGTCGCTCAAGTGTATAAGGGTTGTGTTTCGCTCAAAGCTTCCTCTAAGAGATTACACTACCATAAGCTTGCAAATTCACCTATTTTCTATTACATAGAGTACATGTCATCATGGATCAAAAGGGCTTTTACTAAGGGTTGAAATGAGGCTTAGGTTAAGGACAAAGACTACTCAAAAGCATTCACAAAGTACTAAGTGACGTAAGATAATCAAAAAGAACTTCTTAAATGTACATACAGAAATATGGGACTACAACTTCTCATCACTATCAAACGCTATTGTTTTGATCTCTTTTTTTCTTTTTTCTTTTTCTTTTTTTAACTTTTTTGTTTTTTTGGTTTTTTTTAACAATAAACATAAAAGAAGATAGTAGTAGCAAAAATCAAAAAACAATTGAGTAGATGTACCTCTAAAACATCCCAAAATAGCATGCAAGGCAAAGGTCCCTAAATCAAGAAATCAAGTACTTAGTATTTCATTCAACTTGTGAAAGGGTCAAGCTAAAATTTTTCAAGTTTCAATGCAATGCGATTAATACGAAAACAGCAAGGTTAAAGGCTCAAAGGGGATAACAAGGGAAAAATGACTTGGTAGGTTATTTAAGCTAAAGGTTAAAAACAAATAAGGCCTTTATCATGTCCATGAAGCATGTAACTAGCAGTATCAAATAGGTTCAGAATAAGTTTTGAAGGTAATCCACATAGGAAAGCATCATATACAACAAAGAAAATAAATGATTATGAGATGCAGTCATAGAGCTCAAGACCTCACATACGCTTAAATAAAAAATCCATCAAAACTTCATACATTGCCTCATCACTCAATTATTGACTAAGTTTATGCAATTGACAACTTTAATCAATCCACATGATACACTATCCTCTCAAGCTGCTTATTCCAAGTTCATGCATACAACTCAATTCTTCATCCAACTACTTTGACAAAATTGTATGGTCAAATTCACCACAAATAGGACCCAAGTGTGTATCTCTCAACATCAACATCAATATCATCAGCATGCACATAAACTCAATCCCCCCTTAATATGAACATTGTCCCTAATGTTCAAATAGCTAACAATCAAACGTAAAGATAAGAAAGAGGAAGAAGAAACTTCCCTGAAAAAGAATCAGCCAAGAACTCTTTGTCATAAACCACGCAAACCTAAAGAAAGCTCAAAACAATTCAAAGAAATGCATTAATCTAAAATGCAAAGGAAACAACAAGATAAGAAAAGAAAGAAAACTACAGTCCTACTAAAAGGCATGCACTGCGATCAAGGAGGGGAAGTATCATGAAGAGACAATCGATTCTCAAAATTATCCGCAAACCTGGTCATATATAATTTAGTTCGTTGCCCATTTACCTTGAACGAGTTTTCATTTTCTCATTTTACCTCAAGAACCCTAAAAGAAAGGACTTGGATTACTGTGAATGGGCCATACTACCTTGACTTAAACTTTCCTGGAAAAAGACAAAGATAGGAGTTGTAGATCAATACTTGGTCGGCTACCTTAAAGTCTCAGTGGAGGATCTTCTTGTCATGCCACTTCTTCACACGCTCCTTATACAGCTTCAAATTGTTACAAGCATCCAAACGAAACTCTTCAAACTCGTGAAGCTGCATAAGTCTCTTAGTACCTGCAGCAGACAAATCAAAGTTAAGAATTTTGGTAGCCTAAATGCACGATGCTCTAACTCAACTGGAAGATGACAAGACTTGCCATTCACTATATTGAATGGTGACATGCCTATGGGTGTCTTAAATGCAGTCCTATATGCCCAAAGTGCATCATCTAGCTTTAAAAACCAGTCCTGCCGAGAAGCATTAACAGTTTTCTCTAATATTTTCTTTAATTCTCTGTTTGATACTTCAACTTGTCCACTAGTTTCGGGGTGGTATGGAGTAGCAACCTTATGGGTCACCCCATACTTAGCTAATAATGAACCAAAAATTTTGTTACAAAAATGTGACCCCCCATTACTAATGATAGCCCTAGGTGTGCCAAAACATGTAAAAATATTCTTCTTCAAAAACTTAATAGCACGTTTAGACTCATTCATAGGCAATGCCTTTGCTTCCACCCATTTGCTAACATAATCAACATCAACCAATATATATTGATTGGAAAAAGACTTAGGGAATGGTCCCATGAAGTCTATGCCCTAAACATCAAAAACCTCAAAAACAAGAATGTTAGTCTTCGACTAATGTTTCCGACCTTTTGACACCTATCACAAGATTTGACAAATGAAAATGCATCCTTAAATAAGGTGGGCCAATAGAAACCGCATTCTAAAACTTTATGAGCTATCCTAAATACACCATAATGTCCCCCGACCTCTCTAGAATGACAATGATGTAACACAGAGGACATTTCCTCTTTAGGAATGCAATGCCTAACAATACGATCTACACAATCTTGTAAATAAAAGGATCATCCCAAAGATAGTATCTTACCTCAGACAAAAAAAAAATTGAGCATAAGAAAAATCAGTAGGATAGATATTACCAACAAGGTAGTTTACATAGTCTGCAAACCAAGGAGTGACCGTCATAACCATCAGATGCTCATAAAAAAAGTCTCTTGAATGTCTTTCTTTATTGCACTTTCCATGGCAGCTTCATCTAACCTTGACAAATGACCAACTACAAAATTCTCAGCTCCCTTCTTATCCCTCAACTCAATGTCAAATTCCTGTAAAAGTGACACCCAACGAATTAGTCTTAGTTTAACGTCAGGTTTTGTCATTAAGTATTTCAAAGCTGCAGGGTCAGTATACACAATCACTTTAGACAAAACCAAATATGAGTGAAACTTGTCAAAAGCAAACACAACCGCCAACATCTCTTTTTCCATGGTGGTGTAATGGCGTTGTGCGTTGTTTAGTGTCCTACTTGCATAAAAAAAATGGGGTGAAAGGTCTTACCTATCTTTGGCCTAAAGCAGCACCCACTGCAAAATCATTTGCATCACACATTAATTCAAAAGGAAGAGACCAGTCAGGCGATATAAGAGTAGGTGTAGTCACACATATCCTTTAACAATTGAAAAGAAGTCAAACATTTATTTTCAAAATTAAACATAGCATCTTTTTCAAGCAACTCAGTCAAAGGTCTAGCAATCATAGAAAAAACCTTAAAGAACCTATGGTAAAATCCAGCATAGCCTAAGAAACTTCTAATGGATCTCACATTTTTTGGTGGTGGAAGTTTCTTAATGACATCAATTTTTGCTGGGTCTACCTCTATACCTTTGCTAGAAATTTTGTGACCTAAAACAATGCACTCCTGTACCATGAAATGACATTTTTCCTAATTTAACACTAAATGGGTCTCTTCACACCTAATCAGAACTTTCTCTAAGTTATCCAAGCATACATCAAATGAAGTAACAAACACATAGAATTCATCCATGAAAATTTCAATGCAAGATTCAAGCATATCATAAAAAATAGCCAACATGCATTTTTGAAATATAGTTGGAGCATTGTATAACCCAAACGGCATGCGTCTATAAGCAAATGTATCATAAGGACATGTAAAAGTTGTTTTCTCCTGATCTTCCGGGGCTACCAGAATTTGCAAATATCCACTATATCCATCTAAGACATAATAAAAGTCATGTCCAGCTAATTTCCCAATCAACTGATCAATGAAAGGTAAAGGAAAATGATCTTTCCTAGTGGCATCATTCAACTTCCTATAATCTATACACATTCTCCACCCAGTTACCTTCCTAGTGGCTATTAATTTTTTTTTCGTTTTCAACCACAGTGGTGCCTCCTTTCTTTGGCACCACATGCATAGGACTAACCCAACTAGAATAAAAAATTGGGTAGATAATACCTGCATCTAGAAGCTTTACTACCTCATCTTTTACTACCTCCTTTATATGTGGGTTAAGTTTCCTCTAGGATTGCACTATCACCTTGCTTCCATCCTCCATGAAAATGTGGTGTGTGCAAAAAGAAGGGCTAATACCCTTGATATCTATAATGGACCACCCAATGGCTTTTTTATGGTCACACAAGACCCTCAACAGCTGCTTCTCTATGACACCTAACAAATAAGAAGAAATGATAACTGGTAAGTGCTCAGGTGGGTTAAGATAAACGTACTTCCAATGACTCAGAAGAGGTTTAAGGTTAAGAAAAGGGGGCTCTTCAATTGAAGGCTTTGGAAATAGTTTGGTTGGACGTTGGAGAGGCTTGTATGCTCTATAATGTGTCCAATATGCTTTCTCTAACTCATTTGCAATATCCTCCAACTCTTCTTGCAATTCTTCCCCTAACTCTTCGATAATTCATTGCACTTTCCCTTCTAACAAATCTACACAAACAACAGAAGAATCATCAGTATCAGAAGAATAAACATCAATAAAATGGCAAGAGTCAAGAGTAGAAGGATGCTTCATAGCATTAAACACATCAAACACTAGTTCTTCATCTTGAATTCTTAATATGAGCTTTCCACATTACACATCAATGATGGTTCGTGCAGTGGCCGTGAAAGGTCTTCCAAGAATGATACGGATGTCTATATCTTTCTCCATGTCAAGGACTAAAAAATCCACTGGGAAGATAAACTTTTCGACCTTGACTAATACATCCTCACTGATTCCCCTCGGATAAGTGACTGACCTATCTGTCAACTGAAGTGAAATAGTTGTGAGTTCAGGCTCTGTCAATTCTAACTTCTTGAAAACAGAAAGAGGCATTAAATTAATGTTCGTGCTAAAATATAGTAAAGCCCTATCTATATGTAAAACACCAATAACACAAGGAATAGTAAAACTCCCTGGATCCTTAAGCTTCAGTGGTAGCTTTCTCGACAATATGGCCAAACACTCCTCATTCAGTTTCACCTTGGCGTACTCCTCAAGCCTCCTTTTATTAGACAAAATTTCTTTCAAAAACTTAGCATAAGAAGGCATCTATGTTATGGCCTCAACAAAAGGAATGTTTATATGCACCTTTTTAAATATCTCGAGAAAACCGAATTGCTTATCTAATTGCTTGCCTTTCAACCTTTGAGGGTAAGGAATTTGAGGTCTTATCGGATGTGTGATGGGGTCAGCAAATAACCTTGGATGATCCTCCTTTTCAGGTGGTGCTTCCTTGACCTTCTTGCCACTTTCTTGACTCTCTTCTTCTTCACTCTTTTCCACTTCTTTATCCTTCTGCTTCTCCTTAACTTCTTCAAGTTGTCTACCACTCCTCAATAAAATTGTCTTTGTATGTTCTCTTGGGTTGGCCTCAATGGTACTAGGTAATGAACCCGAAGGTCTTTCCTTCAACAAACTTGCAATCTGACTCATTTGATTCTCTAAATGTCTGATAGAAGATTCTTGGTTCTGCATCCTAACCTCGATAGTGGAAATGTACTTTGAGAGTAGCTCTTTGAGATTAGATTTATCTATTGGCACATGATTAGGAGCCTTGAAACTTAGAGGTGGCTTTCTCTGAACATTGGATGAGTGTGGTTGTGCCACCTGATCGTTCCGCTAAAAGAAATTTGTATGATTCCTCCACCCTGGGTTGTAGGTATTAGAATATGGATCCCCTAGTTGTCTGTTATAAGTACCCACATAATGGGCCTCTTCTGTCTCATAAACAAAAGGATTCCCTATTTGACACTCAAAAGATGCATGGGAATCTCCACCATAATTCTCGCAAATGGCACAACTTCTTAATGAAGAGCTAGCTCCTCCTCCACACTGTGCATCAGATTATCTAATTTCTTTGTCAAAACATTCATCTGAGCAGATAAAGCTACTGTATTGTCTACTACACGAGCTTCTATAGGTCGTCTGGGATGCCTTTTTGAATGATATTGAAAACTAATATTCGTCATCTCGTCAATCAACTTGTAAGCTTGATCTGGCGTTTTCCTTATTAAACTACCTCCTGCTAAAATTATTGGCTTGTTGCCTTGTAAAGAACCCA
>JANJEY010000008.1:31882977-31898466 GCA_024703695.1 Erythroxylum cataractarum | reverse complement strand
CTGACCTAGTTGGGGATCCCTATCTCCTCTAAACGTCTCAGATTATGTGAATGCCTCCTATTGGTTGAAAAGATTCAAAATAAGTTGGGTTCATGGTCCAATAAGGCTCTCTCCTACGGAGGTAAACCTTAGCTCCTCAAATGAGTTATTTTGTCCATGAGCGCCTACTGGAGCTCATACATTTTCCTCTCCAAAGGACTGGTTAAAACAATAGAAAGGTTGATGAAACAATTCTTGTGGGGGCAAAAGAATGGGGAAAAAGGAATGGCCAAGGTAGCTTGGAATTCAATATGCCAACCCAAAGAGAAAGGGGGATTGGGAATTGAATCCGTAGTTACTAAAAATAGAATTCTCATGTTTAAAAGAATATGGAGGTTATTAAATAATCAGGAAACCTTATGGGCCAAATGGATGCATACCTATACACTAAAAGGAAGAAGTTTCTGGTCTCTCAACCCCAAGCCTAGCTACACTTGATCTTTAACCAACTCCTAGGTATGGGGGTGA
Organism: Erythroxylum cataractarum; assembly: GCA_024703695.1. Taxonomy (NCBI): domain Eukaryota; kingdom Viridiplantae; phylum Streptophyta; class Magnoliopsida; order Malpighiales; family Erythroxylaceae; genus Erythroxylum; species Erythroxylum cataractarum. The sequence continues at coordinate 31,897,959 of JANJEY010000008.1, read as the reverse complement.
AATCTATCAGCATATTACTTGCCAAATAGGGGAAGGGGATAGACTTTCTTTCTGGTTTGACAATTGGTTAGGGAATGGTCCCTTAATTCACAACAACTTGGCTAACACTCTCTTAGACCGCATTCCCAAGAAGGCTAAACTCCATGTTATTATTTCTAACGGTAAGTGGACGTTGTCTCCTGCTTGTTTTGCTTGTGATGTCTCGCCAAATTGAATTGGGAAATTTTCGCCGAGGAGTGGTGAAAAGCTTTGGGTAGTTTTGCCCTAATAGTCTAGGGAATCTGTCGTTAACTTACTTTGGTCCAAACGACGCTACATGGGTTTCATTTATTTGCCAGCTTCTAGGCTCTCAAGCCATTCATTGCTGGTTTGATAGTCTAAAACGCTCCCATGTATATCTTTTTACCAATGAATTTTTTTAATTTCTAAAAAAAAACGTATTGTTTTAGAGATTAGACAAGATTGCGCAGGGTTATTTTAGACATATGATTTGAAGAGTTGTGAGATTTATAAGAGAAGGATTACGGGAAAAAAAAGTAATTTTGAACCATAATTTCTTATCTTTAATTAAATATACAAAATTGAAATAAATACATAATTTGAAAATGAATTGAGGATTAAGAAGTTCATATATATATGTATAATAAAAAATATGAAAAAAGGAATATAATATATATTTAAAGATTGATATTATGATGCGAACAAATGGTTCATTATTTTAAGTAGTTAATCAATATATCAGGTCTTCATATAATTCTCCAAATTACTTAAAAATCAAATTGAATTGATGCTAATTGTATATAACAATGATAAGATATTATATTATTCAAAATAAAAATAAAAATCATCTCATTTAATTAATATAAAATAAACAAATTATTATTTTTAACTATGTTTTAAAGTTATCCAAATGTCTATTAAGTTAGTACATGTTAATGAGATGTGAAGATATAGGAAGAAATCTGAAAGATGATATTTTGAATAAATAAAGAAATTAGATAAAAATAGAGTAATATTGAATATGTTTATTTGAGATCACACTCTATTTTTATGAATCGACACGAAAAAGGTTGAAAGTGTGAACGAGAGGCAATTTGGGTCACAAAAAAGGTCGGGGCGTGGGTGAGTCAGTGCCACAAGGTTACCTATCCTGGTTATTCTATAAAACAATGTTGTATTATGCATAAAACGGAGCAGTAACAGAAAAATTGAAACAGGTAATCTATAATATTTGTCTTGTGAGAAATGTGGTCTGAGCGAAGTAAACTAAAAGTTACTTTATAACAATGATTGAATTGTTAGAACATACACAAAGTGAACAAAACCCTCAAAACATAATATTTATATCAGTAATTGTGCTTGGATTACTTAAAAGAGTTATTAGATAAATGTTAGTAGGTGTTGGCTGGAGTGGCTTAGGAGGTGGATTTCCTGTCTTGGTGTCCAATAAATACCCAATTCCCAATATATTTGGTCTCGCGGTTTCTCTTTTTACGGCTGTCTCTGAGCAGGATAACCAATTATAAAAATCGGCAACCTGATCTGTAATGGTGACAAATGAAAACCTCCAAATTACTAGTCAAAATCCTTTTATTTTGAAGTCCCACCAGCAACCATTCTAAGGTTAAAATAAAAACCCAAGCCCCTTATTTCACCACCTCAACACTAATGCAAACTGGCAATGGACCAATACACTGCATATCTTATCCCATTTGCCCACAGAATTTACACACTCAGACAAATCTGAGATCAGAGCATAAAACTGTCAAAACGAACTTTTCACCCCAATCTTTAATGGCCGGGCCTAGACAGACTGAATCATGCGGATTCACCGCTTGCCTGTCTTGTCTCGTGTTTAATTATGAGACGTTGTGAGGTGGGACCTTTAGCTCCCAGATCATGTATGCTTTGTCTTGGTGTACTCAATTCTTCAGAAACATCCATGTTTAATGCTTGAATCAAATGAACTACCGCTATTGGGAATGGAAAGAAAAGGAGACTGGTGTAAAATCTAGCAGTTTCCATCTTCTGCTCCGAGACGTGGTTGACTACTCTCTGTTATTCCTGCCAGTGTTGCAATCAGGAACCGATGCTTTTCTGAAGATCACCATAACTCTCTCCGTTGGTCTACAAGTTTATTCTGCATGTGTTCTCACCAAAAATGGCTGTGGAGTGGTTGTGGAAATATATTATTAATACATTGTCAGATGTGGCCTGACCATGGACTAGTAAACCAGTCCAAACTGAATCCTGATAACTTTTTTAAAAGAAAATTTTAAATGGAAACCCCTGGCTTTCGACGCTAGTGTAATGGACAGTAAACAGCTTATTCCGTGTTGAGATAAGCTAAACATCAGACAGCAGATAATGCACAACTCAAGGCACTGAACTGAATTAAGACCATAACCATGTCGAAGAGAACTAATAAGAGACCTCTTTTCTTTGAAAATGTCAAAAAAATAAATTTTCCATGTCCGTAATAAGGATTGTGATAAAACAAACACACGTAAGAGATGAGTAAAATTTGTGTGACTTGAAAGTTTTCGCAAGTTACTATCAATCTGTACAAAAGACAGATGGTTTTAAAATTTAAAATAAAAGGAGGCTCTTGCAGTTAGAAAAACAACAGTAACCATAGTGCAGAAATTTAAAATATAAGGAAAAAGAAAGAATGACACAACCAATTTATACTAGTTTGATCTATAACCAAGTCTACATTCGGTCTCCAAATACCCCACTTATGTATTTCACTAAAATCTCTAAGTAGTGATTTGACGAGCCTTTCTAAGCTCATAAGTATATCTTTTACAAGGTTCTTTAAACTTCCACAATAGTAGTATTTGGCCAGCCTTTACAAGCTCTCAACAATTGAAAGTAGGATTTGCTCAATATGAGCCATTGGATAATGTCATTCAATAGAGTATTTTCACTTTTTAAAGCACCTGGTAGATAAAAATATGACTTTTGAGTATGAATATAATTGCTACTGATATATTTTAAAATCTGGTTATGAGTGGATGCAGCAGCTCTTCCTTATATTTGAGTTTTCTTCAATGATCTTTTTGAAAAATTCTTCACATATACTAGCAGTTGTTTCAATTTTATCATGAACCAGCTGACTAAGTCAGATTTCAATTTGTTAAAACATCTTCCATATAATCTAAGACATTATCTTCAAATATCCAAAAATTTGGATAAGTTTTTGATTGTGTCTCGAAGCCTACTGTTGAATCGGGTGGATAATAGGTTCCTTCGTCCATATAGAAATGATAGGGACTATCCATTCCATATTTTGTGGAACTATTTCTGATTGTTTGAATGAGTTTGTTAAGTTGGTACTAGTAAAATTGGAGTTGTTAGACATTTATCCTTTCATTTAAATAGATAACTAAGTTATATAACCATTTTTATATTGTTATCTTTTGGATAAATGAGATAATTCAGTTAAATAAATTTGAATTTTAAATGTAACTAAATAATATTGATTGTTATCATCTAATTGAACCCAAGTTTCTCATATCAATTGGTGACAATTTTATGATTTTTGTTACACTTCTTGGCTTTTATTTTCAGATTTTATGCTTAATTTGACTCTTGAGTGCTTGCCTTTAATTTATGTAGTTTGAGGGTAAAATTGCCACAAATGATTAGCAATTGCACTAAATTGATTTTTAGAATAATTAATACTACAAACTACCATTTTTTATTTTAGGAGATTCAAGAAGTAGAGCTAAGGAGTGAACGCCAAAGATGACAAGTCAATAGGAGAGTTCGTTGCGGCAACGTGGATGTTTTGTCGCGACGAACTATGAAGATTTGTCGAAGAGACCTTTCGGGAAAAGTTCATTGCGACGAAGATTATATTTGCGCCGCGGGCAAAGCTGAAGCTGATTTAATAAACCTTTCGAGAAAAGTTTGTCACCTCGAACTCGCTGCGACGAACTCTTCCTCTCGCCGCGGTGAAACCTTCGAATTGGCACAGACCCGGACCATTTCTGGCACAGTAACCGACTGTGCAACCCGATCCATTAAACTATTTTATGGAAAAGACCTATCTTAGGCTAAGTTAACGGGATAAAGAGGGAGCCGACACTTCATACACACTATAGACACTTCTTTCACACATACTCATTTCTCTTTCATCTCCATCGACACCTTCTCCATTGTCTTCTCTCTTCATATCATTTTTCTTCCATTTCTCCACCTTCGGCTGTTACCATGGGTATCTCCAACGGGTTCTCGATTATGAAGTCTCTTGGAGCTATGTGTGGTTAGACATCCTCGATCCTTTTGAAGATGTGACAATGGCTTGAGTTCAACGGGCTTAAAAGGGGAGTAGCTTAATCTATGTTTAGCTATGATTTATGAACTCCTAGGTTTAGGATTTGTCATTTGTAGTCGAACATTCTTAATTAGAGTTTAATCAAATGTTGGATATTCATTATGTTGTTGGGATTTGTTGATGTAGAGCTCTGAGCTTAAATATATGAAGTCTCATATATGTCTATTTATGATCTTGTTGAATCTCTTTTATCTTGCATAGTTGTGTTTGATATTGAGTTGATTTGAGATCCCAAATGACTTGTTGCATTGACTTACCCACTACACACACTAAGGGCATCTAACAAGGTCTTAAGAAATGGAGTTTATTGATTAAGACCTTGGACTTAAAGAGTTCTTTAAGGTTTACTCATTTGAAACTTAGTGATTCCCACTCCCATTAAAAATTGATTTCGAATTACGATAGCCAAAGCTCCTTTTCAAAAGGATATTATCATCATTTGATCATTGCCTTTATCTTTCTATTTTTACATTCCCAAAAATCCAAAAATACTTTTTGACACATTTTCTTATAATTCCTTTTAAATCAGTTAAGATTTCCAAAGACAAATCCCCCCTTCTTACTAATTCAGCTTGCATTTTATGATATATAGGTTAGCTTAGGTCCATTCATTTAGGTTCTGATTAAGTGAGATGACCCGAAGTTGCAACCTATATTGCAATCCTTGGATTATATTTTTGATTTGACCTCCAAGGGTAAGTATTAAGTATCAGATCAAAATGGTGTCCTTACTGGGGAACCAAGCAATTGGTTCTCTAGGTTAGCTTTTGTCATTTTTCCTGCTAAGTGAGGTTAGGAACCTTTATTTAGACTGCATTCTAGACAGTTTAGTTTCATACTTGTTAATAATATAGGATTTCATTTTCTTTACTTAGCATAAAATTTTGAAAACAAAAACAAACATGATACTAAACTTTTGCACTTTTCATACTTAGCACTTTTGCAGCCACATAGTTTTGATCATTTCTTTGATTGCTTTTTGATGCATACACTCTTTACTTTCATACTTTTCTCTTACATGTACTTTCATACACCTACACACTTGCATCCATCACATCTTGCCTTTTTTTTGACTTTATGTGCTTGCAAGTAATTTTGTTACATTTTATTTTCATTTGAATTGTTCTCGTGCATGCATCGGAGAGCTAAACTTCTGCCTTTCTACCCTAAAATTGAGAGACATTTTAGAAAGATTAGAAAGGAGAGGAGAGAAAAAAGAGAGAAGTCAGGTAGTTGTCGAAGACGAGTCTAGTCAGCCAAGTAGTGAGAGTGAGTCAATAGAAAGAGTAATCATGGCTGAGAACCCAGCTTTTATGTAAAACCTTAAACTTAATGTTAATCAACCTAGGAATGGTGATAATGGAGGTAATAGGGAACATGAGCAAGTTGGTGAGAATAACGGAAATCAAAGATGAGGACCATTAGGGAAGTAACTAACTCTGATGTGAACTATGACCCATTTACTGCTGCTTTTCCTAATTTTGTCGTGAATTTTGAAGTTAAAGGAGTGCTCATTAACTCTCTTCCTAAATTTCATGGCTTGACAGGAGAAAATCCCTAGATCTATTTGCAATCTTTTTCAATGATTTGTCAAAGTATGAAACCTATGGGAGCTTCACTCGACTAAGTATTATGGAAGGTTTTTCACCTATCCTTGTAGGGAAAAGCAAGGAAGTGGTATATGAGCCTCCCAAGACATGTGGCGAATGCCTATCATAGTTAGGCCAATCTGCGAAAGGCATTCTTGAGGAAAGTAAAGGCAGTCTTGGGGAAATATTTTTCGGCCTCCAGAATGCCGTCAATGTGGAAGGAGAGCTATTCAGCATGGCAAGATTACGACAAGTCACTCTATGACTATTGGAACCACTTTCAAGACTTGTTATCCAGATGCCCCCACCATCAGATACCTAATAAGCAGCTAGTTTAGTATTTCTATGATGGACTGAAAAGGTTAAGATAAAGGTATGATGGATGCGGCATCGAGAGGTTCCTTGATTGATCTTATAGCTTCGAAAGCATAGGATTTGATCACAAAAATGGCTTTGAATCATCAACAGTATAGTGTTAGAGATACCAAAGGAGTACATGAGTTGGGAGCTTCGACAACCCCATCTAGGAGAATGAATAATCTGGAGTCTAAAGTTGATTCCTTGGAGAGTAAAGTGAGTTCATAGTTGTCCTTCATCATTGCAAAACTGAAAAACATAAGTGTGCATCGCCCAACACCTTCTATGAATCTTATTGAACCTTCAGGGTCGGCCCAATCAGAAATGGGACCATAATTCAAACACCTATAAAGAGGGATGGAAAGCAAATCCTAGGCTCAGAGGACCGAATAGATTTCAACAGGGTAGAGGAGCTAGTACGTCTACAAACCAGTTTCATAACCAACAACAAGCTTTGACTGTCCCACTAAAGGAGGACACTAACTAACTTCTCCACAATATAATTGTGTTGATTAACAAGGAAAGGACTTTGAACAACAACCAGTTCAATGCAATAGCCTCTCTCATTCAACAGGATTCCTCTAAAACCACTGCTCGGTTTAATGCTCCAGAAAGAGAATGGAACAATGGGAGACAAAAGTTGAGAATATCAATTCCTACATCACCTAATTATCCAGCAACATACGTGAGAATCAAGTGAGAAGAAGTGGAGCTATCCTCTCCAATACCGTTATGAACCCCAAAAGCTTGATTGCTATAACTCTCCACTACGGTAAACAAGTAAGGTTTAGAAATCAAGATGAGGGAGAAGATGAAGACGAGATTGAGAGTAGAGAATTGCCTTAAACAACTGAGAGAATTAAGAAGTCTGAAAGTTTCAATGAGAGAGCACTTTTGACTAAAAAGGAGTCAAAACAATTGAAGAGCAAGGAAGAAAATTCTGGAACTAAACAAGAATCAAGCAAGTAAGGAGCCCAGGAAGCAAACGACAAGGAGGTAAGCCTAAAAGACCTTCCTTTTCCCAATTCATATTTGTTTAACAAAAGGATGACTGATTTTAAACATGAAAAAGATGTCATTGACTTGTTTGGGAAAGTAGAAGTCAACATCCTTTTGCTTGATCTAGTGAAAAGGGTTCCTGCATACGTTAAATATCTAATGGACTTGTGTACTAACAAAAGAAAGTTTAGACCTAATGAATGAGTACAAGTAAGCTCAAATGTGTCTGCACTTTTCACACTCCAAATACCCGTAAAGTGTCAAGACCCTGGATCTTTCACAATTCCAGGCATAATAGGAAAAGTTACCATAGAAGGAGCCTTGCTAGATCTAGGGGCGACCATTAATGTGTTGCCGAAGTCTGTCTATACATCATTTGGAGTTAAAAGTGTTAAGCCTACATCTGTAGTGTTGCAAATAGCTGACAGGTCTCTTAGACATCCAGTGGGCATCATAGAGGACATTTTGGTCTAGGTAAAGGGTTTGGTCTTTCTAGCCGATTTTTATGTACTTGACATGTCTTTTGAAGTTATGAAGGACATTACCTTGATTCTCGGTAGACTCTTCTTAAGGACTGCTGGTGCGATGATTAGCATGAAAGAAGGTACAATCACCATAGAGGTAGGAGATCAACAAATGAGTTTTAACATGTATGAGGCTATGAAACACCCCTATGAGAATTATTCGCTTTTAGGAGTTAACATGCTTGATATTGTTATTAATGATGCATGCTCTGAGTTTGAACTTCAACGTGTTTACTCTAACTCTGCACTAAACCTATTAAATTCTTTGATTGTCATTGATGGCCCCTTGGAAGAAGGATTTTCTGTTAATGTTTCAGGTGAATCAAGATTTATGGACGTTAACACCAAAGTGACATGTGGTCAAGTTGTCTCACCACAGTATGGCTATCTACCAAACGTTCATTAGGAGACCTAGGATCCTCCGTAATCATCAGGTCATTTCTCCCCTTCACATGTTTACTTAATTTTGCTCTGTAATTAAGTATGGCATTGTGGATGCATTAGTATGTTGAATAAGTGTGTGGGAGAAACCAATTCAGTAGGATATAGGTTTAGCTTTTAGTTTTTACAGTTTTTCAATTCAATAATTCCTCTCCAGTTTATGTTTGCTGTGCTTTTTGGCTTGATGCATGATACATCTTCCCTGTTTGAGGAATTTGATGTAATTAATTGGGTTGTACTTTGTTTTCTGATGCCTAAAGACTTTGTATCTGAATTTTGTGTACCAGTTTGAGTCTTATTTGGGAGTCAAGTTTCTCATTTATTTCTTTGTTTTTTTTCCTTTCAGGTGACTTTCGTCACTACAAGAAGTCCTCGTCTCTGAGGGGAACTTACCTTGCTTTTCTTTATGCTGCTATCAGAAAAATTTCAACGCGGTGTGGATTCCACGTCGCTGTGGTGAAAGTTCCTTATTGTTTTTTTTGAAACTTCACCACGGTGTGAATGCATCTTTTCACCGCGCCGAACAACCTTATTTCTTTCAATTTCTTTCGGGTTAATTTCCATGCATTTCATGTTACTACGGTGAACTTCCTAGTATTCTTCCTTATTCCTTTCGGGTTAATTTCACCACAGCATGTTCTGTATCGTCGTGGCAAAACATCGTTGTTTCATTGGATTTTGCGACTAGGGTTAAGTTTGCCATGGAAAAAGTTTAATCTACACAAAATTGATGCGATGAAATTACCCTTCCACCTTTATTTTCTCTTAACCCTTTGTATTCTCTCTGTCCCTTCTCATCATTTCCATCCTAAAAACCTATATATAATCCCCGACCCTTTCCCCCATCTCATCTCTTCTCCTCTTTCTTCGTCGCGGTGCTCCAGACGTTCCCTCTCCTTTGACTTCTTGCAATTTCTCTTCCCTTTTTGTAAGTTTTCTTCTCTTTTCCTTATTTCTTTTTAATTTATGTATTGTTTAGGGTAGGTTATGTTTCTTATTTTGTTCTCTTTATCTATTTTCCATTTTAATTTCATTTTCTTTAGGATAGTTTGTTTTAATCCTTTGTTTAAATTCTATTTCCATGTGACTTTTTGTAGAACAATGCCTCGTGTTAAGATTCCAACCCATACTACCCCCACTGCTACTCCTAGCCCCCTCAATGACTCCGATTCTTTGGATAGTTTCACTTTTGCCGAATTAGTTGAAAAAGTATATAGTAGGCCATTCATAAAAGAGAGACATTTTCCTTTAGCTCTCCCTAACAATCCATTTGTCCAACAACTTGTCAACTCTCAACTTACAAGATTAGTCAAACCCCGCGATCTAGGCAACGATAAATTCGTTCACCATTTTTACACTTATGCCAGATTCCATAACACCATGGAAATTAAATTCCATGGTGTTAAAGCCACCAATGCATTCACCAAAGCTAGTATTCATCGCCATTACAACCTTCCTCCCATTCTCCGCTGACATTATGGTCAATTAATCCACAATTACCCCTCAAACGATGTAATTCACACCCTCTATTAAGAGGGCGCAGAATGGCATCGCCCAAGATACTACCAATTGTACCTCAAGAGATCTGATTTTCAACCTGAAGCTCATCCTTGTCTCCATCTTGTTTGCAACAATATCATTCCAACCACCCACCTTGCCTATGTCACCAAACAACAATCCCTCTACATCTACCTTCTAATGATTGGTTGCCCAGTCGATATGACTAATGCTATTGCCTCCGCTTTACATGACTCCATCACCACTGCAAAATTCACCAGCGCCATCACCTTCCCCATCTTATCACTGACATATTCTAGGCATACAATGTCCAAGAATTCAATAATGATAGCTATTTCGATCCGGCCCCTTTCTTTAGGTACACCTGCCTCAAACAACCCACCATTTACCCACCTCAACCCCCTACCCAGGTTCTTGATATTGGTGCAAGTTCTAAAACTGCAATACTAGATGAGGACAACCCTCAAGTTCAGGACACTCTTGAGCTCATGAATTTACAGACCCTTGCTGGTAAAGTCGACGGCCTTTCTGCAGACCTCACTTATCTCTACAACACTCCCTTTCAGGAGATAACCAAGTAGAAGGAGAGAGAAGCATTATATGATCGAGAGAGGCGGTATCATCAGTGAATGCATGCATTGCACTTTCACTTCTTGCTCCTTTCTGATGAAGATGACCCCTTGGGCGGTGCTGGCATATCGGGGCAGGTCTCTTTAGCTCTAGGGATGATCATCCTATGGAATAGCTCGAGTCACTTGTTCTTTTTGTTTTATTTAGTTTTTATTTAGTTTTCAGTTTGTTAGATACTCAGTTACCTTTTTTTCATGTACAAACATTACTGGCCGGCTATTTATATAATTCTCTTTGTGCTTTTTCCGATGTGTGGTCTTTCACTAGCCTTACTCTTCCATTTCAATGGATAATTGTTTTAGTTATTCTTCACATTGAGGAAAATATGATGTTTAAGTGTGGGGGAGGATGTTTTAATTTGACAATTCTTGTTTATGCACCATTTTTGGCCATTTAACCGCTTGTGTAAGTCATTTGTGTGTCATATACCAATTTTTAAACTTAGTAATTGAGGAAAATCGCATGTTTAAAGTATTTCTATCATTTTTTGCTATGGCGAACTCTTGGTTTTGCCATGACAAGGCTGCGAAATTGATGCTTTGCTGCGGCGAACTCTTACACTCGCCACGGTGACGCTATCCTTCTTAAAGAAACTATTTTAAATTTCCTCATTTCAACAATTCTCCCTAATTAGATTCTTTTCACTCTTGTGTCTTGAAGATTTTATAAATTTCAAAGTGGTCCTTGTGTTTTTGAAAACACCATCTATGCTTTTAAATGATAGTTGATTTCGGTTAATTTCATTTTTAATGTTTTCACGAGAAGCACGTGAGGATACGCTAAGAGAGTAGCATTATGTGTTTTTAAAACTTGAGATTGTTTAACTGAGATACTAACCTTGTTGGAAGGATATTTGGGTCTAAATTCTTTCAATTTTGTGTGTATCTGCTTAATTTCATATCTCTCTAAAACTTGTTTTAATTCTTGATCAAAGCTTGATGAACTAAAATTTTGTTAATATGATAGAGGCATTTCTTTCCAAACCCTACTTACCCAAACACAAACCCTAAACACTTAACCTTTTCTAGCCCCTTTGAGCTTTTTTTTTTAATGCATGCATATTTCACAATCAATATAAGTATCTCATCTCTAGTTTAAGTTGATAAAAAAAGAAAAAAGGAGAAAAGAGAAAGGGTTTCTATACAAAAGAAAAGAAAGAAAAAGAGTTCCAAAAATTCAAAAAATGTGAATAAAAAGCAGAAAGTTTTTTCAAAGGAGAAATTTAATAAAAATGTGTTAAATTATGTTTGTTGTTTTTGTAAATATTTTCTTACTTATAGTTGGAGTTTCTTTCATGAGACAGTAATTGTGCTGCATGTACTCATTTTTCCTTCTTCTATTCAATCCCTTCCATTTAGCCTTCCATACATTACAACATTGAAAAGTCCTCTTGATTTTCAAAATTATAGTTCTTGTGGTGGAGAGGTAGAATTATCACAAGCTTATGGAAAAGAATGAACTAAGTAGATTGTACAGTCAAATTGTCCCAAGATAAGTGAGTTGAGCGCTTAAACACATTACCTTGAGAGAAATCTCTTTTGCCCAATCTCTTGGATTAAATACTTATAATGTTTATTTTCTTAGCGCTCTTTTAGTTTGCTTAGGTTGATTTATGAGGAAGTGACTTAATTTCTTTACTGCTCACATTTTTAAACATGGTTAGAATTTTCTTTTACATTTGTGTCTCTTTGACTTTTATAAATTTTTTCCAGTTGTACAAAGGTCTAAGTATGGGGGAATTTGATTGAACCCAAGTTTCTTATATCAATTGGTGACAATTTCATGGTTTTTATCACACTTTTTGGCTCTTATTTTCAGATTTTATGCTTAATTTGACTCTTAAGTGCTTGCGTTTAATTTATGTAGTTTGAGGGTAAAATTGTCACAAACGATTAGTAATTGCACTAAATTGATTTTTAGAACAATTTGTACTGCAAACTATCATTTTTTTTTATTATAGGAGATTCAAGAAGTAGAGTCAAGGAGTGAATGCTAAAGATGACAAGTTAATAAGTCAACAGGGCAACAGGAAAGTTAACTGCGGCGACGTGGATATTTCGCCGTGGCGAAGTCTGAAGATTTGCTGAAGAGACCTTTCAGGAAAATTTCGGCACGGTGAAGATTATGTTTACGCCATGGCAAAAGCTAAAGCTAATTTAATAAATCTTTAGGGAAAAGTTCGCTGCGGCGAGAGGATTCGAATTGGTGCAGACCCGTACCATTTTTGGCAAAGTAACCGATTGTGCAACCCAATCCATTAACCCTTTTATGAAAAAGACCTATTTTAGGCTAAGGTAATGGGAGAAAGAGGGAGCTGACACTTCATACACACTAGAGGCACTTCTTTCACACACACTTATTTCTTTCATCTCCATCGACACCCTCTCCATTGTATTCTCTCTTCATATCATTTTTCTTCCATTTTTCCACCTTCGGCTGTTACCATGGGTATCTCTATTGGGTTCTCGGTTGTGAAGTCTCTTGGAGCTATACGTGGCTAGACTTCCTCGATCCTTTTGAAGATGTAGCAATGGATTGAGTTCAACGGATTTAAAAGGGGAGCTTGATTCATGTTTAGCTATGATTTATGAACTCCTAGGTTTATAATTTGTAATTTATAGTTGAACATTCTTGATTAGAGTTTAATGAAGTGTCCTCATTCAGATAACTAGAGAAAAAGTTATGAATAAAATACCGAAGCATACTTAGTGATCATGTTTCAACTTCTAACTTCCAATATTTCACATATAACCCATCTTGTCCTAACTATCCTTTCCACTTCATTTCAAATGCAAGAATTCTTCTTTTCTTTACACATGAATAATCACCAAAATTTCTCATTTCATATTTTCACATTCCAAGAAAAGTTTGGGGTCCAATACATCAATAGTCCTAGCAGCTTCAATAGGGTATATAACATCTCTGGTAGGATACAACATCTAGACTCCATAACGTGGTAAGCCAAATGGGTGAGATAACAGCGAGGATCGACTACCTAGAATCACAAATGGAAGAGGAACAATCATATTAACCTGAGGTATACCCAATGGACGTTAGTGCAGAAACCTTACAAAGTGATGAGGAGCTTGAGAATTTTGAGAGAAATACTGAAGGAATTATGTGTGAAGAAGAAGTTGAAGAGGAGCTCAAAGCAAAAAAAGCTATATCTTTAAGCTCGAAGGTAAATACTGAGTTCCAATTCGTTGTTAAGAATGAATCTTTACTTTTACCTAACAGGTTACAGGAATTAAATAAGGAAGAAAAAGGTGAAGAGATATTCAAGATCTTTCCAAAATGTATGGACTCGGTAGAGATTGAAAGTCAGAGGATAAGGAAGATGTTGAATGAGAATGATTATCAACCGAAGCCCTATCCGGAAGAACCTCATGTGGAAGAACCGCATGTGCTACCAGAAGATCATAATTTTGTCACATGAGGAGAAAGAGGAGTCGAGCTAGCGACACTAAATAAAGGCACTTCTTAGGAGGCAACCCAAGGGAAGTAAATTTCTCTTCCTTTACTTTTTCACATTAGTTTTTGTATGTATGTATGTTTTTGAATTTGTTTGTTTTACCTGTTTTAAGTTTTCAATCAAAATGAGGGAAAGAATAAAACAACAAAACAAACATTTGCTCTTTTATGTTGATTCTAGGACTATGTAGTCATGATTAAAGAACGAGTTGACTAGAGAATTTCATAGCAATTTTATCATGTACCTTTACTTTTATGATTGGTCGATGTCCATTATCTTTAGAAGAGTAGTGATTAGTGGTAGAAAAAGTCGGTGAGATTTTGAGCCTTATTAGACTGACACATTCATATCAATCTCATTGTCTTTTGATAACGTGTAACCTTCATGAGATGTACATTCTAATTTTGCCTGAAATTTTTATTTGAGATCACTTTTTTATCACATGAATTAACGTAGATATGATTAGGCATTCTTTGCTTTTTCGAACTACATTAGCCAAATAGCCTAGCCATTATATGATTTTCCTTTTGATAATCCCCCTTGAGCTTTATTTGCCTTTTCTTTGTGTATTAGTCATATTATATGCTTTAACCTAACCAAATGTCCCTCCCAAGCCTTGAAGCTAGTGGAACATTTGTTGATTTTTGAGTTAGTAGATGTACAAAATTCTAAGTATAGGGGTATGTATTTGTGTGGGTTGGTTATAATGTTGGGATGTTATTTTATGTATTATCATTGAAATTCCCATATTGATGCAGTTCATTTTAATTTTTATAAGAGAAAAGAAAAGAAAGAAATAAAAGAGAAAAGCAAAAGAAAAGAAAAAAACAAGAAAATGTTTAAATAAATGTATCAAGGAGGAAGTGCTATTCATAGTTAATGCATCCTCATAAAGTTATATTGAATGGGTTTTTTGAGTATGTTGAATATGAGGTAGATGTTGGCTTGAAAGGGTCACTCTTTGTGGTTTCAATGTATTGTCATCAATTGTATGAGTGATCCCTTTGAATTAGTATATACTTGTAACACCTCACTCCTGCATGACCCGAACCCGACATCGATGGTGATATCCGAGTCCGTACCCCGTGAGGGTGGCGTGCTACATCACTC
>JANJEY010000008.1:31567338-31579231 GCA_024703695.1 Erythroxylum cataractarum | reverse complement strand
TCTTTACTCATGAATAATCATTCAAAAATCCTTATTTAATAATCCTAGCTTACCAAAAAGATTCGGGGTCCAATAAAAGATATTAAGACATCCAAAATGGGGAGGATCATATTCAGGATACGCCATATGCAAAAAGAAGTTTTTAAGGGCAGTTTCTTGTTCCACACACAACGCAGCGCGTTGGACGCAGGAGCTCGCCGAAGCAACTGTTCATGTGCAGATGCTACGGTAAACTTGCCGCTTGGAGTGTGAGTCTAGATGTAGATATCCACCCCTTCTGTAAAAAAAATTGAAAGAGGAGACCCATTCCACATGTTTAGGGGCCAAGTAATCACTAATTATATGATTCTGACAACCGCCTTCCGCAAAGGTGTGATTCAGCGTTGCAGGAAGATCTGGGGATTGGTTCGGGAAGCATAAATCCATCAATACACCACTGCCCGTCCAATTTGATGCCCAGAAAGAGGAATTTCCAGAACGCACCAGTAGTTTTGTACCGGCCTCCATAACATCTTGTATTTTACACAACCGAGGCCAAGCACAAGATTCGAAAATACCATAGCGGCAGCTGAGAACATATTCCGACTAGAGCCCAGTCCCATTTTTTATTTTCCACCACATTTTGCAAGAGAAACTGTCCAAAATTTCTTCTAGACTGGGCACTCTTAGACCATTCTCCTCAACAGGCCTCGCTACTCTCTCTCAGTTTCGCCAAATTCACCTTGGCTCACCCACAGTGTTACCCCACAGAAATTTCAACATACAAGATTTCAGTTTCTTAATGATCGACTTGAAGTACCAAGTTAATTATTGATATCAAGTGACTATCATTTAGGTTTCAATCCCCCCAAACCTTAATAAATTTATTTTTTTCTACAATTCATTTGAAGATTTATTAGACCTACGGTATGTTAGTAACTAACCTTAAGTCTACTAACAATTAATCCCAAGGTTTCTAACCAAATTACTCAAGTTAAATTTTATAGGATTGCGCTTCTATTTTATGAATCCCTCTATTAAATTTGACCCTAATCTAGAAGATTTAGGTCGTCCTATTGATTGAGCCCAAGTTTATTACATAAATTGGTGACGTTTTCATGACTCTTACTACACTTTTTGACTCCTATTTCTAGATTTTGTTCTTAAATTGACTCATAAGTGTCTAAGTTTGTTTTATGTAGTTTGAGTGTAAAAATTGTCACAAATCAGTATTAATTGCACTAGTTAATTTTCTAAGAATAATTGATGCTACAAACTACCATTTTTTATTGTAGGAGACTCAAGGAAAAGGGAATCAAGAAGAAGATGTAGAGTCAAAAAAGGGTGAAGTGAAGTCAACAAGAGGAGAGGCGCAACAGGAAGTTCGCCACAGCGAAGTGGATCTGTTTCTGCGGCGAAATAGAAAAAATTCAAGCTGAACTTTTGGGAAAAGTTTGTCGCGGCAAAGATTAATTCTTTAACCATAGCGAAGGAACCAGCAATGAAACAAAACCTTTCTGGAAAAGTTTGTCGACGCGAATCTTCGAAAACCCAAACCATTTTTGGAAAAATAACCCATTGTGTGACCCAACCCAAGCATCCTTCGTTTAAAAACCTACCAAATTAGATTAAGAGCCGACAATTAACAAGTCATATACAACATATTTCTCTCCACTTCGATCATCATCCATCACTTCCCTTCCATTTTTCATTGTCACCTTCATCAGTTGTTGTTTCCATGGATGCTTGTGGTGGGTTTCCAGTTGTGAGTTCTCCTGAAGCAATGCTTGGCCAAGCACCATTTTCTCTTGAAGATATAGCAATGACTTGAGTTCAATGGGCTTCAAAGGGGAGTAATTTATTCATGTTTAACTACATTGTTATGAACTCCTTAGTTAGGATTTATGCTTTATAATTGGATTTTCTTGGTTATAGTTTAATCAAGTGTTGAACAATGTATTATGTTATGGGGTTTGTTGATGTAGAACTTAGAGCTTGAATATATGAAGTCTCATATGTGTCTTTTTGTGATTTTGTTAATTCTCTCTTATCTACCTAGTTGTGTTTGATACTGAGATGATGCTAGATCCCAAATTGACCACTTGCATTAACTACCCATTGCACACACTAAGATGCATTCAACAAAGTTTTAAAAGATGGAGTTCATTGATTAAAACCTTGGACTTAAAGAGTTCTTTAAGGTTTATCATTTGAAAACTTGGTGATTTTCACTCCCACCAAGATTTGTTTTGAACTATGATAGCCAAAGCTCATTTTTCATCAGGATTTCATCATATTTAATCATTGTTTTAACTTTCAATTTCTTATTTCCAAAAATCCAAAAATATTTTTTACACACTTCTCTTACAATTAGTTCAAATTTTTTAGTTTCTTCAAAGAACCAAAACCCCCTCCTAACCAATTTAGTTTGCATTTCATGACATTTGGGCTAGCTTAGGTCCATTGCATTAGGTTCCAATTAAGTGAGACAACCCGAGGTTGCACTCTATATTGCAATCCTTGGAATTCAATTTTTGATTTGACCTCCAAGGGTAAACCAAAAGATGAAGCGGATCACCTATCATAGGGTTGCAATCAACTTATTACAATTACTATTCAAACCTAGGATTTCTCAATTGTTATGTATGAAATCAAATTATGATCTAATATTATAAATTATTAAAGCATAAATAAAGTAAGTAATTGGATCTCAATAAATTAAAAATCAATTGCATTTATAAAATAATCAACACATGTTTAGGTATTAAATATGGTTCATCAGGCCTAAATACTACTAAAATATTTAGTGATACATCGACGAACACAAATTTTAGAATTTTCTTCTATGAATATTCAGGCAATTTAGATGTCTAATCTTGTATTCTAATGGATTCGACGATAAAATCTACACGTCCCCTGCTCCTCTAGCTCACAATCACACTTGGAATCATCTCTAAAAAATGTTAAAATGCTTCCTCCTATCTCTCCCTCTCATTTACCCCCAAAAACGTCTTTTTATGATGAAAGTTAGGATTTTACGAGACATGCATCACCTCGTGCATAACCAAAATGCCTAAAAATATGAAATTGCATGACCTGAGAGGAGTGCATAGGCAAGTGCATAACCGTGCATCTCTTCTGTGTGTTGAATCTTTGTTTTACGCAATGTTTTCTTTTGAATTCTTCTCTTTTAAGTCTATGAAGGCAATTATACTACCAAAGTATAGACTATCAAACAAAATACATCGAATATGGGTGTAAAAATTAGTCAAATATGCATCTTTCAAATATCCTCACTCTTAAGTTCTTACTTGTCCTCAAGCAAACTATAATCAAAATTATAAATCTTACAACATCAATCCTTTATCAATTCCAATATATCCATTCATACTATACATCATCATATCCTATTGAAATAAATTAATATACACTTAGAGTCAAGTTGTCCTAAAATTAATTTCCTAAGTAATATTAATAGTAATTACATCAACAATTGCATTAAAATCAAAAGCATATCTCTTTACACCCTCGCTAAGATTTCACTCAATGCAGTCAAGTGTTTAGGGTGAAAAGTATCATAACTCTCAATCAATGTATAATATAATTCTTACCATATGATAGCAATTAACTCACATCTCCACCACTTATGTATAATTTATAAACAAAAATCAAAAGGTCTTTGTATAGTTTGGTTCAAAACAATAACAAGGTCTTCAACAAAAAATAGGATAAAGGTTAATATGTGGGTTAAATCCGTAAAAATGACTAAGCCTCAACTTGGTTATTCCTAAAATTAATTTCAAAGAAATAGGCTAAAAATAAGTTGTTAAATCTAAGTGTCTTCATTATATTAATGCTTATAATTTAACAAATATAGGCTCGATATGCATAACAAGAGCAAGTTTTAAATTATCCTACTATACTTGATAACACACACATAAAAGAAAAAAAAAAGAACTTTACAAATTTTTAAAATTTGTTGTTTAGGTTTAAAAGCTCACGAAAAAATTAGTTATATATGTGTAAATAATACACAAATTTCATTAAACTTAATCATCTCAATGATTACTAAAAATATGACTTAGAAAACTAATTTTATTCTAACCATCATCCTTTTGCATACAAATTTAATTAATATTCAATAATGAAACATAATATTGATGGAAATTTTCAATCAATTTAAAATGTCAGTTAATAAGGTTTGTAATTAAGATTATAATAAGCTTTAAAAAATTAAAAATTAATAAACTAGAAAAAGTTGTTAAAATTTCATTGAATCTATCCCTATACTTAAAGTTGTACATTGTCCCCAATGTACACAATACAAGTGTAGATAAAAGTGAGAGGCTTTTTTTTGCTTTCCTAATTTCGACAATTTCCTAATTTCAAATCCATCCAATAGTGAACTACACCCTTGCAAAATATAAAAGAAAAGGATAAAAAGAATAAAAGAAATAAAGATAACATGAAGTAAAATTGTATACTAATGCATGAAATAGAAACAAATGAAATAAAACTAAAACTTATCCTAATTCATGAGTTGCCTCCCATGCAGCGCTATTTTAACATTGGTAGCTTGACGTAACCTTTATGGTTAACTTTATCTTGGATCAATAATCAGTGGCTTGCTTCCACCTTTTTCCTTACAAAGCAGTTTCATAACCTATAAACTAGTCACTTGTTGCAGGATGATCAAAAGAACATGATGTGCTAAGTTAGTAAAAAAAATTAACTACAGTAATGCCCTTTTAAATGAAAAGTTGTTAATAAAATGATGGAGAATGAAACTCCCTAAATCATCAGCAAACTCAAATAATTTGTCTTTGAATTAATAACACTTTATATTTAAGGTCACTAATAACACTTCATCAGTTGTTTCCTTACTTCGTTCCTCTGCTAGTTTTTACTCAACTACCTTTTTCCACTCTTCTTCTTCTTCTTCATGGACAAAGGTTTTTAGCTCATCTTCTTCAATTACCTTCTGCCACTCCTCTACTTTCCCTTCTTGGATGGAAGCTTCTTTGGGAAACTCTTTTTAAAAACTGCCATTCATGAAACTAATCGTTGTCTTTTCTTCACTCGACCATATTAATAGGGTCAAATAACATTCTACGTTATGTTCAATATGTTCAAGTGAAGAAACTCTTTATTCAAATTAACATCAAGTAGCTTTAAGTTTGGCAATGTATTCCATTATTTTATCTATAATATTTTCCTCCTCTTCCTCTTCTTCTTTTACTAGGATCTTTATTTCACTACTAAGGGTGATTGCCATTCACCATTCTATAAGGTATGCTCCAGTAGCACTAGGAAAACTCCCTTAGATCTCTTCAGATATTATCATTGGTAGTTGATTCATCCAATTAACTAAATTCTATATACGAGCCTCTATTTCTTGATGCTTCACGATTGATTCTTGATTGAAATCAGTCATCATATCTTCCAGAGTTGGCTCATTAATTGGAGCTACTTGGTGTTATAAATATCCATCTAGAGAATAATTGTTCCATATATAGGTGTAAGAGCTGCTTCATTCTGAATTGTAACTATTCTCATATATTGCGCCTTAAGGTTGCATGTTTGGTCACTCCTATATATATGTTTGTGCTTGATATTTATGATTGTAGTGATAACTCATACTAATGTTGTAACATGACCTAGATATCAGTTAAGCCTTTGAAAACATATGAGAACACTTTTCTCATTTGGTAATAATACAGATTGCAAAGATAAATTGTAGCTCCCATAAAAATACTATTTACTCATCCTTCCATTGTGCATTGTGGCTATGGCATTAAATCTCAATGCCTAAAATAATCCACCACATACTGTCAATGTAGAAAAGTTTAGAAGATAATTAAATAAACAAGTCAAAATAAAACAATAAGATATAATAAAATAAATTACAAAAAATAAAAAATAAAATAAAATAAAATAAAACAAAATGAAAAGAAAATGACTAGGGTAATAACATTCAGGCTTTCCTAATATCACTATCCCTGACAACGACGTCAAAAATATGATTGACTTTTTTTATCAGTTAGTCAATATTGTTATACCATAAGTGGACGACGTAGTTGTAGCTAATACCGACAAGTACATGTTAATCGCACAAGGAGTAACCTAATAATTAATTGTGGTTTTTAATTAAAGAAACTAAATTAAGAAAATACCATAAAGGAATAACATGATTAAAGTAGAAAATTATGAGACACTAAGTAAATTACTGATACTAAGTGATTAGTATTTATGTTCAAATCCCCCAAAACCTTAACAGATTGATCTTTTATTATGCAATTAGTTTACTGATTTATTGGACCATGGAGACTTCTATGTTATGTTAGTATCAGACCTTGAGTCTACTAACAACTAATCTTAAGGTTTTTAACAAAATTACTCAAGTCAAATTTTTTAGGATTTTGTTACCGTTTTATGAATCCCTCTATTACGATTGACCCTAATCTGTAAGATTTATGTCATCCTATCTCTAGGGTCACAATCAACTCTTTCCAATTACCATGGTTCTATTCAAATGTAGGATTTCTCAATGGCTACATCTGAAATCAAACTATGATCAAATATTCCAAATTAATATAACATAAATAAAACAAGTAATTGGATCTCAATAAATCAAACAATCAATTGCATTTACAAAAAAATCAACACGTGTTCAGATATCAAATAGGATTCATCAAGATATTTAGTTATGCATCTACGAATAAGAAATAAAATATATGTAAAGGGAAATCTGAATTGAAAACAATGAAATCATTATCCTTGATTTCTCCCTGATTTCTTCTATCAAATATTCTAGCGATGTAAATTTACTAAATTAATGGGGATCTAAAGATATTAAAATCCTTCCTGATCAATTTGATTATATTACTAGCCTACTCAATAATTAAGTTCCATTTTATTGCACTACAATTAATATGAAGAAGTTGTTGTGTCCTATATCAATTGACTTATGAATATCCATACTTAAAGAACAAACCATTATTAGATTTAAATAATGTCTGATACAAAACAAACATTTGATCACTGGAGCCAAAATACCAATCTTTTGTCTTTAATACATTGCTTAACTACTAACTAACTTATTAGTGAAGCCTTAAGAATTAAGAATTTGGTCCATATTAGGTCATACCTTGAAACTCTTATAAAGTGAGTTCCAAACACGAATTATTAGTAAATTTGTGTGAATTATCCCTCAAACAAACCACACAGTCATCTTTATTTGGATTTTATTTATAACTTGGAGGTTTGCCTTAATTATAGATAGTCCTCTCAATTTGTAACTCTAATCATCACCATCAACTACTTCTTTTACCTTGGCATTAACGATGATTGTCAATCCAATTGAATTAAACTTAGTTCTTGATTGAAAAGGACCTAAATTGCACTAATTATTGAAATAGAATAAGGTGTTGTTACATTAACAATCAAGCTCTTGAATGATAGCCTAAACAACTCCCCTAGCCTCAACATTTCAATAAGAGTCCAAGATTGTTCTTTACCGTCCTTTAAGCTCCAATTAATGATTAATTCATCATTTTTCATTTTATTAAAGCTTTTTTACATATAATTTCATCTAATTTCAATTAGATGGCACCAATTTTTTTAGTTTGAAGATATAATGGTTGTAGAATTAGGGATTTTTCATTTCTTTGCATTTCACTTATCATTTTTCCAAATTGATCCTTTATTAGTGAAATTAATGGTTGCATTTCTAATCATATCTATTTTTTTTATCCAATTTAAGTTTTTTCTTGTATTTTTCCTTATGAATAAATTTAGGAATTTTTTATTTAGTTATCCTTTTTTATTTCCTTGTGCAATTGGTGATTACCTACCATCACTAGGAATATATTTGAACTATGCCAACACTTAACTTTGTTAATTCTTGACCTATATGAAAATCATGACCAATTATTTCTCAAAATGCCTTGATTTTAAAATTTTCACTAAACTGTGTGTATTTCATAATTTATCTTACCTTTTCCTAGATGAATAATACTACTTGTTATGATGGATAGGAATTAAAGTTGGTGAGATTAAGTGTTTAAAATTGTATTGAAATTCATTCCCTCCAGGTGTCTTTAAACCTTTAAAAATCATGAATACACACCATTTTTAAAGTTTATGTTTCCATCCTTAAAGAAATTCACACATTTTATTCTCACGGGAAGAATGAGATAAAACTCCCTCTTTATATCTAGAACATTTACTAATGTATTTCTATTGAACTCAAAGACATGAGAGAGATCTCTAATTCCTCCTATGCTTGTGCCTAATTCTAGTCATAAGGATGAGTTCTTTGACTTTCACTATCCTTAATTTATCAATTATATTTTACCTGGGTTAAATGAAAATCACTTAATTTCTCTAATCACGTCTATAATAATTTAAAGAATACAACCTTATAAAATTTTTTATTAATCAAGGATAGGAATCTCTACTTACCAAGAATTATCACATTAGTCTAAAAATTGTTAGGTTGTTTCACTATAAGCTTCAATCTTAAACATTCTAAGAAAACATTCACCTCTTTTCTAAAGTTCAAGGTGTAGACCTTATTAATGAGATTTTAGACATTTTCACACCTAAAAATCTTTCTTCTTAAAGTTATCATACCAAACATCAACTTGTACTATAATTTGTATATGAACAATTCAAAATCATCTTTTAGTTAGGTGTCATGTAAAATCCATTAGCAAACTAAACGTTATTTGTCGTTTTAATGTTATTATTAAATTTTATCATCTTTTTATCAAGTACAACTTTGTTTATTTTCATGGCCATTTTACATTTCTAGGATTTGATGAGCTTTGGTTCCTGTACACCCTTTTACTAAGAGAGAAGAACATACATCTTGATAACTTCATTTTACTCAATATGATTCATTTTAGTAGCACCAATAAAAAGAAACAAAACATGTTGGGCACCGTTTTCGGAGCCCAACCTCTTGCGAATATCATAAGACTTGAGCATATCTTTACTTCATCATACTCTTTAATATATTACATACAAATAATTTTCATCATTTACATTTTGATACCCTCAAAACAAAAGGATTTTACAAAGCTATAATGGCCTTTCAAGCCACCTTACAACATAATCCGAAAACGCAAAATACAAAATAAACAAATGTAGAGTGATGCCTTGACTCTCTTTCACTCCATCTCTTACTCATCATCTAAAAGTGGGGACAGGGAGGGGGTAGGCTTGAAAGCTCGTAAGTAACAGTTTATAATTTAAAAAAAAAGATAAGCAAAACTTTTGAAACCACTTTACTTGTCATAATAAATTTTCAGCGAGTTTATAAAGTACATGCTTCATAGGTTTTTAGCCAAAATCTACAAGTTGCAAAACATAGATGCATCAAACTTGTCATGAGCACATAAGCATATCAAAATGGTTCGGGTGGATCCAAAACAGAACGTACTACACAATTCTCATAAGAGTCTTGTGTAATCGTTAACTTATGGGAGTCCATGAAGGAGCTCCATGTCACCAGCGGGCAAGCGGGAGAAGTCTTTAACTTGGTCAACGTGCACGTGGCTTAACTTAGGGGATCACCACAAACCCACATAACACATACATTTCAAAATCTTGTAAGCTTGTTGCCCAAAATGGCACTTCTTGTAAACTTGCTTTTTCATATACTTGATATATCTCTTGAAAACCATTCTCGAAAACATGAATTCATGTACATTTGATCTTTTTTAAAAAAATCACTTTTACAAATCATCACACAACCCATATAGCAAACACATAAAAAAATTCATAAATCATTCATAGACAATGAATGCAGCACTTATGATGCAACTGGAAATATTAAACTTTCTTAATTCAAAGAAAACAGTAGTGGCTTATTTACTTTATTATAAACATGTAGCCACCTTGATTTTCTTGCTTATAGACTTGCTCAGAATGTCTCTTCTCTTTGCAAACAACCTGAGGTCTCTAAGGCTCTTTCCTAGTGTATTTTTAATGTGTGTTTTGTGAGCTGATCTAATTGAAATAGATCTCTTCAATCCCTTTGGTTCTTCACCAAATGAAGAGATCCTTGGCTCAAATGAAAGCTCTTCTCTTTCTCTACCTTTTTCTCTTTTTGAACAACCTCAAAATCTTCTGTATAGGCCAAGGAAATTGAAACCCTACCTTGTTTTCTCTTCTTTCTCTCATTCTCTTTTTCTCTTTGTATTTCTCTCTCTTTTTTGTGACATTCTCTCTTTCTCTTTCTTTCTCATTTCGTTATTCTCTTCTGCTTCCTACTCCATTCACGTTTTTCTTCTTCATTTATAAGCAAGACAACATTTCTTCTTCCAATTATGCCCTTAATAATTGAGAATTGTTCCATTTGCCCTTCCATTTACGCCTTATGTCTTTTATACTTAAGTGTCTTACCAAAAGCACCCTTAAATATTTTGACATAACTTTTTCTTCTAGAAAAGTGTTCTTCCTTGTCTTAAGTTCCCAAGGACACCAAAATCAATCCATCTGGTTCAGCGATTCGAAAGATACACTTCAATATTTTTGGATTGCTCTTGTTCAAGTAAGTATACTTATGCACAATCTCTATTCAAAATCTAAGCGTATTAGAAACTGCATTAGATTTCAACTTCTTCATACCATTTGTAGTTTCATGTCTCTAGGTTATCTTGAAACAAGAATCATCTTATTAGGAGCTCTACTAATCCAGAAATCATCAAAATACTGAAGCATGTTCAGTAAAATATCTTATTCCTACTCTTCCAATTTATATCCTTATTTGGTTCAATCCATCCCTTTTAAATCAACACCAAAAGTTATGACCTTCAATGGAGATGTAAAAAGAAAAGTGTTAGGAATCTAAAAGTTCAAGGATCACTTCATTTGGAGGTCGGACAAACAAATTATGGCTGAACGAAGCAAACAAGATTTGGTCCTCACTCCTATTGAACTTATCTCGAGACAAATGACATAACTCTCACTAGAGATGTTGGATTAAGATCATATTAGGATGATTTCAAAGATAACTTTGAAATATACAACTTTGAAGAAGATCTTGAGGTCAGATTTTATCATCTGAAGGGTCAAACGGATTAGACGATAGGATTAGACGAAGCCAAAGGAAAAAACAAGCGAATGGAAAAAGATAGAAGAAGTGAAAAATTTTCTATAACTTTTCCTACAGATATCATATTAAAATGTTCTTTATATAATTCGAAAGAAGACTTCAAGATCTATGACTTTCATGAAGACCTTAAAGATAGATTCTATGTTTTGAAGGATCAAAAATGGAACAGAAGATGTAAGATGAACAGTAACCCAAAAGAAATTTATGAACAATAATACAAAAGAAACGAAAGACAAAAGAAGCAAAAGGTAGAAGATAGCAAAACGCAGAAGAAATGAAAAGCAGAAGGAGCAAAACACAAAAGAAGACATGTCAGCAAAACACAAAAGAAGTGAAAAGGTAGAAGAAGCAAAAAATCAGAAGAAGCAAAAAGATAGAAGAAGCAAAACACAAAAGAAGCGAAAAGGCAGAAGAAACAAAAAGACAGAAGAAACGAAAAGACAAAAGAAGCAAAAAGCAGAAGGAACAAAACTAAAAAGAAGCAAAAGGCAGACAAAGCAAAAATAAAAAGAAACAAAAAGGCAGACAAAACAAAACTAAAAAGAAGCATAAGGCAGAAGAGGCAAAACTAAGAAGAAGCAAAAAGCAGAAGAAGTGAAACTAAGAAAAAGTAAAAAAGCAGACGAAACAAAACTAAGAAGAAGCAAAAGGTAGAAGACGCGAAACTAAGAAGAAGCGAAAAGACAGAAGAAACAAAACTAAGAAGAAGAAAAATGCTAAAGAAACGAAACTAAAAAGAAGCGAAAAGGCAAATGAAACAAAACTAAGAAGAACCAAAAGGCAAAAGAAACG
>JANJEY010000008.1:31493437-31509599 GCA_024703695.1 Erythroxylum cataractarum | reverse complement strand
TGTTCAAAATAGATTAAGGAACACTCAACAATTGGAATTTTCAGAATTGCAGTAACCAATTAAAATTTACCTTTAGCTACTTATCAAACCATACCCACCTTCATAGTGCAAGGATACTAATGATCGCTCAAACACACACTCTTTGATTCAATTCTAATTAGAAACCAACCAACTCACAAGAGTAGAGAAAAGCCAATTAAACTCAAAGGCAATTTACAACCCAAGAGACTCTAAAGGTATTATCAAATTAACCGATCCCATAGGCAAAAATTTTTCATCCCATCTCCACTAATTTTTAGCATTCCTTCTCAAATGATCAAAAGGTCTTATTAGGGTTGTAATGGGGTTGTTGCGGTTTAAACTTAGCTTAGATCAAGAAAAATGATTATAAAAGTTCAAATGAAATGGAAATAATTATTCAAGAAATAGGAAAATATAAGGGACCTCTTTTTTTTTAGAGCAAGTAAAACCGTGGAAACAAGGAAGGGAGTTTTTCTTTTATATAGAATGACAAAACTAAATATGACAACATGTTATCAAAAACGGTAACAATTACAATAATTAAATCAATAATTGACTCTCCCCCAAACTCAGTTTCTTGCATACTAGGGGCAATGACCTACAAAATCCTCACTTGCTTGCTCTTCTTCTTTTTTTGCTTTTTTCATTTTTTTGGTATTCTTTTTTTATTATTTTTTTCAACCCCCCACATATCATACTCCTAAATAATCATTTCCACATGAAAGGTAGGGAATGCTTGGCTTATGGCTTGGTTAAATGAGGGTGTCAAAGAAATAGAGATTTTACTTAGGTTCAACTTAGCTCCAAAGGAAATATAGAGTTGGTTTAAGCCCAAATTGGATTGTGGTTCATAATTCAAAGAAAATTTTCTTGATCACTTCCTTATCAAATTTGTGCTCACATTTCGCCTCAATAGGCCTAGAGAACTTGCTCTAGGATTAGCAAGACCTCACTAACAACTTGCCTAAAAATTTCATGGATAATCAAAACTCAAATAAAATGGATGGGAAGACTCAAATCAAAGAATATGAATATGATTAAACAATTGGAAATTGACCACTATTCTGGAACAATCTATCCACAAACCTTCTAAAGGTAAGCCTAATTAGGTCCCAAACAATTATCATTTTCCCAAAAGTGAGGCCAAAATCAAAACCTTTAAAGATCAAAATTTCTTAATAAGGTTTCCCTTTGTAAAGCTCTTATTTGCAAAAAGTTGATTTGGAAATTCAACTATGCAAGAAAAATGAAAAAAAATGAAAAGTAACGGTAAGAAAGTTTTACAAAATTATGTTCACTTTATCCCCCCCCCCGAAACTCAAGTAGGACATTATCCTCAATGTCAAGTTACGCATGCACAATTTGAAGTAGGTAGGTAAGCATGTATATGTACAGGTAAGGACAAAAAGAATGTCAGCAGTCAACTACATGCATTGGCTATGTATGATGAAGTGTGCCTAGAATTTAGAAAAGCTACAGATCAAACTCAAGCACAAACAGCCCCAAAATTCAATAATATGTTAAGTCACGTGTA
Source organism: Erythroxylum cataractarum (assembly GCA_024703695.1). NCBI lineage: Eukaryota > Viridiplantae > Streptophyta > Magnoliopsida > Malpighiales > Erythroxylaceae > Erythroxylum > Erythroxylum cataractarum. Next base: position 31,508,044 of record JANJEY010000008.1, on the reverse strand, counting down.
AAGAGGCACAAAGAACTTCCTTGTAATGAGCTTGAATCATTTTCTTCAAAAGTGTAATTCCTCCAATTAAAATTCGCTTGTAAGGTCCAATTTTCAACAATTAAAACAAAAAGGAGCGTTAATTTTGGGTAAATAAAAAATAAAAAAGAAAAACAACTAAGGTGTGAAACTTAGGTTGCCTCCTAAGAAGCGTTAATTTAAATTCCTTAACTTGACTTGGCCAAATGTTTGCTATGGGGTCAGGGTTGGAGAGGGATTGAGTGACCCCTTTTTCTGTTGGAAATCCAGCCACATAAGGATTTCAACTCTACCCATTAACCTTAAATACTCCAGTTTTAAGATCCTCAACTTCTATCGCACTATGAGGATAAACCTTAACAATCTTGAACGGTCCCGACCACCTTGACTTCAACTTTTAAGGAAATAGCTTGAGTTGTTAATTAAATAACAAGACCAAGTCTCCTTCCTTGAACTCTCTTTGGATAATATGTTGATCATGCCATCTCTTCGTTCTTTCTTTGCAGATTTGGGCATTTTCATAAGCATCTAAACAAAGCTCCTCCAACTCATTCAATTGAATAAAATGCCTTTCTCCAGATGCCTTGAAGTCAAAATTAAGCTTCTAAACAACCCAGTATGCTTTGTGTTCTAGCTCGGTTGGAAGGTGGCACAATTTCCCATACACTGGTCTGAATGGAGTAGTCCCTATTGAAGTCTTATACGCTGTTTTATAGGTCTAGAGAGCATCATCTAATCTCAAAGACCAATCTTTTCTTGAGGTGTTTACTGTAACATCCCGTCACCGATGGGATGGGTACAGTTCATTGCATTCATATTTGGCATGCTCATGTATTATTTAGTTATGTACACTTTGGTAATTTGGCAATTTTTGCACTAGCATTGGAACGTACATATATGTATGACATATTTTTGGTTTAATTTGGACAAATTGGTAATTTTGGAGACGATTAGGGCAATTGTGCTGTGAGAAATTTAATTGGAGAAAATTAGGTCAAATTAGGCTCGAAAATTGAATTAGAGTGAGAAATGAGATTTTAGAGATTTGAATTATGAAATTGGAGGGTAGGATTATGCACTTTATATTTTTGGGGATTTATAGAAATTTTTCTGGAATTTTCAGAGTATTAGGTCTGGATCGGAAAATTTACATAATGGCTGATTAATTGAATTCTGGTTCCGAGATTGATTGAAAATTTGCAGAAAATAATTGGAGTTATGATTCATAGTTATTGGAATTCGGGAGAAATTAGAATTAGAAATTGGATTGAGGTTGTTCAGATTGGTCTTGTGGCAATTTCATTTGCCAAACAAGCCTTAAGTCTCTTAAGTTTATAAACTTCCTCCTTTGAAAAATTTTCAATCACGATGCTTGTTTTCCTTTGGAAGAAAACTTGAAATTTCTCCTTCTATCATCGTGGATCCTTCGTTGACTGCTTCTTGGTTCCTTCTTGCTAGTTGCTTCTTCTTCCATCCTTGAATCTATCATTTAGTTTGGGGTTGAAGATGATGAAGATATGCTTAGCTTTGGGTGTTGCCGTGGGTGGTGAATGAGTTGGAAGTAGGAGATTTGAAGTGGTTTTCAAAGGTTTAAGGCTTTAATCAAGTAAGTTACTACATGTTTATGTTTTAAATAGTTGAGTATGAGCATTGAATTAAGGTATAAATTGTTTAAGAAGTTTTAAGTTTTCGGATGATTTAGGTTTTAAGGGAAAATGTGATTTTGATTTGGGTAATTGTGGAATAATGGTTATTTGGTGGATTTAAGGTTAGTAATGTGTTGGGTTAAGTGTAGAATGTTGTTTTGGAGTGTTTAGAATGGATTTGGATGGATTTATATCAGAAAATTTAGGAATTTCTGGGTTTCGGGCGTGAATCTAAGGTTGCACGCCGCGACGTGTGATGAACACGCCGCGGCGAACAAATCCTCGTTCGCACGCCGCGACGTGTGCAGGGCACGCCGCGGCGAGCGGATGATCTTCGCACGCCGCGACGAGCGAAGGCCCACGTCACGGCGAGTGCAAGGGATCACGCCGTGTAGGAGAAAACAACGTGCGCCGCGACGTGGAAGAGACGTCTCGCCGCGGCGAGCGATCTCACGCTTCGACGAGGACGTCTGTTTTCCGAAGGAGAATTTTTATGTTTTATATGAGTGTTGAGGATGAATTCTTAATGAATGGTGAGTGATAAATTGATCTTAATTTGGGGACTAAGGATTTCGCTTTCGAAGAACGGAATTTTGGAGATTAATTCGGTGGTTCTCGAAATTGGATGGCAATTGAATAGTGAATTTGATCGTGATTTAAAGAGAATTCATATGTAGTGGAATTTGCCTTTGGAGGATGTAGAACTTAGCCAATTGACTTATGGTATTAGAAATTGCTATGAATTAATGTGAAAATGCGGAATTGAGATAATTCGGGAATGAGGTCGGAAATGTCATAACATACATAGTACGTAAATCATTCGATATATATGCATCCTTGATTATTGAAGTTGGTAAAATAAGTGATATCCGGATATTCTGATTATTGTATAGGCTCAAGTGGAGCGTCGATTCTCTGACGCAACGGAGACTTCCCGGCAGTAACTCGGAAGTTTAGAGGTGAGTAACCTAGTTGGTTCCTCAATCTCTAATTTGTTAAGTGCTTTGTGTGAACTATCTGTAAATCTGATTGAATGTTTCGCATGAGATGTGTTATCGTGAATTGTGAACGCATGCTAGGCATGAATAGAAATCGGCAATTGATAGTTGTGACTGGAGCAATTCTGATCAGAGCTATAAACTCAACTATTGTGATAAGGGAATAGTGCATACCCAGAGGGCTCTCCTATCCCTAATGCGCGTGGCAGTAGTGCATACCCAGAGGGCTCTCCTATCCCGAAAACGCGAGTTCTGTTTAATGTGCCCGGAATGGGATAATACTGACGCTCAGTCACAACACTAAAATGAAATGGAAATCATCATGCATTCAGTATGTGATTGTGTTGTGAGTTTGAAATGGGTTGAATGCAAATGCGTGGTAATTATTTAGTAAATTTATGATTGCTATTGTGTTGTTTTGTACGCAATTTTGCGTAATGCATGAATTGACTGAACCATCGATGATGGTTACTCATTGAGTTCGCAAACTCACTCAATATTGCAATTATTTTTCAGGATAGCGTTAGTTGACTTCTAGCTCCAGTTAGCGAGATTTTTCCTGCAGTGTGAGTGCCAAAGAGAGGAGTATGGCCTACAGGTCGGTCAACTGGGATCTTTTGAGGATGACCTAGTTAGAAGTTATTTCAGTTCTTTTCGGATTTTTGTATTGCTGTAAATTATGTGTGTAAATTTGGTTTAAGGAAATGAAGAGTATCTTTTGGTTTTAAAATTTTGTGAATTTGATATTACTGCTTCATTATATTGATTCCATGAGGTTTATCGAATTGATCGTATCGTAGTGCACCCTCATCGTAGGTTATGTATCGGTATGACCTACGGGCGTCCCAGTGTACACCCTACGGTAAGGGGGCGCTACAATTGAAATGTAAATGATGACAATTATTTGTATGTAAAGTATTAAAGAGTATGATGTAGTAAAGATACACTCAAGCCTTATGATATTCGCAAGAGGTTGGGTTCTGAAATCGGTGCCCAACACAGGAGATGTAGGGCTAATAGTTAAGGAGGGTAGTCCTATGCTTCCTAGGAGCGATGAGGAGACAGTGGGAGAAGTTGATAATTTAAACTTGGGATAAGGAGAAGCAGCTCTAAGGGGGGAAGCCAGGGGTAAGGGGGAAATTCTCAATGACCAGAGAACCCAGGAGAGGAGGGAGAGTAGGAGTAGTTATTAGAGAGTAAGGAAAAAGCAAAAAATGACACTAAGAAAAAAATCAAAAGATCATTCTATTAACAATAAGAAAACAGGGGCAAGAAAATTAGGTGGGGATAGAAAGACATCGATAAGAAACTAAACCTAGCACCATATAAGAGAGTGTCAAGAAACCGAAGAGCTATGAAGGAGAAAGGAACAAAGTTGATGAATGGAAGGGGAAGAGAAAGCTAGAATGGCATTTGGAAAAAGAGTAAATCATTCATGAAAAGGAAGGATTTCCTTAATATAATAGAAACCACATAAAAATAAATAAATCTAAGAATATTCAACAACTATATATTTTCACAAATTTAACTTCATTTACTTAGAAAATGATAGCATGACAGGTTTGTCTTGTAAATGTTAATATATAAAAGCTCTATAACTTGTACTTTTTTTTTGTTCCCTTTAAACATGCTCTTCACTTTTCTATTAGTTAGTTCATATGTGATGATTATGAATATAATATTTATATATTTAAAAAATGAGAATTATTTATCTGATGCAAAATGTTGTCTTGTGTATATGGAAATGTAACTTTTTAATTATTCCGTTTTTGTTGTTATACTTTTTGAAGAGCATTCTTTTATTTCTATTTCTACATTTTTTTTGTTCAATGTTTCTTTTTTTAATGCAATATTAACCTATATTAATGTAGTTGTTTACTTCAATAAGACTAATAAAACATTTCAAAAAGGATAAAGAACTATAACTATGTCAATTAATGATTTTAAAAGTTTTATTTTTATAATAACAAAATGGGGTAACATTAATTAAAATATCTTCAACTAATTTGCTTCTCAGGTTAATTAACCCCAAGGGCCAAGTGCATGTACAGAAATTTTAGTACTGTACCAGCTTCTCCCAGGAGGGTTGAGTGCTGACGATTGGATATAATTTTGCCTTGCTCGTACTTTCAGAATTTTTTTAATCTTTAATTTAAATAAAAATTTAGTACTTAAACTAAGCGTAGCGTTCTGAGGGAAGAATTAAGAAGGTGAACTCTAGCTGTGGCTCTATTTCATTATAAGATTGGAGCTTAATAAGTAACATCAGATTTGCGTATGGGGTGACCGAAGTAAAGTTGAACTTATCCGATTTTATGTTAAAAGGTCAAATTTTAGTTTGAAATGGTCCAGATTGCCCAGTCCCTCTCTTCCTCGTCATCTCCAGTACTGCTTGACTGCATAAAAAAACAGGAAAAAGGAAGAAGTTTTAGCTGCAGATGAAACTGGACCACTAGCTTTTTGAGTTAGTAGTGGTTTGTATCATATGCCTTGGGAGGTTCAGGTGATATTCCTTCCTTATAATTTTATTCCAAGAGCTACAAGGATACATAGACAATGTTCGATTAGGCGCTCATACATACATATTATGCTTTGTCATTTTCATTTCATTTCATTTCATTTATACAATAAAGATATCAGGACACCTCGACTGTGGAATCTAAGCAAATGCTTTTAGAATTTTTAGAAATGTATGAATACCTAATTTTTATCTAGTTTACTCCATCTTAAAATAATATTATGAAGAAGAATTAATTATTTTAAATTCATTAAACATGAACTAATATTTTACTTTTAATCACTAGTAAACATTTCATTCAAAAAATTCTTAATATAAATTTACCAACTTATAAGGTTTAATTAATTGCATACATTTTTATATAAATTTATCGCTTTAGTGATTGAAACGAGACTAAAATTCAAAATCTTTTTTCACAATCTCTTAATATAATAATTTTATTTGGTTTATTAGAATAAATTCTATATTTTTATGGTCAAAATTAATGACTTTCATATAATTAAGTTGTTAGCTTGATAATTTACAATTGACACTTCACTAACTATAATTATTTTTATTTTAATTAAAAAATCTATAATTCTTTTATGCTAATCAATTATCCAAGAATAGTAAAACAAAGTGATATTGTTCATCGAAGTCATTAGGATGTGACTTGAATACAATTTAAATACAATAAAATTAATTCATGTTTACAAGTGAGTCCAACGTAGGTTCTCCAGGCTTAGTGAAAGAACTTTTAAACAGGAACGAATCGCTTGGTGTAGTCTCATCCATGATTGATTCTAAGTTGGAATATTTTTCTAGATGAACAATTACAGCAGAGCATCTGGACATTATTAGAAATAAAATGTTGGTGTTACATGTCAATGATTAAACAGTAATTTAGATTAATCAAATAAAGTTCTACTTCTACTAAAAACCTGAGAAAAGATGCATTCTATTAATGCATGAGATAATGAAATGTATATAACAGCAATTAATTAACTTGGTGTTTGTGTTCCTTTCTTCACCTTTATATAATTTTGCAGCTTGAATATAGATTTACATGATTTTGTGACCAATTACGTAAGTGTTTGGCCAAAAGCAAAAAGCTCATTCAAACGAGTCATATTCAGTCGAAGATTTAATATTTCTAGCCTGCTCATCGTTATTATCAAAATATATATGAAAGATACAACCAAGAGTATCGGACTTTAATATATCCATCCCACGTATGAAAATCTACCCAATCGTCCATACCTGGCGATAATGGTCCTTCACTCCCTTTCGGTGAGCTAAGGATTATTGAAGCTATTCAATTCCCTCCATCATCTCTGTTTTCTACCACCTCTAAAGAAAAATAGATCCTCCTGCAGCGGCAGATTAAGAAGAAGGATCAACTTAATGGAAACCCCTCAGGATCATGATAAGATGATAGAAGAGCCGCTCTTGAGCAAGCCTAAAGGTGGCTTCAAAACGATGCCCTTCATCATAGGTACGGCCAAAAACTCTACAAATAAAGCACACACGCCACAATACTAACATATATACGTCTATGGGTGTATCATCTCTGAGTTGACCATGTATATATTTGCTTTGGAATTTGCTACAGCGAATGAGGCTTTTGAGAAGGTGGCAAGCTATGGGCTTATGCCAAACATGATACTGTACTTAACGAGAGAGTATGGCCTGGGAGCCGCTGAAGCTGCCAACGCGCTGTTCTTCTGGTCAGCTGGCATAAACTTCACACCGATTCTGGGGGCTTTTGTGGCGGATTCTTACGTGGGTCGCTATTGGATGATCGGTTTTGGATCGATTGCTAGCCTTCTGGTAAATTTCATTCTGAAAACTGAATTCTTCACCCTTCTACTTCTTTGTATCTTTTGTTATGGTTCAAGTTCAACTAACAGATCTGGAAAAAAGGTGGCAAAGCTCTAATCTCTAACATAAGCACTACTAAAAGTAGCACTAGCACCTAACTTGGAGGGTCCGTCAAGAAATTTAATTCTTGGTTGTTTGTCTGTTGTGTTTGGTCCCTTTTCTACTTTCTTCAAAGGAGAAATCGTCCTTCCTGGACTTGAGTGTTGAAAGAGACTTCCACCTGGGGTTGGTTCATGGTCTAGTAAAAGGAAGACCTAATAACCTGTCTCCTTATTGGGGTTATTCTTTTGTAATTCCTACAAAAAATAAATATTGACAGTTTTAAAAGGTATTAGAAGAGCCACAATCAGAAGGAACTAAATGTATCATTCAAGCCTTGTTAATTTTTTATAATTAAATACCTCCACCTTAATTGCTGGTTAGCAATTTTGTATCTAGCAAGTTAGTTACATACATAGATAAAAGGATTAACCGATCCAAATCCTCATTGATTTTCACTTCATTAGGGAATCTGAATTTGCCTCAAAACTTTATTTATTTCTACAAACTCGTGACAACATTCTTCTCTCGGATTTAGCTAAGCACGCACAACCTATTTTTAGTATCTTTTGACAGCATTCACTTTTGGCAATGAATAAAGCTTAACATTAAACAATTCAATGTAAATGTGATTGAGTATCCATTAATGTATCATTTAGGAATTGTGGACTAAAGTTCAAATTTATTATGTCATAACTAGATAAGTTCAAAATTATATGCAAAAGTTATGTTATTTTAATTGAATCTATTACTTGTGAAGTAAAAGAAGCAACTATGATCTTAAAAATGTACAAGGATTTGAAGCCAAAAAGAAATTACTGTGGAACGCTTAGAGAATTTGATTGTTTCTTGGGTCATTGGCACTAATACAAAGTTAACAAAAAGAATAACAAGGTAACTTATAACTGATGGGTAGTTCTCTTTAGATTCAGAAGTCTTAAAATTTAACGTTTGCGGTCCTTTCAAAAACCTAGCGCCCGAAATGAAAGTTGACAAGAATACAAGATAATGTGATCTGCAATCTAGTTGATAGGGCTAACTTAATTGAATGCACGCTGCTTTCTATTGGTTTAATGAGTTCTTTAGCAATTTCTGTGCAAGTGATGGGAATCAATTTCTTCCTTAGGTAGATGTATTATTTTAACTTTCTCTTAAAGAGTTTGAGCTTAGTAAGTCCTTTTTAGAAATAATATTCTTTTAGAAAGTGAATTTATCAATATACTCATTTCTATGACTTCGCCAGTGTCTTTTAGTTATTTTTTAAATTTAAGCTACATTACGTAGTAACTGATGTCATTTATATTAAAAACTGTTTTAGTTTTATATGGTGATCGATGATACAATACTAAGAGTACCAAACGAATTATTCAATTTTCAATTGTGACGATTATATTTGTCTCTAGTCATAATTCCTAGATATCTTATTGGGTGCGTAAGATATCAGTATCAAAAAAATTATAAAATTGAAAGAGAAATAAGAAGTCAAACAAATTAAGGATAATAGCTAAATAGCAACTATTTGATTGGCCATTTTTTTTCCAGTGTTAATGAGACATTTATGTTATGTATAAATACTTTTTATAATTTGTAATCAATCATTAATTGATTGAGATTCCATAATTTTAAATTAGTAAGAATTTGAGAAAAAAAATTAAGGATACGCATTCGTGGTGGAAATGGTAAAAATACCCGTTAGACCATGACATTAGAGGCTTCGACTACAAACAACAAGACATTATATATATTCTCAATTTTTCCTCAAAACAAAAAGGAAAAAACATGGAGATTATTAGAATAAATACATTAAATTCAGTTCTCTCAACAATGAAATCTAGCATAGACTAAAGTATAAACCATTTTAGAAAAGGGTAACTTTTTTTTTTTAATCTTTCAAAGAAGTTGTTAAATTTATATATTGATAACTAAACGATACTTATTTCAAAAAAAAAAAAAACTAAACGATACTATAAAAGTATTTCCAAACTTCATTTGGTAGAAATATTTTAGGCCAATACTAAACTGGGCTTTAAATGATTTTTTAAACATTTATTAAAAAATCTAGAAATTTACATTTTTTTGTGGCCTTAGTGATGTACCAAGGTTTTTTAAGTAGATATTTGAGTTAGTTCGTGTACAACAAAGGACTCATTGGAGTTTATATCTAAAAGAAATCAAATGCCTCTCATCTATATTTCTGTTGGCTTCATTTCATTATACATCAACAAATGTGATGCACCCTTGAAGCATAGGAAATAAAGTGACTTTAAAGTTAAAAGTAAGAATCATATTAATATTAGTATTGATATCTTGCATATGTTGATGTAGATGCAGTGGACAACCAAAATGTTATACATCAGATAAACTATAGAAATGAAGCCTAAAACTTAACCCTTATTGAGTAACTCCAAATTATCATCGCTTGGAATATAACCACTGCATTCTTGGCTAACAATCCAAATAGAAAAGATGTTTAAGGACAAGGCTTTATTCGTGTTCTTAGATATAGTAATGACATGACTAGAGGTAGTGACAAAACTCTAAAGCCTCATCATCTTTAGTCTAAACCCTTCCTATTCTTATAACTAAATTATTTGATTTGATATGATTTGTTCATTACGAAGTTCTGCCCGGAACAAAAGATATATATATATATTTTTTCAAATCCTTTCCTAATATCTAGCTCCCCCATCTTTTGTTGATGATGAAGGGGGTCTTCATACTATGGTTAACGGCTGTGATTCCAATAGCAAGGCCACAACAATGCACTCAACTAATTAGCTGTGAATCTGCTACACCACTACAATTGCTTCTCTTATATTCTTCGTTAGCTATCATGTCCATTGGGGCTGGTGGCATTAGGTCATGTTCCATGGCCTTTGGTGCTAATCAATTGATCAGAGACAACCTTAAGGATGCAGGGCTTCGTGAGACCTTCTTCAGCTGGTACTATGTTTCGGTTGCTGTCTCCATTGTTATTGCTATGACTATTATAGTCTACATTCAGGATGCTTTCGGGTGGAGTGTGGGTTTTGGTGTTCCTGTTTTGCTCATGTTTTTTTCAGTTGTTTCGTTCTTCATGGCTTCTCATTTATATATCAAGTCTAAGGCTAATGAAAGCTTGCTCACTGGGTTAGTTCAAGTTCTTACAGCTGCCTATAAAAATAGAGGTATCCAGTTAGAATTCCAATCCACAGATCATATATTATACCATTCTAGAGAGGGATCTGTTCTTTCTGCGTTAAGTGAAGAGTTAAGGTACGTACTTTACTGGCAATTGCCTAAGTCCAAGCTTGTCTATGATAGGTTATCTTATATTTTTCATTCTTCTCAATACGAGCAAGTTACAAATTACAATGTAGAACTTTCTGTTTTGTCTATGGATAAGGAAAAACTACATTAAGAAAATTCTATCGTTTTGTGCTTTTCAGCAGATTTTGCATTAAGAATTTTAAAAACAAGTATTTATATTTATGGTAACTTCTAATGAAGATTATCTTATATGTTGCATTAGGTTTCTGAACAAAGCTTGCATTATTAGAAATCCTGAGATGGACTTGACCCCAGATGGGAGAGCTTCTGATCCGTGGAGTCTTTGCACAGTAGACCAAGTAGAAGAATTAAAAGCAATAATTAAAATAATCCCTATATGGTCAGCAGGAATGATTGCATCTGTGACTGTGACCCAGGGATCTTTTTTTATTCTTCAAGCAACCACCATGGACCGGCATATCACTTCCAATTTTCAGATCCCTGCTGGCTCTGTTACAGTCTTCATGGTCGGTTCTATAGCAGTAGGAATAGCCATATACGATCGTGTAATAGTCCCTCTAGCATCAAGAATCAAGGGCAAATCATGTCGACTTAGCTTGAAACAAAGAATGGGAGTTGGGATACTACTCTCCTCTATGTCTATGGTAGCATTTGCAATATCAGAGAGGGTTCGACGGGAAACTGCTATAGAGGAAGGGTTCTTGGATGAACCGAATGCAGTGGTGAACATGTCTGTGATGTGGCTATTGCCAGGTCTTATCTTGAATGGATTTACTGAGGCCTTCAATGGCATTGGACAGAATGAGTTCTTTTATACTGAGTTGCCAACGAGCATGGCTAGCATAGCCACCACTCTCTATTGGACGGGGTTATCAGTTGCGAGCTTGGTAGCAAGTTTGATAATGAGTATCATTGATTATGTGACTACAAGAGGAGGCAAAGAGAGTTGGATATCAACCAACCTTAATAAGGGACATTATGACTACTATTATTGGGTTCTTGCAATCATGAGCTTGGCAAACTTTGCGTATTACTATGCTTGTTGCAAAACTTATGGCACTTCTAGGGCAGATGGAGGAATGGCAGTAGAAGAAAGGAATAAAGAATGAGGGATGACTAATTCATTCATGGAACATGTGTGTGTGTGTGGATGTGTGGTGTTTGTAATTAATTGGGACTATTAAATTGTTGTTGTTCTCAATTTTCTCTATTAATATTTTCATCCAATTAAAAACCTTTTGAATTATCAACCTTGTGCTAAGGATTTTCATAACTTTAGAATTGTGGTATTTTAAGTTTAAATACATATTCAAGATAAAATTTAGATTTATATTTAGGTCATAAGGAGATTTAAAAAATCAGCTTAGGTTTGAATAATAGATAAGTAAAAAAAAATTTGGATTAAAACATAACAAAATTATAGTAAAATTGAAGTCCTAACCTGATATTTTATCTTTTAGTTATAATGTAAGGAAAAAATGAGATTGTCCTGAGATTTAAACAACTTAAAAAATTCTTAATTTTTTAAAATTTTCTAGAAAATCATTATTTTTAAATTTTTAGAGAACTCTTTTTTAAAAACTTTGATTAAAAAAATAAAGCATGATATAAAAATAACATGGATCAATCACTCAATCTAACTTAACGAATTAAACCTAACCTAAACTAATAAATAATTATAATAAATCATTAATATAATCAAATCTAATTTGTTTAAGTCGAGTTCTAGAATTGAATTAGGTCATCATCTCAGTAAAATTTGATTGATTGATTTGTGATATTTATGTCATGTCTATTTCGCTATTATTCTTCAATAAAGTTTAAGAAAAAGAGTTTTTTCTAATTAAAAATTATAAGAATTTCTTTAAAAGATTTAAAAGTAAGTTATTTGAAGTATAAATGAGTCCCGTGCCTTTTACTTTAATATCAAATTGATGCCTTTTTGTCATCTAATCCGAACTAGTTACTTTTTTTATCTTAGAACTTATATATAATAACATGCATTTTTCAAACAAAAGAAAATAATTATGTTAATATAGTCGAAAGATTTATAAAACTAGATTTTTTTGTTACAATATTTATTTTTCAATAAAATAAATCTTTTTAAAAATAAAATAATGATAAACTTTATTTTTATCAAATTTAAAATTCTTATCTTATTTTTATTTAAAGATAAGCATTATTAGCTTGATATAGTTTGAATAATTTACCCTCTCTAATTTTTGTTTCAACTTCTTTTAGTACTAAGTGAATGCTTTAAAAAAATTAGAAGTATTACAAGTCATGCAAATGAGTTTTGATAATTTAATTTTTTAAATATTAATTAATACTTTTAATTTTTGTTATTATTTTAACTCACTTTTTTATCATTAAATAACCAATATTCTTCCATAAAGTAATGCTAGTTGCTCTAGTTGCTTGTTTTTTTAGCCAAATGTACAAATCACTCCTTATCATTTCTCAAAAGATATAAATTAATTTTTGTCATCATCATTGTGTACTTTAATATTAACAAAATAATACTATCTGTACCTTAATTCAATAGACCTCTAAATGCGAAGGTGGATTTTTTAATTTTATTTTTAATTTTAAATTGTTTTTCCAGTTTATAATAATTTTAATTGTTAAAATATTAAAATATTATGTTAATAGCTTTTTTAGTTATTTAAAAATCAATTAACCTGGTTTTGCTGTGATTTAGTTATAGTTTTTGTTGTTGCCCTATACAGAGTTTCATAAGCTAGATGTAGAATGACAATTTCTATTCCTGAAATTGCTACTGTTGGATAGGAATAGGATGGAAAATTATTAATTCCTTCAATTTTTAAAAAATAATTTTTTAAAATTAAAATATAAAATAATATTTTTTAATTGAATATTATTCAATATTAAACCTCCCTTACTATCGCCGCGGCTTCGATGACAGAGTTGACTTTAAGAAGCAAGACAGCTCAAATGGAGACCTAAAGCAACCAATTGATAGGGAACTCTAAAACAGCCAATAATACTTGCAATTATTGTCTCTCACGGGGAGTCTCCTACAACTCAAGTGTCCTTCACTAAATCATGTTTTTCACCAAAGAAGACCAAAACCGAGGACATGGTAAGGAAGTCTACAAGTGAAGATCCTATTCCGACAATGCTTATAATCGTTATCTCTAATGATGAGTCTCTTACTTCCACTTTGTTCATTCCAACCAAGCCTCTCTGTCAACGTTCCGTGGATTCTTATGATCTCCTCCACTACTTCATCCACTGATTCCACACATAGAGCTCCGTCGAGATTCAGCTACTAAATTAAACACTAAAATTTTTAGAACCCCAAAAAGGCAATAGTGGTGGGTGGGTTAAATTGACCCTCTTCAGAGTTGTAAGAAATAAAATATACACACTTGAAATCCAACCTTCTTTTATGATTCTGGTAAAATGGGAATGGTAAAAGAGAAGCAACAATAAACATTTAAAAGAGTAAGAGGTAGACAGAGAGAAGCATGAATTGAGATATTGGGGGATATCAGGTTATGAGGAATAGGGTTAAGCTTGAATACCAAGTATGCCAAGTGATCTTATCATAAATGTAAATATTTCTACTACAAGAAAAATGTCGTTTAGCGACAGAAAATCTTTGAATTTTGTCAGTAATATAAATTGGCGACGGAATTCACCGACAAACAAAGGCATTGTAAAAGCGGTTATAATTAAATTTATAGACTGACGTTTTATGTAACTATGAGTGAATATACCAACGGTTGGCAGTGTCCATAGGTAAATTTACTTACGACCGTTTTTTTCCCGTCAAAATATTTACAGACGGTAATAGTTATTCCATCGATAACATTACTGACGGTTATGAATTCTCGTCGGTGAGTATACCAACAGTTCAACAAATCCTAACGGTAAAGTTGACGACAATTGTCAGTATTACCGATGGTGATTCTTTGTTCCGTTGGTAAATATAATAGATTTTACTGATAGTTTGTGATGTTCTGTCGGTAAATATAATAGATTTTACTGACGTCCTTGTATTTTTCGTCGACAAATATTTTTTAAATATTTTTTAAAAATCTCGACATTAAATTTTATTTCATAATTTTATGGTTAATGCATAATTTCAATAGTTATGAATTATATGTGCATAATATTTTGATTTGTTTATATATTTAATTTATTTAAATAGAAAGTTGATTGATGATATAAAGTTAAAATTATCTTAATTGATAATAAAAACATTAAATTGTATATAATAAGTATTTGTAAT
>JANJEY010000008.1:31476323-31486514 GCA_024703695.1 Erythroxylum cataractarum | reverse complement strand
AATTATTGCACTAAAATCCCAAATTATTCTAACCAATAGGAAATCTAATAAAACCCTAATTTCATACTAACCAAAAGGCAAATTTTAAATTGAAAACCTATTTAATAGGTAAAAAGGGATCGGAGTCTAACATTTTATACCCTACAATCAATCGCTTTGGATGTATTTTAGTGAAAAATTATTTAAAGATATTCTTTATCTTGTACATGTTTAGATATATATGATAAAGTCCATAGAATAATTGTACATTGCAAATGAAATTATAATGAGATTATAATTATGAGATTCATATTGAATTTATATATTATTCCTAAATTTTTCTAATCATTATTCTATCAAGATTGGACATTAATATAATGTAAAAATATTAGCACACATTTTGTTTTTCCTTCTGAAGTAAGTAATCGATCTCATAGGCTAAAGTATAGAGATACTTAAACAAACGTATGGGTGCTTACTAGAGAACAAGTTCACTGAATAGACCTGATATGAGAAATTCATTTGGAACATTACTTATCTGTCTATAAAATTCTCATTGTGATGATTGTATAAGTGATCATTTGATTTGAAGTCATCAAAGTTATCGTGTATAAGGATTGCAATGTTTTAATCCTACTTATGATCTATTTAATCATAGGTTTTTTAATCAGTAGTTATTGGATATAGCAAGAACTATATAAAAATAGTTGAGTGATCAAGATAGGATTCATCACCCTAAAGTAATTAGGGAGAATATTTTATTGTTCTCGATTAGTATTAATTCAAGAAATCCTTGGCTAAGGTGAAATGATGATTTGTAAATAGTTTACAAATGTCGTTAATTGAATCGATAGCTAATGATAAAGAACTAATATGATTAGATTCAAAATAGAGTAGACATTAATTTTATGCTCTATGTTTAATCAGAATATTGTATGATGAAATGATTCAACTATACGAAAAAATTATGCACAGAAAGATTAAGCAAAAGTACTTTAATATTTTTAAATATTTGTGTAGTTTTGATGCGTTGCTAGACACCAATCTTGATCTATGATTATAAATTGTTTAATTGGAGAATTAAAGATAAAAAAGAAGTGTTAATTTATATCTTATAATCATTGTCAATATATTTGAGAATCTAATGGGTCTCACATATAGAATGGGTTGAAGAAAGTAAAGTTAATTTAATCAAATTGGATTTTATTAAAAAAGTTTGAGAAATTTTATAAATCAATATGAGATATTAAATCTTATATGAACATAATTAGTATTTAATTAGAATTATTTGTAATTCTAATTAAAGTTTAATTAAAATTAGAATTTAATTTTAATTAAATTACTTAAGCGCCTAGAACTTATTATAAATAAGCTTAAACTCTATAAAGCTAGTATTTCTTGCTTAACCCTCTCTATAAGAGTCGTAGAACTCTCTCGACTCATTCTGTAAATATCGTTAGATGCCAAACATTTGCACAACTACGGTAATTAAAACATATCGATTTTGAAAACGGTTCGAAAGATATAACAAAAAAAGATCAAGTTTCAAAAAAAGGTACGAACTAAATTTTTACTTTATTATAATTTATATTGATCAATTTATAGAATTAAATAAATCTCAGTTTAAAAAAAATCAAAAGTCACAAAAAATTTTATAATTATTTCACTATAATTGGGATCAAATCTCAACCCGATTTTATAATTATTTCACTATAATTGGGATCAAATCTCAACCCGATTTCTTTACAGTAGAATCCTTAAAAAGGCAAAGATTGTTTCAAAAACTTAAAACTCATACTTAACAAGTGGATAAGACCTAATCTAAGCATTTACAAGAATAATCTGACCATCAATGGAAAAGATGACCAATAAATGAGAAAAAATACATGACTTAAAGCCTAATTAATTCCTATCATTTGTACAGCAGCACAACTTCCAATTGCGTCAAGTAAATCAGGAGGACAAGAATATGCTGCAGATCTAGATTTTCCATTACTAGCCTACTTTCTCCCAGTGTCATGGCTCTTAATCTCGGGATCGCGATTAGAAGTTGGTGCGATGGGAGATTTCGCAATGCCATTAACATAAGACTTCAACTTATTTGCATTTCCAGCTTTTGAGTTGCCCCTCTCGAGACGCTTCACCATATTTTTTGCCCGTGGAGAGTTCTTTCCTTCTGCAGGGTCAAAAGTGGAAATTATTATAATGTAAGCTAGGAATGTAGATAATCTATAGTGACCAAGATGAAAGTAAAAAGGGCATGAATATTGCACAACTTTTGTCTGGCCGTGCTGTAACTTGTTTAAATTTTCCCGCAAACAATCTCAATTTTTAGTGCATATTGGGAAAAAAGCTTTCTGATTTCCGCAGCATAAGGGCAATCAGAAACAGTTCTAATTTCAGTCACCCCTCTACAGAGAAAGCGACAAGATAAACCTTCAGCCAATCAACGTACACAAACAATGCATATATTAGGCTCACCTAGAAGAATAAGTTACACAACAAAACCACCAAATCAGTATTTGGGAAATATATCCACCAATCAACTGTGTACCAGTGTAACAAGACAAAAAAATAATCTACATAATGGCTTTTATGAAGGATGATAATCTTATTTTCACTTTTACTCAATCAACTGCCACATTTTGATCCGTAGCATTATATCAACAATCTTACCTTTTATGCTTGCGCAAGCAATAAAACCATTAAGATGATCCCGAAACATGGCCAAGACGCGCCGCTCCTGCTCTGCATAAAGCTTTGAGCATTCAAGTTCAGTAGATGATTTCAGGACTTTGGGGTTTTTGTTTTGACAAACGTTTGTCGCCCCAGTTGCTGATCTAGTTTCTGGGAATGTAGTCTCTTGTTCATGGCACATCAAATCAATCCCAGGGGACAGTGGCCTACAAATTTCTACATCATTGCCATATGTTCCTGACACGACACTTCTATCTATATCTGCTTTATTCCCACTCAAACACTCTTCAACCACTGTCTGTCCTGTTTGAATGTCTTCGCTCTCCAAGATGGATGAAACTGAAGTTTCAACATTCTCTCTCTGTATTTCACCTCCTCCTGTTGAAAAGACTAGATATCAGAAGTTCATAAACAGAAAGGCATTAACAAGCACCTATAAAACATATTCATATGTTTTTCTTGGGAATAATAACAATCATCCATCAGCAATTTAAATATTAAAATGAAATGCAAACAGTGAGAAGTTCATATTTTACAGTATAATCATCTAAACCTGCAAATGCCTTTCTAGTTTCTTCCGTAAGGACAACCAAGATAGAGCAAAACTCCTTCACCCTTTGCAGCTGAATTATATCTGACAACGGGGACCTGCAATTACAGAGAATGTTAATCAGCCCTTGAAAGATAAAATGACCAAATTTCTGGAACAGTGGTCAAAAATATCTCATAAGTAGTTACTTGAATGTGACTTCGGAAGGTACTGGAAATGCTACATTAGGAGAGCGAGGAACAGGAAGAGAAAATGAAGCAGAAGCCACTGAGCTCCGAATGTGATCTTCCTGACTCAATAGAAATAGAACAAAGAATTAAAAAGAGAATTAAAAATGCAATATATATATATATATATATATATATATATAAAATAGAGAGAAACATAAAGGAAAGAAACTAATATAAATTAATTAATATTTTATAAGAATAAAGACATTTACTAGTAATGGAAATCAGGATAAAATATACCCTAAAATATAGAAGCATTTAGGATCAATAAATTTCTAAAATCCTGTAGGCCCTTAAGAACAAACCTGCTGAAATTTTACAATACTATGATTGCCTTGAAATTTGGTTGCCATGCTCAACAATTCTTCACTTTTTACTTTTCTGGATGCTAGAGGAGCCCCAAAACCAGAAGATCCGATGGCCCCGCTGATGGCTGCATTTGCAGCCATCTGTAGATAGGCCATTCCATTATGGTTACTACTGGCCATTCCATTATGGTTATTACTGAAAAGAGCTTTTCTTTCATCACTTCCATCAAAATTCTTGCAGTCCAAACATTTACAGTTTTCAGAGCACAAAATGTTCGCTTGGAAGCATTCACAATACTTTTTAAGGCATCCTGATTTTTTGCAGTGGCATCCTTTTTTGTGCTTTCCTATCATTTGAACCTCAATCGCATCTTCCTGAATTGGCATTACAAAGGTTTTAGATGCAATCATGACATAATGAAATTAAATAATTTTGGACAAGTAGTAACTCAGACGTTAAACAAACCCTATGCATTTCAAGTTGCTAAAGGACTTACAAACATATCCTTCTTTTTTCAAATGATTGCCAAATTAATTACAAGGTTGCTTCTTCTAAGCACTAAGCTCTCACATAGAAAGGAAAAAAGAGTCTCAACAAAACAGTGGCATTCCAGAATCAGAAATTAATAATATTAGCATTTTTTAAACATAAAATATCAGGATTGAGTGGATATGCGACACAAACCCCAGCATTCAGAGAACCCCGCGGACTGCTAGCAATCTTTGGTCTAAAAGCATTGGGATTTCTCTCCAAAATCACTCCAATAGCCTCATTCCTAGAACGTTCATTCTCCTCATTATTATGACAATTTGTACAATTGCAACCGTTGCAATATACCGAAGCAGTAAAGCACTCACAATACCTGAAAATTACATAAATTTTACCTCTTAATAGCGGAAACAGTCATGTAAATGCCATTTGAGAGAAAGAAAGTTGGATGATCATGCAAGTGCTTCAGTGATTTACATTAGTTAGAACTGCAAAATTATGAACATAAAATAGCACTAATGTAACTCAAATGGTAACTGAAACAAAAGTTATAAACTTTTAAATCAATTTATAAAAAGCATTTAAATATATGCAAGTTGAGGAAAGTTGATGTTGGATTGGAACCACAAAATTTAAGAATTTGAACACAAGCAGTTAATGAATAAAAATCAAACTCAAAGAGCATTACTTTGAAATTTTTGAAAGAGCAGTACTTCTCAAGATGGCTCAGCCCACGGAGATGATGAGACTTTAGGGAATATATTGCGAATATACAGATAGACAAGAATCACAACTGAAAAGAATATGATTTATAGTCACCGTCACAATTAATTATAGGGAAAAAGAAGAGGTACTAACAACTTCAAACATCGCGAGTGTTTGCAATTACATTGCTTTGCTTTCTTAGGAGTACAGTCCTTTACTTCAATGTTAGACCTTGGTCGTGATACAGGAGACTCTTGCCTGCAAAACAAAATAAGATTTTTCAAGTATTGAATATGAAGAAAATCTCTAAATGTTTACGATTCAACTTCTATACCAAGTTCAGAATAATAAAAGCAGGAAAAAGCTCTAACTTTCCACGTTAGATGTAAGAGACAGCTTCGCAAATATATCTATCAACATAAATGCAGTTAGTTTCACTCATTTTGAATGAAAAACGTTAATCTCGATCAAAAAGATAAATCTTGTTTCTTTAGATTGTGTAATTGACAACACACAACTCATCGGTAAGGACATAACCTCCAATATAGAATATGTAACTGCAGTTTCATCTTCATAACTTACGGGAGAGGCAGTTTCTGCACCGGATGGGGAATCCGATGCGGTTGCAGCTGCAGCATTGTCTGTGGCTCAGATTTCTTAGGAGGAGGCGGCTGCGACGTGAAATCCAGCTGTCGCGCCAATTTCTTCGGTCCAGATTCACAATTTGTTTCACTCTGCTCCATCGCCACGCACTAATAACAAACAAATAAGCACTAAAATCTTAATCAAACCCTACAATCAATCTCATGTGGGAGCAGAAGAAGGATAGACTGATAGAGAGGAAGAACAAAGGAAGATAGGGGAAAGAAAGGGGTGAGGTTTTTTTTTTCAAAAAAAAGAATCAAATTTAAACGATATCGGGGTAAAAATTGGATGAGGACGGTACAAGATCGTATGGGTGAAATTGAAAGTTTGGGGATGAACGGTGGAGATTGGGTTAAAGGTGGAGGGGAGTCGAGAGCCATTGGATTAGCGGGAAGGGTTTTGATAGGTTTTAATGCATGAGAGTGGAATTTTGGCGCTAATGGACTCCAATTGTGAGTTGTGCTCGTGACACGCATACGGCTTTCGTAAGCATCAACGGGCGAAATTTGAAAGCCTTTTTCAGTTTGAAAGCCTTCCAATCCAACATTGTCGTTCCTGCACTTGCGTTCCTCGTACTTATAACCGCGAGTTCAAATTTTTTATTTAATATTAAAATATTTTATTGTATTCAATAAATTTTAATTATTTTTTTATATAAATTTTGTGTAAATTTTACGAGAGTTTCATAAAATAAATAATTAAGATTTCATAAGATAATATAAGACAGAATAATATTAAATAAAGGATGTTAATCTCCACCAAACCTAGCAGGCAGCACAGGCAACTCATTTTCGTTTACCAATTTTTTACGTAGCAGTAACAGTAACCACTAATCATTCCTTATAAGTGCGAAAATAATTATTTCACAATTTTATTTAGCTCCCATAATATTTGTTTTGAAAAATCAATATTTTAAACTGTGGTTGGTAAAATATTTGTTGAGTACGAAACTTGGTTACACTTACCTATCAAACGCCCCGTTTCCCCGATGCACCAATTGTATTTTGCCAAGTCTCACCTGTTCCCCTAAACCGACAGAGTACTCATTTTCTTCCCTTTGACGTCCTTATTTTAGTTCATACAGATCGATACTACGAAAATTATAATTACTAATAATTATTTTTCTAATATTTAAACATTGAATCTGATTGTAGATTTAATTAGAAATTAAACTAAATAAACTAAACTAAAATTAAAACTACAATGAACTTCAGACAAAGGAAAATATTTGAAAAAATTGACATCAAAACCATAGTACTTGGGCAATGAATCCCCTAACAATCTTTAAATATTAACTCTTTATTAGGCACTTAAATTATTAATTATTATACCGTAAAAATTTCTATCTTATGTTATTATCTTTCTTAAGACAATTAATAGCTAATACATCAGTTAATTAACAAAAATTTTCTTAATTAAACCCCCTAAAATTGTATTATCAATTCGTGAATTTTATTATTAATTTTTACCCTAATTTAGAAGATTTATATTTACTTATTTTAGGTTTACATACAACTCCTTCCCATTGTGGTAGATCTATAATCTTAATCATATAAAATTAAATCATGAACTAATATTCTAAATATATTAGAATAAAAATATAATAAATAATTGAATCACAATAAATCAATCAATATAATTGCCTTAAATAAAAGATCAATTCATATTGTTATCACAACTTCAGGTACATCACACCTACGTACTAAACAAAGTTAGTTCCTACTCATAGAAAAAAATCAGAGAAAAATATTGATTGATATGAATATTAAAAATTACTGCAAGTATACGACATAACTATAGCTTGCACGGGCAAGTATGCGTAGATTCTACGAAGACTGTAAGTTCTAGTTGTTACCCTTTTTCTATTATCTAACCTATGAATTAGATTTTAAATTTGAATTAAAAATTAAACTAAACAAATGAACTAAGATTGAAAGCAATACTAAAAGCAAGATAGAGGAAAATACGAAGAAAAAAATGGAGAAAAGATAAATATGTCGAAAAGCTAATATAAACCAAAGAAATCATAATTCTAAATCTCCCCTTATATTTTATTGAATATTCTTACAAATCTGGATTAGATGAGGCATTCTATAAGATCATTTGACGTTATCATTGAGTTTTCCTCATCCCTTGATCAGAACTATTGCCTCTTTAGGTGTCTTACGTCTCAAAATTGCTTAATGACTCGACTCTCCTTATTTTTCCTCTGCTCACATCCTTTTATAGTAAAAACTAGGGTTTTTGGGTTATACACAATCAACTTACATGAGCGTGTGAGTGAACGTGTATCTCCTAAAATACTTGAATTTGCAATTTCACATGAGCACAGAGACTTATACATAGCCGTGTAACTCGACATGATCAAAACTAAAATTCTTCAATCTTCACATGTTTACAGAGACTACCATAGTCACTGTAAATGGTCAAATAAGTCCTTAGTTGCTTCACATCTTCATTTCATGCCACGATTTCATCTAAATTCTTCTCCTTTTAATCCATGGAGGCAATTATTACCTATAAATGCACTTAGATTGAATAAAGTACCAAATATACAACAAAATTATAAAATATCAAGCAAAACACATTAAATATAAGTGTACAATTATAGTCAAAGAGGTATTTTTCAAACATCTCCACATTTAATTTTTTGCTTGTTCTCATGCAAATGATAATCTAAATCGTTAATCTTACAAACATCTATCACTCGTTAACTTTAGCTTGTCCATTCATACTCTAAACCATTATGTCATACCAATTAAACTAACATATAATTAAGAACCAAGTTACCCTAAAACTAACCTTTATAAGCCAATATTAAGAACAATCACATCAATAATCTTTTCAAAATCAAAAGTATGATTCTTTACATCCTCATCAAGGTTTCACTCAATGCACTCAAGTGTTTGTGGTAGAAATTATAAGAACTCTCAAGTCAACACGTAGAATACCTCTTAACCATAAGCTTGCAATATTATCATATCTCCACCACTTGTATGTAAACTAGAAACAAAAATCAAAAGGTCTTTATAAGGATAATAGGGCTTAGGTAAGGTATGATTAGGATAATTAAAAGGTTGCTAAAATTGAAAGTAATTTACAACAAACAAGATTACAGGAGAGTTAGTCTTTCACGATATAGGTCCTTCATAACATGAATCCATTGCTACCATAATTCAAACACTTTTTTTTCAAATCAATCAATATTTTACATTCATCATGTATCATAATAAAAGAATTATTGAACCTTTTCAAAATTTAAATTTCAAGCAACTAGGTATTTGTGATTACTTTCAGGATTCAAAATAAAAAAAAAAAGCCTTCAAGAAAAATAAGGTAAAGATAATAATTTGGTTATCATCAATGAAAAAGGCTAAGGCTAAAAAGTGGTTACCCCTAAAGGTGAAAATATGGTATGGTAGCTATAAAAAAATATGCTAGACAAATGTTGAATCTAATTGCCTTTATCATTTCAATGCTTCTAATTTAAATATGGTCTCAATATACTTAATAAAAGAAAGTTCTAAAATCATCAAACTATGCATGGTAACACACATGATAGAATAAAATAGCTTTAAAATGTATGTATTTTTCTCTTAGGCTTAAAAATTCACAAATTTTGATCTTAAGTGTGTAAATAATATCCAATTTTCATTTAAATTAACTATCTCGATGACTACTAATAATATGACTTTTAAAAACAAGTTTATTCTAAATTTCATCCTTTTGCATACTAATTTAAATTAACTATCTCGATGACTACTGATAATGTGAGTTATAAAAGCAAGTTTATTCTAAATTTCATCCTTTTGCATACTAATTCAAATCAATAATCAATAATGAAATAAATTATTTATGGATGGATGTAAACAAATTTAGAATATTAGTTAATAATATTTAATAACAAAGATTATAATAAACTTAAGAAAATTATAATCCTTTTCCCTATACTTAAAATTGTACATTGTCCTCAATGTACACAATATAAGCATGTCAAAATCAAAAGTTAGAAAGTTATGCTAGTAGCACGCTAAATGCATATGCTTGAAATTAGGGGTCAGGAAAATGTTGGACATCGAATCAATCTCTTTAATGCCTAGTAAGTTAACTCATTTATCTTGATAATTTTGGCCGTCAAGATATTTTTTAACTTGTGCCGAAATTGTTATGATAAATTTAAGATGACCTAGGGATGTTTTAGATAACTAATTAATGTTCGAGAATTTTGAAAACCCTAAGGAGTAATTTAGAACTACTCCAAATAGAGTATTACATTTCTAATGTGACTAGAAAAGGCATGTGTACTATGACTAAAGTGTTTAATTTGGACATCGAAATAATTGAATTTTAGGGTTCCTAATCAAATCACATTCATAATTTGAATTAGACAAGACTAACAGTAGCACCCGATTTGGTTCAAGAATTGAATTGAATCACAAACTTTTGATGCATAATCAAGTCACAACCTAAACTAAACCTCCTTTATGTGTTACATGCATTAGATGCATTTTAAGGGTTAGTTAAAAAGGCATGATAGGGTGGTTATGGACATAGGCTCAATTTAATTGAAACGTCCATAATCATGCC
>JANJEY010000008.1:31436248-31446522 GCA_024703695.1 Erythroxylum cataractarum | reverse complement strand
GACACAAACATAGGCAAGATACAGGGATGTACAGGTGAGAGTGTTTCGGTGATGTGAGAAGAAGAAAGAAGAAGAAATGAAAAAAAACTAATTTTACTCCTGCAGAAACTTAACGCTTTAGATGCTAGGTGTCTTGATATTACCATGACATATGTCCCTAAACATGTTCTCCATTTTTCCTGCATATTTGTTGCCAAATGTTACCTAGTTATTAGTCCATTTCTCACTCTATGATCAATGCCATTTGTCAAATAATTAGTTATACCAAATGTCACTCATTTATTTATGCCAAATGTCACTTAATTCTAGGCTTAACATTCTAATTTGCCATGTGTCCACTTGTCTTATCATTTGATATTTTTCCTAGACCAAATGTATATTTTAATTCATCAATTTTCCAATTAAACCAATTAATTCCAAATTTACTACTTTTAATCAATCAAACCAAAATGCAAGGCATAAACAATACACAATTCTTATTGTGATCATTTTAAACCTTTCATACCCTGGAATAAATCAATTGAGTGCATATACATTCTTTGCAAAGTTTACTAAATCATAATTCATGTGTATATGCTATCGTTATGCATGTGAATGAAATGCAATTCATGAATTTTCAATGATATAGCTTCTATGCTATAGTTTATGGTTCTAATCCTTCAATTTGAAAATTTGACTATTACAATCGGTGTAGCATTCTTATTGTTTTCTTGTTGTTTTCTTGGTGTAGCATTCTACTTTCCACTAGTTATAAATATGATCGAGAACTATTGCTTTGAAAAACAAGTTGATGTATTTGTAATTTATAAAAAAAATTGTATGTTTCATGTTATAAGTTATATGTTGCTAGAAAAAGAATTTACTTCTTGATGTAAATGATAGGAATGGTATAGTTACTACTCATAACAATGGTGGTCATATAGTAACGCTTTACATAAATGAAAATTGTGTGTTATCACTGATTGGATGGCCAATTGAATAAAAAACCATCATAAACTTTATTGTACATTATCATGAATTTATGGGTTAACATATAGTGACAGTGTAAATATAATTGGATGGGCATCCACAAGCTAGAAATGGACTGCCATAATCTCACTTTTGTATTTAATACAAATTAATTAAAGGGCTATACAAAACATAATTACATTTTTAAAAGCTCTAGCTTCATGCTTAAAACCACATACATTTTTTAGTTTTGTTTTCTCAAATCAGACATGTTTCATGAAAGAACAATAGTTGTATACATTGTTCATTGTTTTCACGTCAAAGCTTGATTTTCCTAATAAAATTTTAAATTCAATAATTAGATCTATACGTAACTTCCCATGCATCATTAGGCTATAACTGACTCTAAGAATATATTTAATTATTTCTTTTCATATGCATTATGTGAATTATTGAATTTCTCTTGATTTATATTTTTTAAAATATTTTAATTATACAATATGTTACTTTCTTGATAACAATATAAATAAGTTCATTCTCTGTATATCTTTTTTTTTACATATTATAGAATTACTTTTAAAGCATTTGGAAACATGTAAAAACCATAATTGAGAAGCTTACTACTGATTGCTCCTTTGTGTTTAGCTCAAAGTTTTAAAATTAATTAAAGTTGCTATACTGTAAGTATACGACTAATGTAAAATAGTATAGAAATGTATCGTTCTCTTGAGGATTGTTTAGTCACCTTATAATTCAAATTGAATTTTGTTTAAGTAAACCAAATAATGAGAGAATGAAATTGAGAAAGTTCACAATTTAAAAGCTTGCAAACCAATGTTACAAATACCGTACCAGACTTGGTACTAGATTGAGCTCTAGTACGGTACTGTACTTGTACCGGTACAGATATCGGTTAATATCGTGTATCATTTCGGGTAATTTTTAAATTTTATGAAATAGTCCCCGATTTTTTTAAAATTACAAAATAGTCCATTGTCATATTATACAATTGTACTGTATATTTTTAACCATGTCTCCAAAAATCATAATAATCATAATTTTAATTTAATTTATAATTTAATTTAATAATTATTATTAAATATAATTAAATTTTGATTTAATAATTAAAAAATATAAATAAATATTAGTTTGTAAATAATAATTTTTAAATTATTTATTTTAACAAAATACAATCTTTTTATAAATACATTATTAATAAATATTATATAAATTTTAAATAAAATTTAAATAAAATAATTTATTTTTAAATTTTATTTAATTTATAATTATTATTAGTAATAAAAATATTTATTTTTATTTTAGAAACAAAAATTAAAAATTTACAACAATTATAAAAGTTGAAGTAAATAAAATAACTAATTAAAAATTTTTCGAAAAAAAAGAGAGGGGAAGAAGAGGCGGTAGTGAGGGAGGAATAGTTTAAATTTTTAAAAAATTTTACAAAAAAGTCCCTCTATTTTTTAAAATTTCCAATATCGGTCAGTATCAATCGGTATTTAAACTCGGTACAATCGACCCTCTATTTCATATCGATTTTGGTCCGGTACGTACCAGTATCCAAAACACTATTGCAAACACACTTCAAAATGTCATAAAAATAAGAACACAATTTTGGTTTAGAGAATTAAATTATAAACATAGGGTCATTCTCTTCATAACATGTAATCCCTCACTTTGGTAATGTAATCATACTTAGTCTTAGGCATTGTAATGTATTGGCCCTTTTTCTCTCAATGTTCAAACCAGTTAAGCCCAAAGTAATGATTAAAGTTCAGTATGTGATCTCTCAACCTACGCACTTTACTTAACTATTAAGTGAATCTGAAGTAACCTATTGGACAACCATCAAAACATCGAATATCTCTCTCTAAGTGTCATATTTACTTGATGTGTGAAGTATCCTCCAGGCTGCCCACTCTCACGGTACATCCAAATTGATTTCATAACTCCATTTCTCAATGTAAACAAGATATATAAAGTCCACACATCATAAGCATTAAAGCAAACCATACATTAAACCAAGGTGATTTCTTACATAGTTATGGTCAAAACAACCATAAAATCTACATGTAAATCCATTACAATCATTAAAAACATCCTCACAACAAGTCCATGCATCTTCTCAATACAATAACTAAATAGAAAAAAATGAGAGAAGAGAGACTAGAAGGCTTATAAGTTGAAGAGAAAAGTTGAAATTTGGTGTGGTAGTTTTGAGATCTCTTCAAATCACTTGATTCTCCTTGAAAATCCACCCCAAAAATATGTCCATCTTCTTCCTTTTGGTGTGCTAGCCAGCCCTCTTCCTTTTATAAGGTTTAAAATGGGGTTGTTATACCCTTTTAGGTGCTTAAATTAACTTAGGATGCAAGTGAAGCAAACTAGAATTGTCAGCTTGAAAGCTGGAAATTTCAGCTTCTACTTGGGTCACGATCGTGACCTGTTATTTTCCAGCCTTATTTTCTTCTTGTTTTTCTTTGATACCTACAAAAATTTCACATGTAAGTAACTTGATAATCAACACAAATAAGGTTCAAATCCTACACAAACATTGACATACAACCTTGTAGAATGTATGTACATCAAAACACATGAAAACTATGCTAAACCTAAACGTAAAATACTTCATTTATAACAAAACCTGAAATTTATCATATACAATCACATAAACTTGCATGTTATATGAAAAAACACAAAACCTAGGCTAAAAATCCTAGTATATATAATAAACATACACATTATCACATAAAATGACTTAGACAATCCTATAACAAATGTCACCTTTCAACTCCCCCATACTTACACTTTTTCTTGTCCTCAAGAAAAATAAAATAAAACACAACTCAATGCACACAACTTCACATAAGCATGCACACACGCAACATAAAAATTAATGGTTCAATTTCCTTAACATTATGTAATTAACTTGGTCTTAAACAACAATTATTCAACAAGCTACAATATATCAACTAATTCCATCATGTTTAAGCACTTTAATATAAACATACATATCAATCAAGATATAAACAACTTAGTCTTACACCTATGAGACTTACAAATATATGTTTACTATTATCGATCAATTAAAAAGGTTAACTACCACTTATTATCCTCCCATGAAAATTATTGCTATTTTTACAAGATTAGTAGGTTCTTATTCACACACATCACTTTTTCAAGTTTTTTAATGCTAACCTATACTTTTGACGTGAAAGTAAATAGTTTATGGTGAATCTACCCCAGTTACTTAACTAGGTTGCATTTTTTATTCAACTTGGTTGGAGATTCATTTTAGCATTTTAACACGAAAATAAACATTTATGTTGAATTTCCTCAGTTAGTTAGCTATATTGTTACTCACAATTAGCTACTGGCTCTATTTTTAACCCTACTGGTCAGTGGAATAGTTATTTATTAAAAAACACACTTTTTTCTTTTTTCACATTTTTAACCTACCTCATTTATTTATAGACAATTATTTACTTGAAAGGTAACTAGGATTATGTACCTATTTAAATGGCTTCTCAAGATAAATACATGAAAGCAAGTGATATAAAATGTAAAACTAAGTTTTATATCCCAATTAACATACATATTTATATTAAAGACATATAACAAATAACTTCCTAAGTTAATATATTTTCACAAGTTAAACAACTTTTTTCAAAAGTAGGCTAATTCTCATTAAGATTTCAACCATTACCTATTCACACAGCCAAGCATATGCAAACTAAAAGAAATAAGGACAAAATTAGAAAAATGAAAAAATGCACATTACATAAACACGGGGAATCATATATACAAGAAACATGCAATGAGTCATATATATAAGCAACTTGCAATGCAAATGCAAATGCATACTACTCCCCCACATGTGTATGACACATTGTCCTCAATGTATGAAAGTGATATGCAATGAGACAACTAAAAATATAACATAAATAGGAAACAAAAATAAAATAAATAAAAAGTAAAGGCAAAAGAATGCTTATGGAGATTATCGTGGAGAAGGTGATGACGACTACATATGTACGCCATGAAACTCAAAAAATTTAGGAGTTTCTTAGTCCGATAATTTTGTTGGTGCTCTATCTTTGCCAGTCGTGCCTTAATCTCTCTCTTTTGCAACAATAAAAGAAAAACTCATAAAATGTTAATTAAATAAAACAAACAAAAAAAAGAAAATAAATGTATATACAAACAGATGCTAGAGTGAGAGGGAAAGCTCTTCCTTATCATGGGGCAAATTTACTCTAAAATAAGGTTTGCACCAGTGGCCATTGATCTTGGATATCTCACTTTTGTCATTGGTTAACTCAAATAACCATGTGAGAAAATTTTAGTGACTTAAAACAGGCCACTCCATCTTGATTTCAACTTATCATGAAACAATTGAAGGTGAGAGTTGAACCATAAAACCATATCTCTAACCTTGAACTCCTTCTTTATCAGACAAGCAACATATCATTTCTTATTTCATTCCATATACAGTTTGGCATTCTCATAGGCCTGCAATCTCAGCTCATCTAATTGTTTCAGTTGCAACAATCTTCTCTAACCACTACTTTTATGTCAAAGTTTAGAACTTTGATTATCTAGCATGCCTTATGCTCTAACTCCACTAGTAAATGCAAGTCTTTCCATAAACTAATTGGTAGTGTGTGAGGCCAATCGTTGTCTTAAAGGCTATCCTGTAGGCCCAAACTGCATCATCTAGCGTGGTTGCCCAAACTTTTCTTGAATCCTTGTCATAACTACTTGCTAACTCGTATAGAGGTGGGAAGGAATTGCGACTCGATATTGCAAACCATATTTTTTCAACATAGCCTCATATCGTTTATTACAAAAATGTGTACCTTTGTCAGATTATGACCTTTGGCACTCCGAACCTATTAAATATTCACTTAATAAATTTTTGAACAGCTTAGCCATCATTTTTTTAGGGTTTTTATAACCTCAACCCATTTTGATACATAATCAACATATGATATCCTATTTTTGGAACATGTTTAGAGTTTAAACCTAGATTAAGTATTGCATATACATGCATAACATTAGCATTCATACACGAATTTATATTTTTACATATTACAAAGATAGCATATGCACTCAATTGACTTATTCCAAGGTATGAAAGTAGTTAAGTGAACAGGATTGTGAGTTGTGATTTGGTATACCTTGAACTTTGGTATATAATTGGATTTTAATTAGTAAATTGGGATTAAATGTTATTGATTGGGAGATTGATGCATTAAATGTACATTTGGCCTAGAAAATTTGATATATGGAAATTAGGATGATTAAGCCTAAAATTGAGCATTTGGCATAGTTAAATTGGTGACAAATGGACTAGTAATTACATGACAATTGGATCAATTAGTATGTGACATATGGATTGATTAAAGAGTATATTAGTGGCAGCATAATTGTTGAACAAATGGCTAACATGCTTTAAGACATATGTCTATGTAATTTATTGACACCTAGCATGTTGATGAAGCAAATTCTAGCTGCAACATTTCTGTTGTTTTCCTCACATCTCTCCACCGAAACTGCTTCAAACTTTTTTTTTTCTGTATTCTAGTTTTTACTCTAGCTAAATTGGTACATGAAAGTCACACCTTAACCTCTCACAAAAAAGGTCAAGAAACTATCTGTTTGTTGCCTTATGTTTTTACCGAAACTAGCTCATCTTCACTTTAAGTTTGTGATGGATTTCGTCTGCTTAGAGGACAACTATTATATGGAGTTTTGAGTTGAATTATTAGCCTAATAAGTAAATGGCAATATGATCTTTATGTCATGCTTAGTAGTATGTGAATCATGCTTGAATTGGAATGAAATGAATGTAATGGTTTCTTATTTGATTTTTGATGCATGAAAGACAATGAGTTGTAAGCTATCAATTGAATAATTTTTGAACTAGAATTGGGGATGTTATTGAAGAGGGATTGGAGTATGCTTCATGCCTAATGGAGGTATAATTAATGAACTATAAAGAGGTTGTTTTAACTTTGGTATAAAGTGTAAAAACATTTGGAAAAGTGAAAGATGAATTGCTGGAATATGTTAGCTGTATTGTTTTCACTGAACATGCATCGGTATTTTGGCCATAGCTTGATTTGTATTCAAATGGGATGATTTTAAGTTTAAATTAAATTAGAGACATATGGATATATTTTTCATGAAGGAATAGAATTTTAATTTTTTCTCTAAGAGTTTCAAATTTTGGCTTAAATTTTAGTTTTTGGATTCCAACATTGTTTGAGAATAGTCTGTAAACTTTTGGGTATAACTATAGGAATAATGAACCAAATTGTATAAATTTTAGTTTATTAGAAACTTAATACATATGGGAACATTTTTTTATAAGAATGTATTGCCTAAATACTTCATTTTTCTTATCAAAATGATTGTGCCAAATTGGGCTTTACATCCTTTTTGGAAAAAAAGATACCTCAATGTTACATGATTTGTAAACACAACAACCTTCAAACCTAATAAGTAAAAACGAAACTTACATGCAAAAACTAAAACAAAACTTGTCACATGTAAAAACTACATCTAATAGATCTTTTTTGTGGTTGTATGGTTAAGTTAAGGTCCTATTAAATTCCTACTGGCGTAGTAGATGGCATGCAACTTTTTATCTTTATACTGCCCCAATACATTAATTCAAATGGTAAACTCCGCTCTGATATTTGTAAAATTGACTTTGATGTCAATGCACCCGTTAACCTGTTAAAAGAAGGTAAACAATCATTATTAAAAAAAGGTAAGTCGTTTACTAATAAACGAGTAAAGGGTTTGGCAATTAATGAAAAATCCTTTATAAATTGTCGATAGAATTCGGCATGCTCAAAAACATTGCTTAACGGTGGAAGCTTATCAATGACTTTGGTCTTTTCTTTATGCACTTCAATACCATTACAAGATATCTTGTGTCCCGACATAACTCTTCCTAAACCATGAAGTGACATTTCTCCCAGTCTAAGGCTAAATGTGACTCTTCACACTGTTGGAAAGCTTTCTCTAAATTTGTCAAACATTGCTCGAAAGAATCACTAAATATTGAAAAATCATCTATAAATACTTCCTGAAAATTCTCAATCATGTCTACAAAAATTGTCATCATACACCATTAAAATGTAGTTGGTGCATTACAAAGTCTGAATGGCATCCGTAGATACGCAAAAGTGTCATATGGGCATGTAAAAGTCATCTTCTCTTAATCATTTGGACATATAAATACTTGATTGTATCCAGAATACCCATCCAAAAAGCAATAAAATGCATGTCCAATAACTTGCCATATCATTTGATCAACAAAAGGCATTGGAAAATGGTCATTCTTTGTCGCCGAGTTGAGCTTCTTCTAATCTATATAGACCCGCCACCCGATAACTATTTAGGTTGGTATTAGCTCACCCTTACCATTTTCCACCACTATTGTCCCACCTTTCTTGGGTATACGCTGTACTAAACTCGCCCACTTGTTATGTAATATTGCATATATAAGTCTTGTATCCAGAAGCTTGATAATCTCCTTTTTGACAACTTCCTGCATGTTTAGATTCAATCGTCATCCCTCACTGTCTTACATCAATCTTTGAGATTTATTTTATGCATAACAATGCTAGGACTTATCCCTTGAATGTATGATATTTGACATCCATTGCTCTAATTCTTCTCTTCTCTTTATAATCTCAACCACTTTCTTTTCGTATTCCTTATCCAAATGATTTGAAATAATTATTGGTATTGTTTGATCCTTGCCCTGAAATGTGTACTTTAAATGTGCTGGTAGTGGTTTGAGCTCAATGGTTGGTGTTTTCTCATAAGAAGGTGGGGTTTGTGACCCTGGTCCCTCTAAGGGTTCCTACTTTGATTGTCATCTAACTCCCCTTCTTCTAAACTTATCTCATTATTGTCTACTTTACATTTTTGCTCAATCATTGCTCTTTTTTATTCCTCTACACAATCATCCACCACATCAACTTTTATACAAATGTTTTGTTCGACCTTTCTTTTCAATGTCCTATTGATGATGAATCAACCTTTTCATCACCAATACATATAATTAAGATGCCATCATCAACAACAATGAGTGCCCGCCCAGTGTTCATGAATGGACGTCTCAGAATGAGACATTGCCTGTCTTTTGTACTATAAAGAATTGCAAAGTCAACAGGAATAACAAATTTATCAACCTTTACTAAAACATCTTCCACAACTCCAAATGGTTTCTTTATCGACTAATCTACTAACTGAATTGTCATTAAGGCTACCTTTATATCGTCCAACTTTAATTTCTTAAAAATAGAAAATGACATAATATTAATACTTGCTTCAAGATCACACAAACATTTAGAAAATTCCACACCATTAACAATGTAAGGAATAGTGAAACTTCCTGGATCTTTTAATTTTGATGGTGATCATCAAACTACAACTAGTTATTAAGGCTACTGTCTACTTTAAGTCCCAAGTCCACTTACTGGAAAGTAGCTCCTTAAGAATTTCACATACTTAGGATATGTTCAAGAACTTCTAGAAGTGAAAAACTCAAATGTAGCTTCCCAAATTTTTCAAAAAATTTAGCAAATTGGGTTTCTGAAGAGTTCTACCTTAATCTATGTGGAAACGGTAACTTAGGTACGTATGTGGAGGTGGAATGTAGGGGGTTTCTCCTCTTCTATTACCTTATATTTTCCTTTATCTTGACTTGTCTTAACCTAATATTTGGCTTCCTTCTAAACTTGTTATGCTAACTCCTTCTGACTCCTCAAATGTATTGCTTTCACTTATTCCTTTAGGTTGGATTCACTAACACTGGGAAGGTTACTTGAATTTCTAACTATCAATGTGGTTGTAAGCTGACTCACCTGTACCTCTAGGTTATGAATGAAAGACGCATTATTCTTGAGCATCAAATTAGTCTTTGCTTGCGTCTTCTTCTATTCTTCATCTATATTATTATCCTTGGAGCCTATGGAACCTATTGCACCCATTTTTTAAAAAATAGGGACTCCATTTTTGACTCAAAGCTTTCATACTTTGACTCTCAATTTCCTGATCTATATTGGAATCTTGACGGTCTTTGTGGTCTCAAATTTGCACCTGCATTGTTAGTCTAAGAAAAAGGATAATTACATGAATGTTGTGCCACACCCAAATAATTTTCTTATTTCGATCCATCATTGTTCATTAAATAACATTATGATGATGTATGTGTTAGAGTAGTGCCCTAAAGGCAATCGCCTTTAGCGTGTTTTGTACAAAGTTGTGTACATACTTTATGAATA
>JANJEY010000008.1:31407396-31436148 GCA_024703695.1 Erythroxylum cataractarum | reverse complement strand
CATAAGAGTGACTCGGAAAATTCGTAAAATAGTTTTGGACAGAGATCCAATAAATGGAGAGCAATAGGAGTAAATGGATCCCGATGAGATTGGGATATGTCCCGATGAGATCGCGACATCGATATTGCTGAGACAGGTCTTCGGTGTTTTTTCCATACCGGGATCCGGTAGGAACGACCCTAGTGTGACTGGACCACTTCAACATTTATATACATATATATATATTATTAATTAATTAAGTAATTAATATATATATATATTTATATATGTGTGTGTGTGTGTGTGATCAACATGGAAAGGAGAGGAAGCTTCTTTTAGCCTTGTCAAAAGTAGCTTTTAATGCCTTTAAATGTTAAAGACAAAATGAACTAAAGGACAAAAAGAAGTTGGTCATCGTGTGTGACATGTGGCCATGAGAAGAAAAATCCTATTTGAAGACTAAAAGTGAAAATGGGATTAATGGGTGTTGGTTTTTCAAGGAGAAAGGGTTTTTCAAATCCTAAGCCTTTAACACCTTCTTCATCATCTTTGATAAAGCATCTTCAAGCTTCATCTTCTCCAAACTTCTCCTCCATTGTTGATTCCTTAGCTCTTCAAGAATAGGTAAAATCTAGCAGTCTTCACCTTGTTCTAGCTATTCCCGGGTCAAAGGGTTTGCTCCGGTTAGGTTCTCCGATCTCTGCGTGGATACCGTTAGAGACGGTCTCCTTTGGTCGTTATGGTTTGATATTATTATATAGACACATGGATCCTGACTTTCGGGAAGGTCCCGGAATAAAAAATTTTATTTTCCGCACCGTGTACATGTGATGTACACACCGGGATTTTCCTACAGTATGGTCATATTGTCTATATATTTCACAAACATGTTGCATTACGTTTATTGAATTGGATGATGCATAGATTTGATTTTGTTCAGTTCTCTTGTTAATGTCATTATCTGGGCCTAATGATCATAATTTAAGGCATCCTATCGATGGCCAAGTTTGGACAGATTTTGAATCATTGTATCATAATTTTTCTTGATATCCTCGTAATGTCATATTAGCTCTTTCCAGTGATTGATTTATTCCTTTTCATATAACGAGTGTTTCGCACAATACATAGCTGATATATGCATATTTGACTTGCTTGATATTTTATATCTTTATTGTATATTTGGGGCTTAATTCTCTCCAAGTGCATTTATAGGTTATAATTGATTTCATAGATTGAAAGGAGAAGAATTCAGATGAAAACATGTCTAAAACAAAGTTTTCAAGCAAACTAGAGATATACAACCATGTTTGTGCCCGTGGAAGTCTCAGAGTCTATGTAAAATAAATTTTTTTGAAGTTTTTAAATATTCACGGTCTCTAATACACGATTGTGTTTGTGTCTGTGAAAGTCTCAAAGCGTATGTAAAATCGTAAATTCTAAAGTTTTTTAATATACATGATCTCTCACATGCCTATGTAATAATCTGTGTATGTCCCAAAAACTACTATAAAAGGAAGTGAGCAGAGGAAAACAAGGGAGAGTTGACCTTTTCAGTAGATTCTAGACGTGAAGAAAATAGAGAAGCGATGATTTTGACCAAGGAACGTGTAGAATGTGAATAATTCATCAAGAGATCTAATAAATTATAATATCAAACTTTAAACTTGTAAGGACATTCAACAAAAGAGGAAGGGAGATTTAGAATTATGACTCCTTTTTTTATCCATTTTTCTTCCTATTTATTTTTTTATTTCATTTTATGTTATTTGTAAATAAAGATTTTTAGTGTCTAGGTGTCATGAAACATATTTAGGATAATAATATGTCTTGATTCTTTTATTTAATTCAACTATTTTGATTAATTTATTATCATTCAATTATGAGTTTTATGCATGTTTTAATATATCCAAAATATTAGTGCATGATTTGATTTCATATGATTAAGATTGATAAATCTTTTGTATGAATAGATCTATCATAATTGAAAGAAGTTGATAACAAACTTAAAGATAGGTCGACATAAATCCTTTGAATTAAGATCAAACCTAATAGCAGAATTCGTAAATCAATAATGCAATCATAGGAACTTCAATTAGAAGAATTTCGGTTAATCAAGCTATGGATTAGTTGTAGTAGTCTCGAGAGAATTATTAACATAAGATAGGAATTTCACATTTCAATAATCAATAAAATAATTGCATGATAAAGCGTATAATAAAAGGTTAATTATTTAATGATTTTTAGGTGGATTTATCATCTAGACACTAATCTTTGATATTGTGTTTTTTAAGTAATTTCCTCTATTCTTCGTTCATTATTATTTTCTATTTTATTTTATTTATTTATTTCTAATTAAAAATTGAAAATTCAATTTTTAGGCTAGATAATAGGAGAAAAATAATTACAAGTACTTCCTGTCTTTATAGGATAGATCCATACTTGCCTATGCGAGCTATATCTACATCATACACTTGCGGTTAAGTGGTTAAGTGAATATTGGTATAGAAAAACCAATCAAGTTTTTGACACCATTATCGGGGACAATAATATTAGAATCACCGATATTTATTATTCTAATAGTTTTATTTTATTATTTTTACTTTCTTTTATTTTGTTTTGTTAATTTGATTAGTTTTCTCTCTATTCTTTTTTGTAGATTTTGAATCTTAAGTCATTTTATGACCAGGCTGATACTACACATGGGCATATTTAATTGACTACAAATGACACGACAGATAGGTATCATGGTGGCAACACATAAGCATTGTCCGCAGACATCAAGGACCCACAGGCAACATATATAGACGTATTGGGGAGCCCAATGAGCCAATAGAGGAGGATCGAGATAGAGTGGATTAACATATTGCGATAATATCCACTACCACCTGACATAGGAGGTGGAGTATCAGCGGAGGATAGTCTGAAAGTTCCCGAAGTCAAGGTATCACATCCAAACAAGCAAGATACCACTGTTGGAAAGATGGGTAGCTTAGCTTTTGGGTGCTCGAAAGACTCTTTGATGGTGGTAGATAGAGCTTATTGTTAAGCAAGTTTTATATATAGTAATAAAACTCTCAACACTCCACAAGTATACGGATCATATCTTGTAGTATAAGAGATTATTGTTTCCACAAAGATTATATACGAGTTAACAATTTGAAACTAAATTTATTTAAGGTACTTATGAATTGATTTGAATTAATTTTAAATAACAAAAATTAAAACAAATAGTAAAATAAATCAAATAAAGAATGAGCTATTAATAAAATTTAGGGTTTTGACTAAGATAGAATAATGAAGACTTATTCTTCCCTTATTTTGTTTCCTTAATCTTGTAATCCAATTATGTGTTTGATATTAGATTTCCTAAGGTATTTATTACTCTATCTTAAGATCTAATCAATTAAACCTAATTAAATTTGAAAATTCAAAATTTGCATTCTCTCGATTCACAAAAATCTCCTTAACATTTTCAATTAGATCTAAAGCTATCTAATAGGACATTAATTTCTCAAGAAAGATCTCTCTTTAAATAAATTGATAATTACAAGTTTGTTAAAATGCCAACTCTCGTTATACAATCTAACACTGATTACTTTGACTCACTCTCTCGATTTGTTGCTAAGTTTAAGTATAAAAAATTATCACAAACATTCATTATGATTGAATAAACAACAATTAAAGTCACATAATAATTCCAGAACACATCCCAATATGAAATTTAGAACTTCATGAACATGTTCAACATCTTAGAATTTAAATTACACCTCAAGAAGAATTAAAGAACTAAAGGAAAAGAAGAAAACTCTAATTACTCCTTATCTGGAAAGATGGAATTCTTGGATATTCTTCTTGATCTCCCACTTTTGATTCACTTGTAATTGTGGTTTCTGCTATTTTTTGGTGAGTTTCACATCCTTATATAGTGCTTTAGGCAACTAGAATAAGATAAAGCTAATAGAGAAGAAATGATGAAACAAATGTTCTTCCTTATTCAATCTTAGCCCAAGCAAGCTAACTCTACTAACATAGACAAGCTTTGTAAATTGATTGCACCTAGTCAATCAAGAAAGGAATATTCTATTCCTCCAAACTATGCATATCAACACAAAGAATATCAGCTGACAAATTTTTTTAATTCACTTTTGTTGTCCATCATCTTTTAATTTTTTATTAAGATTAATTAATTATATTCACGGTTTCTGAATTTTTTAACAAAAAGAATTGAATCATTTTGTTGTTAGTTTTTGGACTATATTACTTGTCCTGATTAAATTGAGGTCATAATAAAGTAGTTAATATTTCATTCTTTAAATATATTAACCTGTTTATGAGCACAGTAGTTTTACCATTCTAATCTACTTTTTTTTTTTTAGGAAGGTGATGATTAAGAGTGATAAGATGATTAAGAGTGATAAGGAGATACTTGGTGAAGAATTTTAGATTGCCAATACATATTGGTTTTTTTTACTATTTATATTAATTCACTTATATTTTTTATTAGATGGAGAAAGATAATGTAGGTGAATATTTTACCTAGTGATTTTTTGCTTTTGTATTTTTAATATATTAAAGATACAAGATCTTATGGATTATATAGCATATATAAATGCAACTTTTTGGTTGTTTATATTTGATAGTATGTACACAATTAAGACATACATTAATGTATGTATATTGCTTTTAATATATATATATGGATGTTGCCAGCTTAATGACAAGAGTTGCTTTTACATTAACATGTTACTGATAACAAAAGAATAAATTGTTGCTTTTGCTATTACAAATTGATGTCTAAAAACATAACAGTATGTAGTCAACGGCAACAATAATAAATGCTAATGCAGTTAAACCAAAGCTCCCAATGAGATCATCACACCCCATACTTTTCATTGGGCCATCAGACTAATATTCAAAAGTCTTTTAGAGGGATACATATGAGCTTTTTGCGAGAATACAGATGAGATCGTATTCCTAAACATCAATTCATGTAGCAGAAAAGTGCACGAGAAAATAAAACTTAAAAAAAACTCTAGTTTTTTTCTTTCAAATTTATCTTCCAATAGAATTTTGTTGATTCCAACACTGATGTGTTCATTTAGCAATTTTGGAAAGAAATTATTTATTAATAACACAATTAATCAAAGTCATGGTAAGGGAAATGGAAGTTCAGTTCATTTTCTTCAGTACCCATCTATCGCATGCCTGCCTTTAAACTTATACCTAGGGGCTTATCACTGCAGACCCAGAAGTCATTAATGCATTAAACAACAGCCTCCAAAATTTCAACATTGGACTCAAGATGTCCTGATCAATCAAATTAAGCTTCCCATGTATTATCAGATTTTAATATTACAATCATAATTTGTTTTCACCAATTATGGAAAGACTTCACGTTACTAAATATGTGTAGAAGTAGAGAAGACTAACCGTAAGCATTTCCTATATGATTAAAGTCTTGAGAACCTACTGTAAACAACAAACAAAGAATCATTAGGACCAAATTATTTCAGGGATAAATATCTAGAGATTACTCCAATTTGATTTGCGGACAATTTTGATGCTTGGAAAACATCCTAATTTACAGCATTGTTTGACAACTAGAAATGTGGCTGAGACTGCAACTTGACTGGCAACTATTGCAATTAAAGTTGCCATCACCATGATTGGCCAGGAGAATGAATTTGAGAAAAAGGATAAACATAAACATGATAAATGGACTGAAGAAGCCAGAAGAAAATCAAAATTTCTTACCCAATCATATTTCTGTAACAAGTACCGAAAAGAAACTGACATCAAGAACCATAATAAAGTACATTTTTGGTAGACAATGGCAGCAGTAAGAAACTAAAATTCCCTGAAAACTGCGCTAAGATTGCAAATCTAAGCTATGGCGTCAATGTCGAATAAGAACATCCCTTGACAAATGAGCAAACAAAATCACTAATTTGTAAATTTTCAGCAATATAATAATATATGGTTAGAATCCATGAGAAGAACTAAGGTTTTGGATCTCAGGTAGTCAAATATGCAGGTTTGAAGATTGTCAAAGGAATCAACGCTTGCTCTGACAAAATGTAGATCAACTTTATGAAAGCTTACTTACCAGGAATTGACATATGGAAACTCAAGGACACTGCTGAATGGTTTCTGGAAAGAAATGCAGTCTCATTCCATCATGCTAAAAAATATGGTAGATTATGAGAGTGAGCACAACACAATTCTCCAACAATTAACACACACATGGAGATTGTTAATATGCATTGCATAAGATAATCAAGCAATGTCAAAAAAATCTTGCTTATTCAGTACATATTGAATAATAAATAGGCTTAGAACAGTGCTCGCATTGTGATCTGCTAGGCAATCTAGATGAGGCACTTAGAGATCTAGGGATTTCTTATCCCAGAAAACCGATAGAAATCTAGCACTGATTCATCAACTGTATGTTGGAAAAGAATTCCGAAAGGCTCAATCAAACACAAGAAGCACATCTACCCAGGTTACGAAACTGAACTGGAATTCAATCTCGGGATGGCTTCATTTAAGAAACCTCACTTTCAACAGGGAAGGACAAAGAAGTGTATTGTAAAATTAGAGAGCATATTTCCTTATTCAGTATCAAAAATCAAATATCAAGCTTTACTCTTAGAATCTGGAATATTAGACATTCGTACCTGGAATTCAACATAAACAGAAAACGTTGGAGAGATGAATAGGAATGATGTGTAATCCATCAGATCACAGCCAGGGAATTCGAACACGAAAGTTGAAGACATTTGCTTATTAACCGTTTGCATTACTAGTTTTATGCAATTTCGAGAAATACAACGATTAAAGGAAGACTTAGGAAGAAGAGACGCACCCATACTGAAATTTCTCACCTTTGGCTAAAAGGTTACGAGCTGAGAAGACAATCGTCGCTGAAATGTCCTTGTTCCTCCTAGCCCTAATTGGAAAGCAGTGAAGACTGGATACGCGGATGGGGTGAGTATTTTACCCCTTTTACAATACGACAATATTAATTTGCTACAACTGTGTCTCATAACACGTCGTTTTGCGACTCTTGACGTAGGAGAGTATTCTTCAAATGTTTTGTCGCTTTTTACTATTTTTCTAATAATTAAAATTTATTTTTAAAAAACTTTTTTTTGAAAATATATATATTTTAAAAAATTTACCCAATATTTCATGAAACCCTATTTGTGCTAATCGAATTCGTGAATACCCAGTGAGAAAAACTTTTGCAGAGGAGATTGGGTGGAAAAGAAAAGAAAGATAAAAGGACAGTGGAACTTTTGTGGAGGAGAGTGGGAGGGAAAAACTAATTGAATTCATCTATTTATCCAATAAGGTGATAGAACTAAAAAAGATAAAAAGGACGATGGAATTTTTGCAGGGAAGAGAGATTCGCACTACCATGCCTTTGTGTTGGTGGGCTTTATCGAAGGAGTGATTGGCACCTATGGATGACGGCTGACTACTAAAATGGGTGCCATCGGAATCGTGGGGAAACTAGAGATGGTGGTAATCTGGAGTTAGGTTGTAGGCTCATCGATTTGGTAGGTTGTTGCCGGTATTATTGAGGCTCTCATTTCGCTTATGTTGTCTTTTTTTGTTCCACTTTTTTTTTTTTACATATCTGTGGATGTTAATTAGTTTTCCGCTTTAATGATATAATATAATATTTTTATAATTTTAGTGACAACTTCAAATGTTTCGTATATAAAATTTTATTGCCTTTCTTTTATATATAGTATCAAATTATTAATTTCGTTGATTTTAATATTATTAAAGACAACACTTTAAAAACTATTACATTATATTAATTTTTAACAACATATTTTTAAATTTGTGTTTCAAT
This sequence comes from Erythroxylum cataractarum, assembly GCA_024703695.1. Lineage (NCBI taxonomy): Eukaryota > Viridiplantae > Streptophyta > Magnoliopsida > Malpighiales > Erythroxylaceae > Erythroxylum > Erythroxylum cataractarum. The sequence goes on along the minus strand of JANJEY010000008.1, from coordinate 31,428,305 downwards.
ATCTTATAAGTGATTATTTTTAAAGACATTACATATACGAAAGCAACTTTTTTTTTATAGTTATCCAATCCAAATATTTTTCAAGTGAAAAGCTAAATTGAATAGCAACAACTTTGTAAAACTCTTTTATATGTCAACTTCGTAGAAAATTTTGGGGTTAGCCGCAAAATAAATACTGAAAACCAAAGATAAAATCAAGGATACAATGATAGATTCAACATGCTGCTCCTTGTGCAACCTCGAAAGTACTGTTAGTATCAATCTTGATATGGTTCAAATTCTAGGCCTTATGCAATACCCTATGTAACAAGCAAGATCGGAACCGAATAATAGATTTTGCTAGCAACAAAAACTTCCGGAAAAAAAAAAAAAAGACTTTACCATATTTAGGCTTGGATTCAGTTGTATTAATATCCATGGAAAATTAGAGAAATCAATTAAAAATAGTTCAAGATACACCTAAAACTCAGCTACTGACGGTTTATTTTTTTCATCAACATTAAATTAACCTTCACTGAAAGACAGTCAGCTTAAAGCAATCCATATCTTACTACTCTTACTCTGATCTTTTATGAAGGTGCTAATTAGTTCCAAGAGGATCGAAGTTAAGCCATCCTAAAAATTGTATCTAGTTTTAGCTTTTTTTTTTTTGGGTAAATAAGAAGAATTAATAAATAGAACAAAATATGTACAAAACGTTCATTTGCAAGTACCACTGTAGATACATCTAGCTAAACTAAGCAACTAACCGCAGGGTACTCAAAAAGAAACAAAAGGATGACATAAATTATGGGAGGATCAATGTATATCCAGCCAATTTAGAAACACAAAGAAGTATACCAAAAGTGTAGAAGCAACTATAAGTCATGTGAGAAGCCTAATTAAAATAGCACAAGCCCAGAAGATGCAAACCAAAAGAGGCTTAAGGGAATGCCGATCAAGAATAACCTTAGCATCTGAAGGTCAAGGGAAAGTGGTTGTCAAATAGTGATTGTGCTGAACCTCCGAAGGTAGGCTAGGTAAGACATGGCCTTGCCAAAAAGAACCCCGCATCCGGTAACTTGGAAAAGGACTAAGCAAATAACCTGCAAAAGAAATGAAGAACCTAATTATAAAATTACTTCCTCTCAATGTGTAAGCTAAGAAGTTCCCTAACGTGGGAGATTACTCCGAGAGACACTTACTCCTCAACCATTGCTTCATTCTTGAAGGTTTGGACATTACGTTCAGTCCAAATAGTAGAAAACAAAAGGGGAAAGTGAATGATGGCTGGTACTCTGGTACAAGAAACAGTTATATACCAAGAGAGGATAGTTGAGAGGGTATAATGGTTAAAAGTGAGCAAATCGAATCGAGTGAGGCATTGTTCCAAAATTATGTGAGAGAGTGAGCATTCAAAAAATAAGCGATCTATTGATTCATTGGCTGAGAAGCACACGAAATAATGATTAAGAATATAAAGGTATGAAAGTTTATCTCTGGTTTGAAGTTTTTGCAGATATGCAAGCCATAATGTAAAGGAGCAACGAGGGGTACCATATTTGAACCATACCAGCTTGTATCAAGAAATAATTTGTAAGAAGGTCCTTAGTTTTGGCCTTTGTACTTCGCTTTTTAGACTTATTAATCAATTCTTTTTAATTTAGAAATATAAAGTAAATATTAGATATTTTTCATCCCTGTAACGTTATTTGCTCATGGAAGCTTCTAAAACTATCAAAAAATTTTACTTTTTTTTAGAATACCATTGTTCTAAGTTAATAAAAAGTTTTTTTGTATTAAAATATTTAAATATATTTTTTATTGAGTTGGTATAGAATTATTTAATATAAGCTATTATGTGGTTAACTATTAAACATATATAATAGAGCTTATATGAGTGCTTTGAATTGACTATGATAACAATATGCTAAAATAACTTGATAGAAACTTAGTAAAAAAAAACTTTTCGCTATTTATAATACCAAAAGACATTTTTTTAAAATATTTTCAATAATAATTTTTAAAAATAAATAAATAAATAATATGATAAGTTTTTTTAATCCTATACAAATCGACAACAAATGAGTAAATCTAACATGTGATTAGAAGCAATGAAGTTTCTAAATAGAACGACAACAGATTTTTACTAAACCTGATAACGAACAGCATGAATTCCATCATAAGATAAATATGATATTAAAGTATGTGCATCATCACCGTCATTGAATTTCTGTCACTAAGCAGCCAACGATTCAAGCATGCTAGCTAACATGTAATATCTTTTGTTTCCTTTCTAAAATCTACAAATTAATAGCAACGATGATAGAGCTGCCGATTCAGGTCGTTAGGCCTACTTGTCCGCTAAAAACTTGTGAATAATGAATGGATTTTTAATGTTAACTAATGAGAAAAAGATAAGTAAGATCAAATTTGAAAGGTGACGTTAAGGAAAAGGATTAAAGTTAATGGATGATTACCAACATCTTACACATGCTACTTCTGTATACGAATCAGAACAAAAGCGCGAAAAGGAGCGTTTGGAAGACGAAGAAATAGAGAAATAAACAGAAAAGAAGTTTGATGGGGCACATCATTAGAACTTAGAGAGAGCAAAAGGATGGGAACGTGGGAATTGGGACAGGGAGTACGTGTATTAAAATAAAAGTCCAGCAACTTGGGTAATAATGTAAGGTCACTTCTGAGACGTGACGTCAGAAATTCCATAGACGCCTTGGAAGGACAAAGTTTAATTAATTAGCTAAAGGAAAAGCAACAATATACACCTGCAGAGACAACCATTTATTAGCTACATATGTACATTACCGGGTCAATCTTAATCATAACGCCTGCTGCGAGGCATAAGATGTCAAGTGATGCCATGCACTTAGCTAATTCTTTCTTTCCTTCTTCTTTTCTTCTTTTTTTTTTTTTTTCTCAGAATGAATAAGCTTGTATTCATTATGATATACCTCTTGCTTTGTTACTCGAGCCATTATGGAATGGTAACTATGGTAATCTTTGACATGAAATGAAGGAGAGTAGTGGGCGGCATTCCAATATTGAAAAAAAAAAGAAAGAAAACAGAGAGAGAGAGGGGTTCTGTGGCTGGTGCGGAATGGGGAAAATGTACAGTAGCTAGTCAAATGTTCTGCTTGCAGGCTTTCTGGTAACCAACACTGCTACGTGCACATGATTTTTGTGGGGTTTGTATGCCAAAACAAGTACTTTCTCTTTCAACTCTTTCTTTCCTCCTTTCCCTTTTCCCTTACCACCATAATCAGGAACCTGGAAATATATAAACCTCAGATTCTTTTTCGGCTTCTGCGACTCATTATTTTCCCTTTTTTTTTTTCATTTCAGTTGTTTAGACAACGGATAACTCTTTTAAGTTTAACAATCCGACTAAAACATTTCATATAAATGTGAGCGGAACACAAGCATACTCAATACAAGTAAATAAGTTGGATCAAGTAAAACTTATGAAAAAGGACTTATGCTGAAATTATTAATTTATCGACAAGATATATTTTCAGCATACATTAATAATTTAGTATTGACTAACGGAAAATAATTGACTGCAAAATACTAATCAACTGATAAAACTTGGTAGGGTTTTATAACGCAGGCTTATGCAATTGGCCATCATTCTTCTCATCTTCTGTTATCGAAATCCCAATAATTCAAAGTTTAAAGTATTAAGTGACCATTTCATTACAATAGCTTAAGCTTTTGTGTGAGGCCAATTTAATTAATTTTATATATTCTCTAACACACCCCCTCAAGTGAAAGCCCTTTGGACTTGAAACTTGCACATGTCTACTTTATCTTGTGCTTAATTTAATTAGAATAGGTGGGTGGTAGGATTCGAACTTACGACCATTTGGTCATAGAGACTCTGATATCATATTAAGTGACTATTTCATCACAATAACTTAAGCTTTTGTGTGAGGTCAATTTAATTAATTTTATATATTCTCTAACATAAAGAACGTAACAGAAATGCAGTGTACTGTCTGGTTTAAAAATGAAGCACTTTTAGTCCACCTAGAATACGTGATTTCAAAATATCTGGAGAATCCCTTCATTAAATTGCTGTTAGAAAGGGGGCATCTTCCTTCTTGTACTCTCTCAGTTGGCGGTACAGCCAGCATGTATGGAAACTTAGGTGTGTTTAAACGACGTGTCCAAAACAAGGAACGGATACGGGTTACATTTACATTTAATGAAATTAAGCACTGTATGAATTAGGCATGAGCTGAGGAGTTGATTGGAAATAACAAGGACTTTATATAATTGACAGGTACCAATAAAGCCACATCCAATTCTACAGGGAAGGAATGTGAACTTGTGGCTATTGGGCCAAGCCAACTTCTCACTATGACTTATTTGGAAAAAAAAAAAAAAGAACTTGAAAATAGGACTTTCTTACTTCACTGAACATCACAGTCACACCACAAATACAGCAGCTACTCTCTGCCTACTAGTACTACCACCGCTATTATCAACGTTACCGTCAACCCCGGCATTAAGTTTTGGTGTGGGGATTAAGTATTCGGCATCAAAATCTTTGACACAATTGTAACTTTTATCGAAATTTACTTTTTGGCCTTCCGAGCAAGTCTTTTTTCTCTGAAATTAAAATTGTTCAATTTCCACCCATTATCTGTGTGATTGCCTTACCAGCCAGTGTTCAGTAAAAGATCTGACTTTTGATTCCAAATCTAGTCTTCAGTGCTACTGTAGTACTGCTAGCTTTTTGATTACCCGTTAGTTAACTTTTAAATTATTACCAGTCAGATAGAATTAGCGTACCGAAACATCCCGAGAAGCAAGCAGTACTAATAAACATCAGTTAGGAATCTTCTTTGTTCATGATTACTGTTTGTCGAGCACAGCCATTTCCTAAAAAAAATAAAATTGGATGTATCTGGCGGATGTTTTTTTTATGCATGATGACAGATGATGTGAACCGAGGGCCCCCTTTTTACTTTGTCAAGAAATGTGAGGTATCCCTTTCACGTTTCAACCAAACTAAACCCAACAGTTACTCTACATGGATTTTATTTTTACTGACCCAGATGATCAACAGGATAAATATGCTAATATACATTTACATACATTACCACTCACCCTCTCCACTTCACTCCCCAGTGGGAGGATGGATGTATGCATGTAAGATGAAGCTCATGTTTCTTGTGATTCAAACATACTCTAAGAAGTGATAAAACGAGCAAAAAGTATAAGTGACATTAAGTTTGTAAGTTATGATAATTATTAATTGGTTTTGTAAAATTAATCAATGCAAATTATTAATTGGTTTTGTCAAATTAATCAATGCAAACAGGTCTGGAATATTCAACCCCAGCTTATTTAAGCAATACTAGTTGTACTGGAATTTAAAGAATTATACATAGTCATGGGTGTTGATCTGCATTTATCATCTTAGGAGACAATTGACATTGATTTATTAACTCAACTTCAATCTCTGTGCTCTCAAATGTATGGAAGATTGAAAATTTTTGACATAAAACACTATGCATAAACCTTATCTATGGTATTAAGCATTTTTATCTCATTAAACATTAGAGTAGTTGGATAAACATAATTTTAATCTAAATATCTGTAGGTCTAGACTTTCACATATAATTAAGTACAGCATTTTAATAAGAAAAATGTGAAAAATGACTCCCTTCCTTTTTGTTGTGGTTGATTATAACTTATTTGCATATGTTGCTGGCCGCAGGATTGGTTATACAACTCCTGGGTCCTCAGGCTTTTACAAAATCCATACGGTGTACCTCTTTGCTTTGGCTCAGCTGATTTGAATGCTAATCGATGGATTTTGACGGAGTGAAGAGCAAAACAAAATAATAATGCATATACTTGCTTATGAAGGCTAACTAGGAACAATGATTTATGTTAGTTTATTTCATTTTAGTTTTCCATGATAAGGTACGTACCAATTTTACGTGTATTTGTTGACCTACTACATACTACGTACTTATAGTATGCGTAAGATAGTTACTTAATTCTAAAGAAAAGAAAAGAAAATGATCACGATATAACTTTTCATTTGCCCTTACGAGTGATCATTGCTCATTAGCTGAAACAAAACAAAGATTGTGCTTGTATATACGGCACTGGTTGTACCTACGGACAAATCATAGATAGCTAGTGATGTAAAATAGGTTACTGGTATGTTTCTGATGTTTTCGTTTTGGTACGTACGAAACAATGTCTTTTATGGTCTACTAGCTATCGCATTCAAATATGGTTTTATTATAAAGTGAATATAAGTCATTTTGGTGAATACTTACCAATTGGAAAATAATGATTCTTTTTTTTTTTAATGAAGTTTTTGTTTTTACTGTGGATTCATAATGTATTTTCTTCTTCTCCCCTGTATCATTTTTGACAGAGTTTGCTCTTTCTCACACAATGGCACAAAGCTAGGACAACTGATGTCTGATCTGATGTTGCCATACCCACCTCAGGTATAGAGCCAGGTTAGGGTTAGACGATAACTATGCAACAAATAACCGATGACCCTAGGGTTATAGTATTCATTACCTAATACCTACCAATTTAAAAGATAAAAAAGAAATAAAAAGCCTTAGGGTTTCAACTTGTTTAGAGTGTCAGACACTCTCAAAGCATACCCGTGTGTTGCACTCACCAATCACAAGCCACTTAAGTGGAAATGGCATCTTTCATGCCACAAAAAGGCCTGACTACGACACACCAAAATGGCGTGAAAACAACGCGTTGGGTGGGGGGTAAAAGTGAAAATGGTAACTTTACTCATTTAGCCATGAAAGTTGGAAACTAGGGTTTTATTATGTACTATTATGAAAAAGAAAAGCACATAATGGATAGTGATAAGAAGCGCACCTCCCTGCCACGTGGGACCCCTACCGTTGGCTCCCTTTCTCTTTCCCGCACTTTCTCTCTCTCACGTATAAACATATAAAATGGTGGATGGTCGTAAATGCCTGAGGGTTATGACATGGCATGGGGGGGGCATATCATATTTGTAAGATATTAGTACAAACAAAGGACCTTCTTTCAAGGACATAAGATAAAAACTCTCCCTCTCTCTCCCTCTCCCTCCTCAAGAATCGAAAACCTCTCTAGGGTTTCTCCAGACTTCGCACTCGAATTCCACCCAACCAGCTCTAAATCTCTGCTGATTGCTTGCTGCTTCTCTTTGCCTTCCAAACGCTGTTTCTGATGATACCACTTTTTGGGTTGGCCGTGAAGAATTAGATCTTGCACGCGTAAGATCGCTCCTTTTGATGTGCAAGTGACTTAAGGTGTTGTTTCTTCTCTTAATTATTTATTTGGGAGGTATTTCCGTCTGTGGTTGGTTTGGTGCCGGATTGTTTGTGTTTAGCTCAGTTTCCAGCTCGTTTATCCAAGGTTTTTAGGTCATTTCACTGTTTTTGGTACGTCAACTTTGCTCGTTTCTTTGTATTCTCCGATCTGGATCTTACTTAAGGTAAGAATCTTCATATTTATGTCAGATTTCATTTGCTGTATTGAATTTTCGGCTGTAGTGATTAGCTACGTTGACTATTCAGTGATTGACGTCAATTCATGGCTTTGGGGCAAGGAAACCCTAAAAGTTTCATTGATGGAGAAACGTTCACGATTATCTGGAGTTTTTGGAGGTCATTTTGAAGTGGGTTTTGTGCTTGCTGCTGTTATTATCGAGAGATTAACAGCTTCCCTTCTTATGTGTAGCGCTGTCAGTTTTAAGTAACCCTAGTCAATACTTTGTCTTACTGGCTTTATTTCCTCAATTAGCTTGCCATTCCGATTAATGAATTTCTCGATATCTTTAATCGTATTTCATGAGAATCATGAATTGTTGCCTGCAGGCTTAAGTTTGTTACTGTGGAAGCCTAGGGTTTCTAAGTATTCCCTTTCCTCATTTTGCATTTATCTTCTGCTTATTGTTATTTTATGTGTTAAATCTGCATATATGGCAGTTCTTTAATATTCATGCCACTTTAAGAGATTATTGTTGAGAAATAATAGTTTTTCAAGCTCGTTATACTTCTAATTGGAAACAAACCCTAGCATGGTTGTTTGATGTAAATGCTTTGCTTGGTAAATGTTTCACAATCATGTTATTTATCAATATTAATGACATAATGCGTTTATAACTTATGATTCAGTTTTATGCACATTGGCATTCGTCATTTTAACATTGTGGTATTGGTTGCTTGAGTTCTTTGTCTTACCTTTAATGCATGTGCTTTCTTGTGAATGATGTTACAAAATTCCTTTAACATTTGCTTTCTACTTGGCTGGCCTAGCACTACACCTTACTTGAACAAAGCACTATGCAAGCCCTTTTTTATTATTCAAAACTCTATTGGGCGGCTTAATATATCATCATGATTTCATTTAAGATAAGCTTGTATGCACTTAATTAACATGGTTTTAGCATTGTTGGCATTAGTGATAGCATGGATACGAGCATGGTGGTTGGGGAGAAATGGCGTAGTAGCAAGAGCATTACTGCCTCCAAATCCATTGAATCACCCCTTTTGATTGACTCTATATCTATAAATCTCATCAAATCAAATGAGAGGAATGACGCAACAAATTGTCAGCACTTTTCTTTACGGTAAGCCTTGATCTGATTTAATTTTACATTTTAGCGGCAATGATGTATATGACCGTGTGAGAGACGTGGTTAGGAGGTAGTGGAGAGTGTAAGAAATTTAATCTTTGTGTTTATTTATGTATTTAACTGAGCCTTGACCATCTTGTTCATAGTTGTGACTTGTGCTCACAAATGGTCTGATTTTCTAGCTTCATACTTCTTTGTGTGATCTATCTAATCTTACATCTGACATGGAGAAGTGCTATTCTTTCATTATGTATCTAAGTTCTAATCAGTAAGTGTTGATGATAAAGATGACCCACCCTCTCTATCCTTCATCCTCAGCAATGATAGGTACCTCTTACTAATTTAAATCCAACATATACGCAAATTTCTAATATTGAATAACTGAGTCACAACAAATGACTATGTATAATACTGAAACTGAACATTGGGGATATTGCTAAAAAAATTAACTCCGTCAAGGACCTTTTCTTTTTCTAGATGGTAATTAACTTCAACTTCTTGAAAGTTAGCCTTCTAAAGTTTTTTTTTTTTTTTTTCATTTTTTCATTTTGCATGCAGTGGATATGTAACTCAAATTCGCAAAAAAGACTGGAAGCTATGTTGGCCATTTGCTTCTGATGAAGACAATAACAAGTCTGAGGAGCAAAAGAGCTTACTTCCTCCCTTATATGTCCCAAAGTTCAGATTTTGGCGTTGCCATGACTGTTTGGGGGAGGTTGATGCTGAAGGAACTGCAAATTACTGTGAGGTGCTCAAATCTTGTCACAACAGCTTCAATGTAGATAATATATGTTCGAATGTGCCGGTTGCTGCTGATGTTGCAATGTGCTTATCTCATCATGTTTCTAAGATAGACAATATTGGTGATGAAGGGAAAAAAGTTGATGTTAGTAGTTCTGATAATTTATCCAACACAATCAAGAATCAACCTTCAGCATGCATTATGGAGAAAAAAAAGGAACTTGAACTTCCAAATAGTCCCATATTGGGTACGTATTCAATCCGAGCAAAGGTGCAGTATTATACTCCACATATTAAAGTATTTGGTTAATTAAACATTCGTTTTTCCAGGGGACAATGTGCAACTAGAAATAAATTTGAATCAAGAAATTCATAGACATGATTATGGTGCAGAAGCTGCTTCCAGCATGATGGATAAAAATTGTCATGCAGATGACTTAGGTAACTTTTAATTCATATCATGCAATCAGAGTTGGTAACCCTTTTAACTCCATGGGCCTGAAGTTATACTTGTATTAATAAACTACGGTGCTTCTTCCCTACTTAATTGTAGATGTTCTGATTTCTTAAAACAGTTGCTTTCATGAGGAAATATGATGGATCAATCAGTCTGTCTAAACCATTCTATCATCATCATGATGTTGCTGATTCTGAGTCTGATGGGGGCCTTGGTTATGTGGCTATAAGTTCTGCTAAAAATTTTGAGAAACCTAGGGATGATGGAAACAGCAAGGAGCCACTCAGTAACATGGATTGTGCAGGTCAAAGTTCCTCTTTGCAATCAGAAGAGCATGATGATGCTTCATCTGAAAGTGCTGAGATCCTGGTTGGCAACAATCTGAAAGATCTCCATCATGAGGATTCAAGCAGTTTGCCTCGTAGAAAAGCAAGAAAAGTCCGCTTGTTAACTGAATTATTAACTGAAAATGAGGATGGAGACAATGATACCATTAGATCTACTAAAGATTATCTGTCTAATGACGCACTTAATGCCATCTCTGATGCATCTACAAAAGTTAACGGTTTTGCTGTCACCCAAGGTCAGCTGACCGTCCAAGGACAAGCCAAAAGTGTTTTGGACCAGACCAGAAAAAGGAAAATTTATCAGGATGAAGACTGGAAACCTGCAGTGACAAGGGAGACAAGCTCTCCCAACAGAGTTGCAAGGGAAGTTAGGACTTTAAAAGGAGATTCAGAAGTAGTTGGGTCTGAATTACAGGCAGGTGTTTGTGCCATAACTGGAGTGCAAAATGATTTGAAACGTCATATGACCAAACAAAGACTTGACAAGGGTCCTAGTTTAGGTAAAAGGAAAACTCAAAAGTTGAAATTCAGTGAAAAAAAAATATCCTTACCAGTATCAGATGATCATGTGCCAAATGAAACTGCAGAGGAACTAGGGGATGATTCTAACTGTACTGCTGTTGATGTTGCTTCGTCAAAACTGGCAAATGATGCATTGCCAGCCAGAGAAATGAATCTTTTCCCGTTGCCTGCACAAAGAATGGAGAGAAAACCGAGTTTTTCAACTAAGAAGAAAGGAAAGATGCCAAAAATTGATGATCAGAATACTTCTGCAGGGACTGGTGGGATTTTCAGAGAAGGTATTGTGAGAAAAAAAGATACAGAAATCATACACTCTGCGGCCTTTGGTGTTCCATTTTGTCCTGCTGAAGACATATCTCAGGAAAGAGGACTGGAACTTTCTCTTAACAGCTACATTCCTATAGAAGGACATGGCAGAAAGTATATTACACATGCAGATAACAGAAATAATCCCTTTTTTGTTTGGCATGAGGGCATTTCTGAGGATCAGCTTACGAGGAAGGCTGCAGAAACCAAATATTGTCAAAATTTTGGCTTGACTTCTCTGTCTGCACCAAATGCATCTATCAGGAAAGGACTAGATGTTTCCTTGAGTGGTAACAACCCTAACTTCATAATACCCTTCCTGAATCAGAAGCAGAACCTCTCCTCTCAGATTGAGATTGGGGCTTGTTCTCTTATGCAACAAAAGGTATAACTATATAGCTCTACATTTCTTCTTAACAGTGGCTAAGTTAAATTGTGGTATATGATACATAATTCATGTGTGGATGCATCATGGTAGTTGAATTAGGTAGATGGATTTTATATGACATTTTGATTGCATGTTGTCATATCTCTATCTCTCTCCCCTTTTAAATCATCATCTGCTTATTTTTCCATTGCTTTCTCATTGTCAGTTCTTACACTGGCTTGGCTGGTGTAAGTTGGATTACTTTTTGATTAAAACAACAGAGTCAATTATGCATTTGTCCTAGTTGCAGATTGCTCATGTTGGAAAACTTTCGTCAGTAGGTTTCAATATAATTCTTTAGTAGGCACGTCAGCATGCCTTGTTTGTATCTAATTGATCAACATTAAATTTCCAGGATTATTTTACGCCAAACAACAGCAAAAAGACAACAGAAAATCAGGACCATTTAAATATCCAAAGGTTTGATAAGGTACCTGAACAGGGAGCTCTAGATGACATTCCAATGGATATTGTTGAGCTCATGGCAAAGAATCAGTATGAGAGGTGTCTTCCTGATCCCGAATACCAGAACAGCCAGTTAGCAACATCTGATTACCCCATCTGTGGTCAGACAATTGATTTCAGTAAGGCATATGGGAAAGGAGGGACGAGTCTCTTTCCTCAAGAAGCTCTTAAAGGAAATCCCAGGGCTAAGAATGGAAAAAATCGAACGATCAAGAGGGAGGAACGTCTGGGATTGACGAAACTAAAGTCAATTGATTATTTTTCTCAAGCTGATAGAAACCTACTGAATATGAACCAACTGGAACAAGCTCGGTTGCTTGCAGGTCGGGTGGTAGATCATGAAGAGAATCAATCGAATGTGGACCAACATTGTGTTTCAAGTTCCCAAAGGCAATCTCATGGCCCAAATTTTGCATCGATTGGGAATGTCAATACAAAGAGGTTTTCTCATACCAATTTGCATGGCTCGAGACCATGTGTTACCTGCCAATGGAATCCAGATCAGAATGAAGAAGCAAATCCTCTTTGGCAATCCATGTTGCCAAATCACTTACCCTTTGTGTATAGAATCCCTCCTAAGTCTGGAGGTCCATCAGCAAATTTGACTATGCTCCCTTGTACCACTGGGCCTGGCAGCATGTATCAGCAAAAAACAAATTGGCCTCCTGAACCAAAGTTTCTTCAAAGTTCTACCAACATTGGAAAGCAAATGCAAAATATTGATTCTGAAACTCTCAGGAGAACTCATTCAGATTACCTATTTCCTCGCAAGCACGGTAAGATTGAGATAAATGAAAAGCTGGTAGGTTCATTGGACCTGTATTCTAATGAAACCATACCTGCTATGCATTTGCTCAGCCTTGTGGATGCAGGAGCACGATCCAGTGCTCAGATTGATAAGGATGTATCCTCAGAATTGTTGAAGAGACCTACCATAAAATCTGACCCTAGCCCTAAACAGTTTCCTGGGCAGGAACCTGGTGTTTATAAACCTCCTAATGCCATAAAATATATTCCATATAATTACCATGGTAGAAACCAATTTGCAGATTGTGCCCATGGTCAGGCTCCTGCAATGTCAATTACAGTTGGTGCATCTTCTGCTTCACCTCAACATGATAAGAGCTTCAAGACGGATAATGAATATATTTCTCATCTTTCTCAAGAAAAACATAAGAGAAAAACTGACTTTCTTTCTCAGAGTAAAGGCAGATCAAGAAAATCTGCACCAAGTGGTAGTTTTGGCACCAACTGTGGATCTGTTCCAGCTCATAGCCTTCAAACAGTTTTTTTTGGTACATCGGAGTCTAGTGCATTTCCTACGCAGATGCAAGCATCTGGCAATTCAACAAAGCACAAGATACATCCATTGAATAATAGTGGTATTGCTCGGGCCAATAAAAGCAGTACTGTGACTCAAACCTGCAGTCTGAACAGGAATCCTGCTGATTTCAGCATACCAGATGAGGACAATGAATTCATGATTAAGGGAGAAGACTTGAAATCTGTGGAGGGAATACCTTTGACAAATGGGTTTCATTTGAATAGTTTGAATGGGTTCAAGAGACAGAAGAAGCTTCATGCTGTTAAAGCAGGCATGTAACTTCATGGTGTTCTAGTCTCAATACTGATTCAGGTATCTTTTATAACCTCTATGGCCATATGGTGTACTTATTCGAGCTGAGTAACAACTTTTTTCTAAAGTTTTTAGTTGCTTCTGATATAGTTATCTGTATATTTAGAATTCCTCACTGATTGATCTCTTTGATTATGCACAGGTGTTGTAAAACTTCTTGTCAGCTTCTGGAAATCTTAATAAATTAAAACTTTACAATCAAAAAGAAAATGCGTCAGAAATGGCCAGGCTTCAAATGTGGAAATGTGGTTCCATGTAGATGGTTAATGAATATTTCTGTCCAAAACCAAATCACGGAAGCCATGCCAGGTTGCTGGTCGAAGATATTGTGTATGTTTATAGTTCCTTGAACCCTCAATGATTTTCTGTGTATGTGCGTTTGTAATTGGTGTTAATTGGGTTAAGTCGACTTAACAAATAGTCATAAAGCCAAGAATGACTTTCGGCTTTTGCGAGGGGCTTCTTCAGAGCCCAGTGGTGTATCTTATGCTCCACCTACGATAAAGAAGTGAGCATTATGCCAGTATATTCTCAAATGCCTGTCTCTGGAGTCTGCAAAAGGAATCACAGTGGAATGATGATACCTTAATGTTGTAAATTCAATGATATCAAATCAGAAAAGGAGCTACTCGTTGCTTTAAATTTGGGTTCCTCCGGAAACAACACATGACATGCAGATTGTGAAGAGAAACGTGTGTTATATTTCACTTTACCGAACCAAAATTACATTTCCTAAAAAACTGTCATCTTTTGTTGTTTTTCTTTACGCAATAAATCAGTGGTTTGATAACAACTTGCTGAAATTATTATTGCTTGGTTTCTTTAATTTGCTTTATGATAGTTTACTAAAAACTTTTGAGAAGTACATAACATCAACATTTTATTCAACAGGGGAGGTTGCAGCCAGACTAAGTGAAGCATCCTATTCACATAATGTTGGTGGATGTGAAATTGAGACAAATAAATTACTACAAAGCGCCAAGTCATAGAGCTATCATTTGTCTCTTCTATTTTATTAAATTTCCATGTACTGTTTTCTAGCATATTACAAGGGCCAATTCAGAACCTTTGCAGCGTGATTAATGTTAATTAAATAGTCGTCTATCTCTTTATACTCGGGACTAAAATCCATAAATCATTCAGGAGAAGTAACAAGAATATCTATTTTCCTTTTGTTTGTTGAAGAGTAGAAAATTTGCAATCTATAGTGTGAAATTTTAATATTGAAAAACAACGTCCCTAATATAAGATTACCATCAAGCATAAAAAAAATTTGTAACTTTTAATAACGATCTTCATTATCCGGATTTTACTGCCATTTACTCCGGTGCATGCACGTGAAGTTTCATTTTCAACAATTATTAGCTACTCGGATCTGATTGAGACAACAACTATACTATACCCACTCATGATCACCCAATTCTAACGCTGAAAACATATAGAAAAGAAGGCTTAAAAACTAGCAACAAAAAGAAAAAGAATGTGGTCAGATTATCGAATTGTCAGGATTTGCATATCCTGATACTAATTCCAACCCAAAAATGTAGCATTATAATATAAAAAAATTATGCCAAATATTCTAGACATGAATATAGGATAGACTACGACGAGAGTTGTCTAGTTATTCGTCTCATTGCAAGTTGGTCTTAATTCCATTGTAATAATCAGACACTAACACTTATTCTCGATCAAGTTGGTCTTACCATCAGCCTCCGATTCCATTACCAAGCATGCTTCTTTCACTATTTTGCTTGTCTTCATCCTTTCTTGCTTCGCTTTCACATCTACAGGTTAGTCTTGCTTCTTTACTTTAGGTCTAATAAATGATTTTAGAATTATGAAGCAGGCAGACGTTACCGACAGACTCAGGTTGTAATGGCAATGAAACGACACCATTTTTGAGCTTCTTCGTCTTCTCGTGTAACAACCACAACCTTTTTCTTATTCTTCTCTTAGTTTTATCATTATGATTTATGTTTTTTTTCTTCTATTTAGACCTTTTTAAGATTGAGATCCACGTGAATATGGTTTCTTTTTTTTAGTATTATGCTTTCCTTTGTTTGATTTATATCCTTTATGGATAGATTTGATGGGTGGAGTTAACATTATGAACATTAAGCTAAAGTTTGAATTTTTTGTTTTGAAAGATCTAGCTTTCTCTTCTTCTCCTTCTCTTTTCCTCTTCTCCACAAGCCTCACACTGTTTCCTTCCGTCGCTGCCCTCGATGAAAGCATGCGGTGTTTGGATTCTCTAACCTTTTTTTTCATTCCTGCCACCGCCTCCACTTCCAACTCTCCAAGTTTTCGCTTTTAACTTTCTCTTCTCCAAGTTTAGGTGAGGTCCTGGTGTTTGTTGTATGGGTAATATACATGTGGGTAATTTTTGAAAATCTACATGAGTGGCTTCCTTCAATTTGTGGCTGTGATGGTTGGCAGTTTACGACGCCCTTTTAGTTGATTTTGTTATTTCTTTCATGTAAGTGCATTCTTTGTTTTTAGTCTGTATTGTTTTTATCACCTACTTTCAAGTCTTCTTTGAGGTATGGATCTTATGTTGTGGATTTTTGTGTTTATCCATCTTTTTTGAGATATGTTGATATGATTAATGAGTTTGTGTATTGTCTTGATTGTCATGTCCATTTATTAATAAAATATCTAGAAACTTGGGTTTTGGTTTTTTTTTATTCAATCGTGTGGACTGAGATAAGAGGGTTAACATGTGGTAATGTTAATGGAAAAGGATAGCTCACAATTAGATTCTAAGTTATGTATGGAGCTCCTCTTTCGAAAGAAAAAGCACAATGTTAATGGAAGGGGAGGATGGATGCATGTGCGGCGATCGGTAAATGTGCTTAAAGTTTTGTACCTTTTTGTCACATTACACATTTCTCTGTTGGATATCTCGGGCTTCCTAGCATTGCACTTTTGATATTTTATTGATATTAGAAATAGTAATCCCCTTGCAAGATAACACCCACAAATCGAAAAATGGTGATCAGAATTTTGCCGCATATCAGGTATAAGCAGAACTTTGCAAAATATCAGGTATATTTACCTACTATTTTCTTAATAACTTTGTTTCTAAACTTGCATCATATAAAGAAGATTTTTATTTTTTATTTTTATTTTTTGTCAGAAACTGTTATTATTCTATTTTATTTATTTATTACCTTTTTTTATTTTATTTTACATCTTTTATATTTATTTGACTTTTTTTTGTTATATCTTCATGTCATATTTGTATGTGGGTCTACCGAAATCAGTCTCTCTACTATGTAGGGGTAAGGTTGCGTACTATCAGATCTCTCTAGACTCCGCTTCAGTGTGGAAATTCAGACTAGGTATGATGATGATGTTAAGCCATACAAAAACTTCCTATGCTTGCTTTAATATGATATTTAAGGCTTTGATTTAATTAATATGACTCCATTTTATTAGCTTGTTCACTCTTATATTAAAATGATACAATTGTTGTTAAATATGAGTTTAGTATTTAGGAAGTCAAAAAACCTGTTAAGGACAATGCAAGATGAAAAAATTGGAATTTGTCTAACGCTAAGGTCACTTCTTACTCTAATGTCTACTTTCTTTTTCAAGTGAAAGATGACTTTGGTATCCATAAGGTAAACGCTAGGACTCACAACATCGTTGACATCACTACAAGAAAAATTAAGTTTAGCGATGAAAATTACTGACAAAAAACTTACACATTCCGTCGGTAAGTTAAGTTAGCGACGGAATTTATTGATGGACTAAGGTGCCGGAGAATCGACTGTAGGTAATAATTTGTGACGAATCACAAAATGTCAGTCACAAATTTACTTATAGACATTTTGTGTTACCGTCAGTGAATATACCGATTATTAGTTATCCGTCGGTAACTTACGGAAGTGGTTACTCCATTGGCAAGTTAATGACAACATTATCGATGGCTATTAGTTATCTGTCGGTAAATTGAATATATTTTATCGACAAAACTTTATTTTTCTGTCAATAAATTTACTAAGACTATTTTTTAAATTTTTCTGCATTTAATTTTATTTGATGATTTTCTGTTTGATGCATAATTTATACAATTATGAGTTCTCTATTGATAATACTTTGATTTGTTTTTAAATTTAATTTGTTAAAACAGAAAGTTGATTGATGATATAAAGTAAAAATTATCTTAATTGATAATAAATTTTTTTTGTACATAGTAAGTATTTATAATTAATACGAAATGACTACAAGTATGCTATTCATTTGGTGACTGTAGATGCTCTGATTGTTGTGATGAGGTGCTCATCCACCTTATTATATAGTTGAGCTTTGTACTCCATCGACTGTTACAACTGAGATGCCAATGTCTGTACTGTGCTCCGAAGCTCATAGATTTCATTAGGTTCGGACCGCCTACTAGATGTAGAGATTGCGAATAATATGTGTTCGTAAATGAACCTAAGTCGAATATCCTTCCATGAAGATCCATACCACCCATTGCATGAAGATAGGTTTGACTCTCATCAACATCTTCAGATTGTTGAGACTGTCGTTGAAAGTATTTGGTCATATCAGAAGGCAATGTTTATATTAGTAAGTGATAATTACTAAGCATTAATATTAAAACATAAATTTTGGATATATCTAGTTCTCTACATCGGGTGTTGACAAAGGCCCCACCGTCATACCTCTTAGTGTAAATTTGCAAAAAGAGTTGATGAGATGTAGGCTTCGTGCCCATAAACTTTTCCTGCATCAGAATAAAATGTTATAAGTGAACTACAATTTATAAAAATTTTGGCAGAATTTTCTCTATTTTATGATATTTACCCCTTGTTGAACAAAGAAAATAACTCAACAACACATTCATATATAGCACCAGACATTTATAACATTATCATTCTCCATAATACACATATTTTCATTCCAAAATTTATACATCAAATTAAATTGAAATATACCAAAGTAAAACAATCATAATATAAATGTAAAGAGTAGATGCTTGTTGATTGCAAAACCAATTCACTAGTTTTACGCTCAAAATGAAAAGTATACGGGATGTAACTTGTAGTAAAGAACAGATATCAATCCCTCAAAGATTGTGTTTAGACATTACTTAATTCAGGCTGCTTTGTTTGAGAACCAATTTTAATAAATATTGAAAATTAAACTAAATCAAACAACAAATAATGAAAAAATGATAAAGTAAAAGTGTAGAAACTTGGAATTCAAGATTTAACAATTAGAGATCACTTTTTTCCTATCTTATCTCCCTCCTACCTTATTAATTAAATTGTACCTCACCTAAGATGTCCTAATGTATTAACTACCCGCTCTCAAGGTGTAATTAATTGTCCCTAGCCAAATTAAATGGAAATGATTAAGCAATCTCTCAATCTACATAATAAGTCTACCAATTCAACTAGTTATGAAGGTATCATATGGGTAATCAACTAATTAGCCAAGATGTCTCTCTAACTAATCAATTAACTTTATGAATATAAGTCTATAGAGTGCCAATTGGCATTATACAACCTTACATAATTCACCCCACTCAATTTCTCAATATATTGCAAGGTATAAGCTCAACATTCATCAAAAACATCATTCATTCAAATCAACAAAGCAGGAGTTCAACAAGTAGTTCAAAAGTAATCTCTATAAATAAATCAACCACTAATAATGTCATTAACATCTCCAACAACTGAAAAATCCATCATAAAGATGCCAGAAGAGAAAAGGGAATAAAAACTAGATGAAGCAAGTTCCTCCCCTTCTTTGCCCAAATCTGAAAAATCTAGAGTTAGTGTGCTCTTTGCCTAATTTGGAATAAAAATTTTGATTTTCTACCTCTCTCTAGGCTTTAAATATCTTTTTTTGGTTTAAGGAGGCAAGTTTTCACAACACCACCTTCGGCCCTAAGGATTTGTGCCCTTATATAGTCACAAGAACCTAAAAATAAGGGAAACTCACATGTCTCTTCGAGTTAGGGATCCCACGATCATGGGAATTAGATTGAATCCCACTATCATGGGTTCTTGTCTTACAACTCCTCCACTTCTCTTCTCCTCTCTTGGTCCAAGAAACACTATTACAAAGTGAGGACAAAGATTTATGGTTGAATCACATGCTTTTATAGCTGAAGGTGCCTCAGTCACGAGACCTCCTGCATTCAACGGTGAGGATTATCATTATTGGAAGGACAAGATGTGGCTCTTTATAGAATCCACATATATTAATCTTTGGGATATCATCAAGAATGGTCTATATACACCAAAAGATGATGAAGGCAATATCATCTCTCATGAAAAATGGTTAGTCGATTAAAAAGCTCGATTTTAGTTAAATTCAAGTCCAAGTTCTTTCTAAGTTGTGCCCTAAGCATAAGTGAATATGATAAGGTTTATAGATGCAAATCTGCAAAGGAAATGTGGGACACATTAGCCATTGCACATGAAGACACAAATTAAGTGAAAGAGTCCAAGATCAGTATTCTTGTTCATCAGTATGAGATGTTCAAGATGAAAGATGAGGAGACTATTGATCAGATGTTTGGATGATTTCAAACAATTGTTAACGGACTCTTGGGAGAATCTACGATAATATATGTTTGGATGATTTCAAACGATTGTTAACGGACTCTTGGGAGAATCTACGATAATTAAGATCATGTCAGAAAGATTCTCAAAAGTCTTTCAAAAAGATGGAGACTCAAAGTTATAGCAATACAAGAGGCCAATGAATTAAGTAAGCTAAAGCTAGATTAATTGCTTGGTTCACTAAAGATACATGAAATAGAGCTTGATTCAGAAGATAAACCTATAAGAGATAAATCTATCGTATTAAAGGTTAGTCAGAAGAATCAGAAGAGCCAGAAAATAGAAGCACATCTTTAAAAGCATTAAAGATTGAAGAAATCAAGAATGATGATGCAAGTGAATCTGATCGAGATTCAAGTGAAGATGATGATGAACTATCCTTCATTTCAAGAAAGATTAGGAGGATGTGGAAAAAGAAAACGAAGGGAAATAAAAACTTTTCTTTTAAGAAGAATAGCAAAGATGAACCAAAGAATGAGAAAAGTTCTATTGCCTGCTATAAGTGCAACAAACTAAGACATTACAAGTCTGAATGTTCGTTGCTCAAAAGAAAATAGAAGAAAAGTAAAGAAAACAAAAAGAGCATGATGGCAACTTGGGAAAATTTGGATTCGTCCGAATCTGACTTCGACTTAGAAGCATTAAAACAAGGAAATATATGATTTTAAAAAGGAATGAGACAATGAGGTAACTTCTAACTTTAATGAACTTCAAGTTGCATATGTAGAATTGTTAGAAGATTCACATGCTATATTAAAACAATATAGGATTTTGAAAAAGAAATTTGTTGAAAGCTTGAAGAAC
>JANJEY010000008.1:31295407-31308181 GCA_024703695.1 Erythroxylum cataractarum | reverse complement strand
GGAGAGCCCTCTGGGTATGCACTACTGCCCACGCGCACTAGGGATAGGAGAGCCCTCTGGGTATGCACTAATCCCTTCTCACTTATCACATTAGACGAGCTTATAGCTCCAGTCAGATCAGAATGTGCTCCAGTCACAACTATCAGTTACTGATTCCTATTCATGCCTAGCATGCGATCACAATTCTCAAAACATATTTCATACGAATCATGTACTCAGAATCACATTTAGTTTACACACAAAGCATATAGCACATCAGAGATTGAGAAACCAACTAGGTTACTCACCTCTAAACTTCCGAGCTACTACCGGGAAGTCTCAGTTGCGTCAGAGGATCGACGCTCCACTTGAGCCTCTATAAGAATCAGAACATTCGAATATCACTAATTATATCAATTTAATAATCAAAAGTACTTATGCCTCAAATGAATGTTGTACTATGCAAGTTATGACATTTCTGACCCTAATACCGATTATCTCAATTTCCACTCTTTTCATAGTAATTTCTAATACCATAATTCAATTGGCTAAGTTCTACATCCTCCAAAGTCAAATTCTGATACATAGGAATTGTCGTTAAATCAGAATCAAATTCACTATTTAATTGCCATCTGATTTCGAGAATCACCGAGTTAAATCCCAAATTCATAGTCTCCAAATTGAAATCAATCCATATCTAATTGAATTATCAAAATCCTAAATCCCCAAATCTCAAAACCTATAAATCACCATTTTGGAAAATAGCATCCATCGCCGCGGCGAGCTCCTCTTCTCTACGCCCTCTCCACGACGCCTGCACGCCTTACCACGGCGAGCAATGCTTTCTTCGTCGCGACGTACGCGTTGCGCACGTCGCGACGTGGACCGAATTTCTTCGCCGCGGCGCGCTCCCGCGCTCGTCGCGGCGTGCCTGTTTCTCCTCGCTCGCCGCGGCTTGTTCTTCGCCCGCCGAGGCGTGCGATCGCAGATTCGCCCAGAAAACCCAGAAATTTCCCAGATTTTTTGCTCTAATCCGATCATTTCCATTTTAAACACTCCTAAACAACATTATACACTTAACACAACTTATTCCTCAGCTTCAATCCATCAAATAACCCGTATTCATAAAACACCCAAATCAAAATCACATATTTTCTTAAAACCTAACTCATCCGAAATTTTACAACTTCTTACACAATTAAGTACTCAAATCCATGTTTAAATCAAACTATGCAAAACTCAAAGGAGTAGAAACTTACTTGATTCAAGCTTAAATCCTTGAAGAAACACCAAGAAAACTCAAATTCCCACACCAAAGCTCATCCACGGTTTTCTCCCATTTAACCCAAACTCCATTTCTTTCAATCCAGGCCAAAGGATGAATAATCAAGGATAAAAGGAGGAATAATTTGTAAAGGGAAGCAAGAAGCAACTCCAAGATGAAATCCACGCAAAGAAGAAGGAGAACAAAGCAATTTTTCTCAAGGGAAGAAGAAAACATCGTGGATCATTTTTTTCAAAGGAGACAAGTTTAAATACTAAGGCTTGTTAAGGCTTGTTTGGCAAATTTCAATTGCCACAAGTCCAATCTGAACAACCTCAATCCAATTTCTAATTCTAATTTCTCCCGAATTCCAATGGTTCAAACCCTAATTCCTCAAATCATAATTTAAATTATCTCATATCAATTGTCAATCAAATTCGGAACCGGAATCACAATTAATCAGTCACTAAGCCATTTTTCCGGTCTGGATCTAATCTTCCGAAAATTTCAGAAAAATTCCTACAAATCCTCAAAATTAGAAAACATCTAATCACATACTCCAATTTTCAATTCTCAATTCCTAATTTCAATTTAACACTTCAATTTACGAATCAAAGCACAATTAATCCTTAATCACAAAGTCTCCAATTTCACAAGCAAGTCAGAATTCTGTCATACATGCATGTACATACATATGCTTGTGTAATTATGAACATTTATCAAGAATGCAGAGGCTATGAATACATATGCAAAATACGTATGCAGAAGACGTATGAGGTGAACTGTACTCATCCCATCGGTGACGGGATGTTACAGTGCCCTCATGAACATCTGTCTTAGTGTGAGACATATTGAGAAATGATCTCCCTAATAAGATAGTTATTAGATTATATGAAGTATCATCATTATATCAACAACATAAAAATCTACAAGAAACACTAACTTATTCACCTGCACCAAAACATCCTTAATTTTGCCATCAGGGTAAGTGTTAGTGCGGTCAACTAATTATATTATAACACTTGTTTCTTTCAATGGACTCAAATTCAAGGAAGCATAAATTGAATGAGGTATAACATTAATTGAAGCACTTAAATTCATTATATTTACATAACTCCAACACATCCATGACTTTGCTCAATCCTTTAGTGTGAAGGGAAACAACCTCATCTTCACTACATTTTTTGACAGCCTATTTTTCCTGAAAGTATCACAAATTTCCAATGTCCTGGTTTTTTTCACTCTCATTACTTGAACCAAATAATTTCACTTAACCATTAAAAGGATGTGAACAGATTCCACTTTTCCATTCAAGATCTCTCTCTAAATGGCAAGGTAACTTGATAAATGGAGTGTTCTTGGTGTAACCCCACTCTTATAGCACTTTTTAACACATTTCTTAACTTCATATCTTTATGTGAGCTAAGCATGGACAGCCACATACTATAAACATCAAACACATCCATAACATTGAATAAAGTGAGGTACTATATAGTTTAGGCAATAAAAACCCTAATAAATACTTAAAAATCCATCAAAATCTCATCCAACTTGTTCATAACATATCCATACATCCTCCTAAATAAGAAAAATACAAAAAAGAAGCAAGAAAAGAGAAGAAGTAACACTTATATAATGAAGAGCAAAGTTGGAATTCTATGGTGGGAGCTTGAAATCCCTTGATTTCACCTTGAATTCTCTTGGTTTTTCTCTAAAAAAATTCATTCTTCTCTCTCCTTGGATGTCTTACATGGGCTATCCTTTTCTAGGGTTTAAAATTGAGTTTTTATACCCCATTTAATTCTTATAATGATGTAGGAAGGAGGAAGTTGCTAGCTGGAATTTTCCAGAAAACTGTGTTTTCTGTCTTAACTTCAATATGTGATATCTTATTGATTTCTTATCCAAATTGGGCCGTTATTTCACCAACATGAAGCTGAATTACTCCCCTTTCTTTCTGGATCAAAAACCAAAAACATCTAATAAGAATTGTATCTTCCCAAAGCTTAAAATTAGTGATAGCTAGGCCCAAAAAAATTCCAGCTTTCCTTTGGGTCACATAACCTGCTTTCTATGTGGTTCTTCTATCCTTCCATCCCTCAAAACCACCTTCAAACCTATTGATTAACAAAAAAAATTAATCACTTAGTCATTTCCAAAATGTATGCAACTCATACCAATGTAATGTAAGAAAAAGGCGTGCAACCATACCATGCAAAATCTAATCTTAAAGACCTAATTCACATAAATTCATGCATATTCAAATACATTCATACATAATCAAGAATTTATATGAAACTAAGACAAAACATAAGCTAAACAAGTTAATAACAATCAATTTATTATAATTAACTAACAAATTATCATAAGAAAAGTATGTATAAAGGCCACCTATCACTATTGATGCTTCTAATAGTGATCAAAAGGCATACAAAAAGCATATTGATGATAGTGAGATGGCTAGCTGCATAATACTAGCCAATATGTCATCAAAAGTGCAAAAAGAACATAAGGCTATGGATCCTTATACCATAGTCTATCATCTGAAAGAGGTGTTTGATGAGCAAGCTAGCTCTAAGATGGCTGAGGTGAAATCTTAAGTGTAATATACACTGAAGATGAATGGCTATATTGAGAGGTTAGTTTGCTTAGGTTTCCTAATGGATCATGAATTAATTATAAACTTAATTCTAACTGGTTTGAATGATAGTTGTTCATTATGCTTAACTATAAGATGAACTAGGTATCCACCACGATTCTTGAATTGATCAACTTGCTCAAAATAGTTAAGCCATCTGTCAAGAAATACAGTAAGGCTATGATGTTGGTGGGCTCTTATGGTTCGAGGAGGAAGAACCAAAATAAGAGGAAGTCTATAAGGCCTAAGGGAGGTGTGGTTAAGAAGAAAGCTAAGGAGGCTACATCTAAGAGATCATGCTTCCACTATGGCAAGGATGGCCATCGGAAGAATCTAGAGTCACTGAAGAAGAAGAAGGCATCAAATGCCGCACTTAC
Organism: Erythroxylum cataractarum; assembly: GCA_024703695.1. Lineage (NCBI taxonomy): Eukaryota > Viridiplantae > Streptophyta > Magnoliopsida > Malpighiales > Erythroxylaceae > Erythroxylum > Erythroxylum cataractarum. Next base: position 31,303,923 of record JANJEY010000008.1, on the reverse strand, counting down.
TTTAGGTATTTTTATTATTGATATTAATACTATTTCTAATAATAACGTATGGGTATTGGATACCAGTTGTGACTCACACATATATATTGATATGCAGGATCTTAGGAATAGTAAACAACTCAACAAGGGAGAGTCGGACCTGCGCATGGGCAATGAAGCAAGAGTTGCTACATTAGCTGCACAAACTTATGTATTGACACTTCCTAGTGGGCTTGTAATAGAATTAGATGACTATTTTTATGTATCTGTATTGACTAAGAATATTGTTTCAATTTCTAGTCTTAATAAAGTTAGTTTCTGTTTGAATTTTAGTAACAATTATTATCCTATTAGTTTGAATGGAATGGTTTATGCTATGGGTACATTATACAATGGAATATAAATATTAGATATGTCCAATCCAATTTTAAATATCAATCACAATAAAAGAAAAAAATGAGATAATGTGAAATCATCATACTTATGGCGTTGTTGCCTTGGCCATATAAATGAGAGATACATAACTAAACTACACAGATGTGGTAATTTAGGTTTGTTTAATTACAAATCATATGACACATCTAAATTTTGCTTATTAGACAAGATGACAAAGTTACTCCTTAAAGGAAAGGGTGAATGAACTACTGAGCTATTGGACTTAACACATTCAAATGTATGTGGTCCGATGTCAATACATGCCAAAGGTGGTTTCATATACGTCATTACCTTTATTATTGATTATTCACAATATGGGTATGTATATCTTATGAGATACAAATCTAAGTCCTTTAAAAAGTTTAAAGAATTCAGAAATGAAGTAGAGAAATAGTTGGGTAGAAGTACTAAAACATTTCGATCAAATCGATGTGGAGAATACTTAAGTCAAGTGTTTCTAAATTATTTCAAACATAATGGGATAGTATCAATTCCACCTACATGCCTATTGATGATAAAACACACTACTAGTCTTACACTCAAAACTGTAATTATACGGGTCATACTTATAGTTGAAAACAGATATCGATCCTATGAGGATCGTTCTTAGACACCACTTAATTCAGGTTATTCTTTGTTTAAGGAATTGCTTCAATTGAATTTTAAATGATAAGTAAAATAAAGATAAACTAAAGTATCAGGGAATAATGCAACCCTAACCAAAATCTAAACTAAGACTTGGAGAAAATCAAGATTAAACAATAGGACTTGTCATTATCCCTATTTGCTCCCCTCTGATTAATTGATTCAATATATGCTCACCCCAAGATTTCCTAAAATTCTGGCAACCCTCTCTTAAGGTGTAACTAAATGTCACTAGTTAAATAAATTAGAAATAACTTTGGGATTTCTCGATGTCTAAAGCCTTTCCTAAACATTCAACTAGATATGAAGCTATCTTATTGGTAGTGTATTGATATATCAAAATCTCTTCCTAATAAATCAATAACTTGTTATTTATAGGTCTATTAATCGATAACTCTATTTCTACAAATAAAAAAGATTACCAAGCTCACTCTCTCAGTTTATTACAAGGTTTAAGCACAATAAATAACACAAGCAAGTATATCATTAAATCAATAACCAAAGGTTCATAAATAGTTCAATAACAAACCCTAAAAAATTGTTTTAGAAAATCATAATATCCATAGCACCCCTAAGAATCAAATAATCCATGATAAACATGCCAGAAGAGAAAGAAATTGAAATAAGATTGGACAGGGTAGCTCCTCCTCTTTTTTTTCCCAATCTAGAAAATTTGGATGACGGGGTGCTCTTTGCCCAATTGGGAATGAAACCTTGAATCTTCCCTATCTCAATGCTCTCAATCTATCTTTTGGATCTAGGAAGCAAGTTTCACGACCCTCTGGCGACTCTAGGGATTCTATCACTTATAAAGTCATGAAAACCTTAAAAAAATACATGAAACTTGTGTGTCTCTTTGACTTCCAGTTCCCACGATCATGGGAATTATACTTATGCTTCCCACGATCATGGGTTTTTAACTTAATAGAAACTTTCTCCATAGATTTCCCACAATCATGGAAAACATGCCCTTTTCATGATCATGGGTTCTTGTTTTTATCGTGGAAAACATGCCCTTTTCCACGATCGTGGGTTCTTGTTTTTTAGCAACTTCACTTCTTTTCTCTTCTCTTGGTCCCTAACTCAATCACAAAGGTGTCCACCTTCCATTCCTACACTAAATGAAACAAATTTAAATGATGCAATTAGCAAGGCAAAGTTCACCTCCCCACGCTTGGACAACGGTCCTCATTATGACAAGGTAACCATAACATGAAATCAAAACATTAAACACAACATTAACTAAGCAAAAAAATAACACAACTAACAAAGTAATTAAAATAATACAAACAGTAAAGGGTAAGAAGGCTTATGGAGATTGAGGTGGTGAAGGCGTAGGAGATGGGACTTCAATGTTCTTTTTCTGGAAGAACTTTAAGAACTTCTTCTTTATATACCACTACTCCTTGTGTACTTGTCGCACGTGGTTACCGAGCTCTTTGATTTGTAACATTTTTGTTGCTAATTTGTGGCCATCTGATCAGGAATTTGTTAAAACCGATCAACATCTGCTACTACTATCGATGCCTCTTCTACTGCTTCTTCTTGAGGCTCCAGTGGTGCCTGAGAGGTGGATGGTTGTGACGTGGCTACGTTCTTACCCTTCTTATTCTTGACAACAGTACGCATCTGAAGATTTCAGAGCTCCATAGAATGGAGCTCCAAAATTTTAAAGTGTCTTAAATACGATACATCAAACACATCATAATTAGTAGTACGTACAGTATCCACATCAAGATGATAAAACAAAACCAAAGTGGTAACAATATAAATCATATCAAAATATGAACTTTTCTTATTAACGCAACTCACAATAGATTTAAAAATACGATACGGGGTATTTATTTAATTTGTGATCCATGCACTAAAGAAAGAAAAATTCTTTAGCCAAACACTTATTGCTTTCAGTTTTATGAAAAATAATTAAGCACATAAATTTGTGAAGCAGTAAGTGTCCTGTGCTACGAATTAAGGTGTTCGATGCATACTTGGAATCAAACATGTTTTCACCTGTAAGGCTTTTCCAATAGTCATCCACATAAAAGTCATCATGATCATCTAAAATTTTAACATTTGACAAGTCAAAAAGTGCATGAATAATTAAGCTTATAAATATGACCACCTATTATAAACCAAATGTATCCATTTTAGGATTATAATGCACAATGGTAAAAAAATTCAATAGTCATCATAGGGTATATTGATACATCACAACGAGTTAACCGACCCCAACTAATTTGCAGCTAATCGTTCAATATTGCTCCTCGAACCTAGAGTTTCTAATAATTCAAAATTAAAGTATTAGGGAGGCAATAATTCTTTATCTTTAAAGTCCTGAAATCGCATACCTTCATTGTTAGAAAAAATTGAAAATGAGGAGCTAAAATTTATTACTATATCGATTTTAGCTTCATTGGAGATTTTTTGACGCAATTGGTTGATGGGTTTTTGAGCGACAAACTTCTTTGGAGCCATTGAAGAAGATAAATCTGCAAAAATAGGCAAAAGAGAGAGTGAGTACGTTTTAGAAAGAGAAGGATATAAAAACTCACCAAATCCTTGTATTCTTGATGGTGTTGTGTGAAATAAGTGTAAAAGAAGTGATTAATGATAGAAAAGATGAAGAAAACACCAAATATTAGGAGAAAAATGAAAGATTTTCGACGCTAGGCTTAGTGAGAGAGTCAGTTGCAGAGAGAAAAAGTGAGGGAAAGTGAAGAAAAAAGAAGAAACGAGGGTTTTTTCTTTAAAAAAAGCTTCTGTTGAAGGATCCCACGATTGAGGGAATCCCTATGATTTCCACGATCATAGGTTAAGGCTTCAGAAAGATTCTAAAGAGCCTTCCCACGTTCATTAAAAATGGGTCCACTTCCACAATCATGGGTTAAGACTCTAGAAAGTTTCTAAAAAGCCTTACCACACTCGTAGGAATCAACCCAATTCCCATAATTGTGGATTGTTCAACTTTTCCAACTTCTTACCCTTGTTCTAAGCTTAGCATGCATTCCCAACATTCACTCAACCTACCAACACATAAAAATCAACTAACCAATAAGAAAGTTGGAAAGAAGATATGTTAAAACTCAAACAAAATTTAAACCAAACATAACCAAAACCAAACAAATCAAACACACAAGTAAGTAAAAGCAAGCAAAAAAAAAAGGTTAACATGCTAAGTTAAGGTCATTATCTTTACCATTTCACATGTATTTATGAAGGAGTAGAAGAAAGGAAAGAGATGACTTCCCTTTCTTGTGAGTATATCCCTCTATATTATGGCTTGCATCTATGCCCATTAACCTTGAATGCTTCACCCTTGTCAATTTTCAACTCCAAAGCTACATAAGGAAACACTTGAATAATCTTGAAGGGTCCACTCCATCTTGACTTGAGCTTTGCAGGAAATAATCAAAGTTGTGAATTGAATAGAAGCACCAAGCCCCCACTCTTGAACTCCTTCTTCTTGTTGTGAGCATCATGTCACTTCTTTGTCCTTTCCTTATACAACTTGGTATTTTCATAAGTGTCAAACCTCAGTTCTTCTAATTCATCAAGTTGTAACAATCTTTTCTCACGCACAAGCTTTCAATCCATGTTCAACTTCATAATGGACTAATAGACCCGATGTTCAAACTCTAAAGGTAAATGGCAGACCTTTCCGTGCACAAGTTTATATGGAGTAGTTCCTATAGGTGTCATGTAAGCTGTCCTGTAAGCCCATCAAGTGTCATGTAGCTTCAATGCCTAATCCTTTCTTACCTTCTCCAATCTCTGTTCACCACCTGCACTTAACAACTGGTTTGGGGGTGGTAAAGAGTCGCTACTTTATGATGAACGTTGTATCTTTTCCGAAGATCCTCAAACTATTTATTGTAAAAATGGCTCCCTTCATCACTTATAATCACTCTAGGCACCCCAAATCTCGTAAAACCACCTTGTCATCATTAGTTGGAGTAGCTACAACCTCAACTCACCTGGAAACATTGTCAACTCCAACCAGTATGTAGGTGTTATTTGAAGAGGATGGGAATGGTCCCATGAAGTCCAATCCCTACACATCAAATGTCCCCACCTTTATGATGTTTAAAAGTAGCATCTCATCCTTCTTCGATATGTTACCCACTTTTTGACACCTATCACACTTTAGCACAAAATCTCAAGCATCCTTGAACAGCTTTGTCTAACAGAATCCACACTCTAAGATCCAAGCTGTAGTTTTCTAAGCTCCATAATGCCCTGCATAAAGTGAACTATGACATTGTATCAAAATTTTAGGCATTTCATCTTGCGGGATATACCTGCGAATCACACTATCAACATACATCATATAAAGTACATATTCATCCCAAATATAACGAGAACATTGAAATAATAATTGTTTCCTTTGTTAATAAGAAAGATCAGAAGGAAGAATACTACCTAATAGGTAGTTTGCAATATTTGCAAACCAAAGATGAAAAGGATTATCTACCATCATTAAAGCCTCGTCAGGAAAGCTCAATTTGATTTCCTCTTATTCTTTATGGTGGCCTCCTTTGAGTCTCGAGAGGTGATACACTACAACATTTTTTGTTCCCTTCTTGTTTTTAATCTCAATGTCAAATTGTTGGAGCAAAAGTACCTACCAGATAAGGTTAGCCTTGGCATCTTTCTTAGCAAAAAGATATCGCAATGTTGCATGATCGCTTGCATCACACATAATCTTGAAAAGAAGAGACTAATCTGGCAACGTCAGGATGGGTGCTAATATAAGTGCCTTCTTTAACCTGTTAAAAGCATCCAAACAAGCATCATTAAAAATAAAAGACACATCTTTAACTAATAAATGAGTTAAGGTTCTAGCGATAAGAGAAAAATCCATGATGAAACATCTGTAAAACCCTACATGACTAAGGAAGGCTTAGATGTCCTTAATGTTGGTGGGAGGTGATAGCTTTTCATTTAATTCAGTCTTATCTTGATCCACTTTAATCCCCTTGTATGAGATCTTATGTCCCAATACAATTCCCTTTTAGACCATGAAGTGTCACTTTTTGCAGTTTAAAAATATATGAGATTCCTTACATATTTAAATCACTCTTTCTAAATTCAACAAGCAAATGTAAAAAGAATTTCTGAAGACAGATAAATCATCCATAAATACCTCCATGAAGTTCTCATTTATGTCTGCCAATATAGCCTTCATGCACCTTTGGAATGTGGAAGGTGCATTACATAAACTGAACAACATCCTTTGATAAACAAAAGTCTTATAAGGGCAAGTGAAAGTGGTCTTCTCCTGATCCTGTAGGTATATAACCACTTGATTGTACCCTGAGTACCTATCAAAAAAATAGTAAAATGCATGGCTAGCCACCCTCTTAATCATTTAGTCCGCAAAAGGTAAAGGGAAGTGATCTTTCTTGGTGGACAAATTAAGCTTCCGATAATCAATACATACTCTCCAAACTGTGATGGTCTTAGTAGAAATCTTTTCACCTTTTTCATTTTCCTTCATTGTCATGCCTCCCTTCTTAGGCACACTCTGTACCGAACTCAACCACTTACTATTTGAAATAGGATAAATAATCCCTACATCCAACAACTTTATTTTCTCCTTCTTCACAACCTCTTGCATGTTTGGATTTAACCTTCTCTGTCGCTCTCTCACAATTTTACACCCTTCTTCTAGGTTAATCCTATGCATCGCCACATTGGAGCTAATCCTCCTAATATTAGAAATTTGCCACCCTATAGCTATCATCCTTTTCCTAATTGTCTCCATCACTTTCTCTTTTTGCTCAATATCTACTTAGTTTGAGATAATGATAGGTAGGGTATGGTTTTTTCCTAAAAAGGTGTATATCAAATGAGAAGGTAAGGGTTTAAACTTTAAAATGGGGTGCTTAACAATGGAAGGTGGTATAGGTGTATTTGTTCTCTTTAACTTCTCTAAGTCAGCTTCCTCATGTAAATCCTCTTCTCTCACACTCTCATCCTTGTATACTTCACTAACTTCATTAACTTCCTTTTCAACCTCCATTATAGATTCATCTACAACATCAATCTTTATACATACATTACCATCCATCGGTTTCTTCAAAGATTTACACTTATTATATTCAACTTGCTCATCACCAATCCTTCAAACAAGTTTTCCCTCATGCACATCAACTAATGCCCTACCAGTATTCACAAAGGGTCTACCCAAAATCAATGGATAATTTTTATCCGCTTTGAAATCCAATACCACAAAATTAACAAAAATAATAAATTTTTTTACTTTTACCAACACATCTTCTACAACTCCATATGGTCTCTTGATGGATTGATCTATAAGTTAAATCAACAGGGATGTTAGCTTGACCTCTCCTAGTCCCAATTTTTTGAAAACAAACAAAGGCATCAAGTTAATGCTTGCACCTAAACCACATAAGCATTTAGAAAATTCAAAGTCACCAACAACACATGGAATCGTAAAACTCCCTAGATCTTATAGTTTTGAAGGCATCATGCTTGAGATAATAAAACTACAATTCTCTATCAAAGTGACCTTCTAATTGTCCTCCCAAGTATGTTTGAGTGTCAGTATGTCCTTCAGAAACTTTTCATACTTGGGCATGCACTCTAAAGCTTCCAACAATGACAAGTTAATTTGAAACTTCTTCAGTTTCTCTAAAAACTTGGAAAACTGAGTGTCCACCTGATGTTGCCTCACATTTTATGGATACAGAAGTTTAGGCTTGTAGGATGGTGGTAGCCACATACAACTATTGCTGGCCAATTCTTCTAAAAGGTTATGCACCGCATCAATAATTTTCCTCATCAAGGGTCCTCCCGTAGTTGAATCTATGGTTCCTCTTGTGCTATGATTTACACCATTGTAGAATGTTTACATTAGGAATTCCCTTATAAGGTTATAATGGGGATAACTTCTTTAGTTATTTAAACCTCTCCCAAGTTTCATATAAAGACTCCCTATCGCTTTGTTGAAAATTTGTGATTTCCTTAATGATCCTTACTGTCTTAGTAAATGGGAAGTATTTGGCAAGAAATGATTGGGCTAGTTGTTCCTGATTATTAATTTGCCCTAAACTGAGTGAATTGTACCACACCTCGCCTGATCTCTTAAAGTGAAAAAAAATAGTCACAACCTCACGACATCGTCAAACATCCCATTAAACCAGAAAGTGTCATATATTCTAAAAAATTGGCAAGATAGGCATTAGGATCTTCATTAGACAACCCATAGAATTGTACACTACTCTGAAGAATGTTGAGGAGTGCCAGCTTGATCTCGAAATTGTTAGCTTGAATTGTTGGACCCCAAATTTTTTTATTACTTTATTGTATTAAGCATTATTTTATTTATTTTGAGGTCTTGTTAGATTTATTATTTTGGAGTAATTAGCATGTCAATGTTAGGAGGAATTATTGTTGGAATTGATGGAATTAAAGTATAAATGTAGTAAGAATGC
>JANJEY010000008.1:31070997-31086258 GCA_024703695.1 Erythroxylum cataractarum | reverse complement strand
AATATTATATAAAAGATTAAATAAATTTATTTAAATAAAAGTAATTTATCTTTAAGTTTTATTTAAAATATATTTATTATCAGTGATAAAAATACAACTACATTAACATTAACAACCAAGCAGATTTATGCATATTTATTTTATTAATGGGAGTAAGTTTTATAATTAAGTTGAAGTTTAAAGAGTCATAAACATACTGAACTATCTAGTGAATTAATGCAAGTAGTTGGTTGCATAACATTTTGATAATCATTTATGATTAAGAGAGTGATAAAGAGTTTTCATTAGTGTGTTTAATAAGTTAAGCAATTTTTCCAAAGTGTCTGTTTAAGATTGAATAATGCATTCGTTTGCTTGAGAACCAGAAATTGCTTAAGTGTGGAGAAGTATTATATATGTTAGACATACAATACTTTTATCACTATTTTTATAGCATATTGCATGTGTTGTGGATGGATTTAAAGGATTTGATGCTTAATTTAAGATGTCTTATCGTTAGGTCATATTTATGGCCAAAAAAAAAAACAAAGAAGAAAAGAACCTAATCTAGAGAAGAATTGAGTGTGAAGAAGCAATTTTAGAATTTTGGAGTAGAAGCACACAACATGACGTGCTACAATTTTTAACCAAAAGTAGGAAATAGAATTGAGTGTGAAGAGGCAATTTTAGAATTTTGGAGTAGAAGCACACAACATATCGTGCTACAATTTTTAAACAAAAGTAGGAAATGGTAGCGTATGTATAGATGTGGCCAAGATCAAGGTAGCTATGCCAAATATTGACCAGTAGGCACCCTGATCTCCTTGAGGCTTCTACTTCTACTTCCCATGTCAGTGTTAAGGAAGCTAATGCTAACCTTGCTCCTTTTACTCCAAAACAAAAAGAAAATCTAGTAAGAAGGCCAAAACTAAAAACTCCTCAAGCTCCTTAACTTCCCCTAAATGTTAGTCCTAGTATAGAATATAAAGGATCTTAACCCAAAAACAAGTTGTTTTACACCATCTTGATATAATAAAGCCAATGTTAATTGGCCTTTTTCATACCAAACTCAAAGAAAATCTTTGCAAAAGCCTCCAGTTCATTAAAAGCAATTAAAAAAAATCACCTCTAATCACAATGCTTATTACAAGGACGTGATCATTACTGCTCATGATCCCAATAAACTAGAAATTTTGGACTTTATATCCAATGCTCAATCCTTACAAATGTCTTTGAAATAAAAGGTCGCATATGTAAAGTCTGCTTCACTAGTGTTTATGCTTCAAATTTAGCTTTTCAAACATGTTCTTTGAAAGACAGGGAGGATAGGTGTTTAACCATGAATGCACATTAGATTATTCTTGGTGAGTTCAACAACTCTCTTTTTGACTTAGCATTTGAAGGAGAAATGTGCTTAAAGGGTCCTTGTGCAGATTTCAAATCATGCGTCAACAACTTGGGAGTTATTGATCTAACATTTGAAAGCAAGTTATACACTTGGAGCAACAAACAACAGGACAAATGGCATATAATGAAAAAACTTGACTTAGCCTTGGTGAATCATCTCTAGTAGTTGGAATTCCAGGGTAGACAAGCCATCTTTTGCAACCATCTTGCAAATGCTTGAGGAAACTCTAAAGATTTGGACGACACACCTTACAAAATTATGGAACGTATAGATGCATAATAATTGGAAAAAACATCTCAGCTTTTAATGTTCCTTATATGATACTTCATTTCTTTTCTTTCCAATTAACATTGTTCTCAAACCTCACACTCAAGGTCTCTCTCTAAACCAATCAGGTGAAGTACTCTACCAAATACTTGAATTTCTAATTATTCTAACAGGTAAAGATGATATATCATCAACATATCAATTCAAAGCATATCTTGGCCATGAAATGTCAATAATCTCAAGCAAAAAATATGAAATGATTAGGTTGTTATCAATATGCAATTAACTTTCCAAAAGTATGGCTTATAACACATAATGACATACACGTCAAATTATTTACAGCTTGTAAATAATACCTATAGTTGAAGGGACATCCTTAAGTGTAAAGTACGCACATTGTTCATCTATCAGGGAATTAACTGATTCACATCCTAAACTAAGTTATCAATGTTCCAAAACTGAAATAGTTCCTCTACCAATTTCTACTTTGCACAAGGCTTTCCCTAAGAACTTTTTTTGCAACCCACCACAAGATTTCAAGATGATACCTTTTGCCTGAGAGAATTAGTATGAGATGGATTTGGAACTTCCAAGTAGTCGTCAGGTTCATCTTCATCATCAGAAGATAGTAGAGATGACCCCATCCATGCCTTGAAACCTTCATTAGCACGCCTTTCGACTTCTGGTGTGACTTCTAAGACATTTGCTTCCAACATCTCCACACCAAGGTTTTGACTACCAAAATCACTCTCATCAAGAATAACAGCTGCCTTCCTTCTCAGAAAGAAGGCTATTCCTCCATACAAAATGACAAGCCCCCAAGCAGCAATCTCATAGCACCAAAACAAGGGTAATGAACAATTACTCCCTAGTGTTAGTAGGCTTGAACCAAGAAAAATTGCCAGAAGACCAAAGATGACAGCAAAGACAACATTCAAGATGGAAAGACAACGCACTCCACCTGTATGTCACAAAAAAAGAAATCGCAAGACACTCACTATCATCTCAAACTAGTAATAAACATTGTCCACAATTGAACCGCAAGAATTAAATTAATTTGCATTAACTTTGTGATTGTTTAAATTAAAACTAACAACAACAAATAATGAAAGAGCTTGCAACTGCATGCCAATATTAGCTTTTACATATCAAATTATAAATCTATCTTCCATAGTCAAGAACTGTCCAATATAACCAAAAGTAGGAAGATTAAATACAAAGGCAATTATAAGAGTTCTTCATGAAACTATGCAAGTTTCTTGTATACTTTTACAAACAAAAACTAACACTAGCTAAAGATAGTTTTTGTTAACTGCCTCCCTCTAGTTCTCCTCCCAAACCCTAATTTCTTCATAAATTTCTTACTCCACTACTTTTCTCTGTTTACTCTATCTTACTCTTATCTTTCATCTGTGTAATACCATTTCTCTGAGAGTCATACATCACCACCATAATGTGAAAAGCCATGTTGAAGATCAATAACAGCAGCCTAGACTGCCGGGACAATGCCCAAAGCACCAAAAGTGTAAAGGCATTTGTTGCACGAATCATTTAACTAATTCATTGAAATAAAATCACTGAAGTTTACTTTTGTAGGTCCATTGCAAAACAACAGGTGATATTGGCCTAACAAATGAAGACCTTTTTTTTTCTGATTCAAAATAAAAAGAATATGAACATACCCCTTTTTGAGGCACAGTAATTGTTTTCAACCACCTTTAAGCATCCATGTCTTGACGGAGCAGAATAAGCAACAGCTATTCCTGAACCACAAACACAAGAATTTGTCAAAATTAACACAATAATGGGATCTTAAAAAATAGAGAAGATTAAAGCCATTTAAGTGGTAGATTATGATCCCATCTGTTTTACTCTTGCAGAAAACGATCAAGAAATTAATATGACAAGCAAGGAGTTCATCTGCCCCAAATTTAGTTGTTAATCTCCAACAAACTCCCCCCACAGGTGCAAGACAGCGAAGACATAGGCGGAGTCGAGCTTACCGGCCACAAGATACGCAAGGGAGGCCAAGAAAATGATAAAGGAAGGAATGAAGACAACCATCCAGTAATAGTCCACTGTCTCCTGATCTGTCAGGTAGAATGCGCCCGGAAAAAGATCGGAATCACCGCTGCCGCTGCCCCTGAAGTTAATGGGCAGAGGTTGGAGTCTCCGGTGGCTACAAAACGGCCTCTTCCCGCCTTCTCCTGGAAACACGATCTTCAAGCTTACCGCAGAGCATACGAAAATGAATAGGCAAATGAGGGCCACAGCGCACAATAAAAGCGGCCTCTGTAGCTTGGTCCACGCTCTATCCTCTTCACGGAGGCTCTCGTATTCACGCTTCGGCATGAACGCTTGCCGCAGCGCGTCTCCGATAATGGCCATGGGATAGATAAAAGGGAAACGGGTGTTTTATAACGGCTAAAATCCAACTAGGGTTTGATTTGTATGGCACATAACAGCCTCACAAAAGAAGAACCCTAACGGCTTCAAAGCAACACACAGAACAAAAACTGAAAAAAAAGAACACCTTGTTCGAGTGGAAAGTGGTCCACAGTATAACAAAGTAAAATAGTCAGACCTTGTGACTGCATCCGATTCCTGAGAATAGCAAGAGGAATCTGGTTGGGTTGGGTAAGGGGCAAGTGGGTGTAACTGTAACCTTTTGTTTCCAACATCTACACTTTGTTCTTACGCAAGTGGGGTGGATTTTTCCATTTTAAAGAAAAATAATTCAATATTTATATTAATCCCATTGTTAAGGAGTAGTTACTTTTCAAGCTAATAACTTAAAACTTTGACACCGTAGATTGCGGTTCAGCTACCTTGAGGCTGCGTCATACTTCACTAGATCTTGCTTTAAATAGGGTATAATGACGACGACGACGACGACGACGACGACGACGAGGATGTATATAAAACTTTATAGAACCACCCTTTTAACTTGTAGAATTTAAAGTCTAATCCCTATAAATTTAAAATAAAATAATTATGGACACCAGAACTGCAATTTTCCAAGGCATTTGTTTGTTTTGTTGGTCGGATACGATTATCTTATGTAGACATGAAGACCTATTCTGGTTCTACTTAAAGACGCTGATCTTGCAGCCTTTTTTCTTTCAATTGCCCACTAAACTTCAAATTAAGGTGACAAGAGTTTGATCTCGAGTGCTTTCTTTAAAAAAAAAAAAAAAAAACCTTTACTATTTCCTGTTTCCATGGTATCTGTTTCGGTTTCTGTCTCTAAACCCATTTTGCAACCTACAAAGCTTCAGGATCATAAGTTTACTTCATTTTCCCTACCAAGAAATGTTTCATTTCAGGGTCGTCTTGGAATTCGTTTTTTACGTCATGGTTCGCTCAGAGAAGTCAGAATCACCAGAAGCTCTTTCCAACCTGATGTTTTGGTTGGTAAGTTTTAGAGTTCACTATAATCTCATTGCAACGTTAAATTGTCCAATTTCAGTTTATCAAATCTGAAACTTTTCATCCTAGTGGCAGATTCTCCCGACGAAGCATCTCCAGTCCCAGTTTTTTCTTGCTCAGAGGTTTGTCTTCTTAGTCCTTTCTTAATGTAATCCGTCTTGCTGGCATGCTTTGTTTGTGTTATGGTGAGAGTAACCAGGAACCCATATATGATATAGTTTTGTTTTCTTCTTTGATACTTGTATGATGCATTTGCCAAAAGACCGAGAGATTGTCGACAATTAAGATGCAAGCCTCTGTATGATTATTCTGTTATCAAAATTTACCGTTAGTGTGGATCTGGCTGTAGGCTATTGAAAGGCTAAAAACGTTTCGAGAAAATCAAAAGGGAAAGCAGAAATTTCTGGCCATGTATTCTAGCGTACTTGGGGGTATAACAACAGATCCTGCAGCTATGGTGATACCCATGGATGACCACATGGTGCACAGGGGACATGGGGTCTTTGATACTGCTGCAATAATGGATGGGTTAGTCAAATTTGCTTCAGAAAATGAAAGAAGTCATTTGGTTGTATTTATATAGATGCAATGTCATAGTTTGATCATGCTGTTTGTTACCAAATTTGTTGTTAAAACTACAACCACTAGTACTCCAAAGGCTTAAGCTGGATCAGAAAGAGGACCTTACATTGTAATAGAAGGTTAACTGAGTAATTGTTCACCATAACTACTGTGGCAACTCTTTGATGTCGCTTGACTGTAATCAATTATAATTTGCAACAAACAGAATTAATTTGCTTTTACGTAGTTGCTACTCCTCCAAGAGTTGAGGAAAGTAGTATCCTTGCTCATTTACTTATGTTTGTAATGAAAGCCTGATTCAACTCTTGAGTGTCACGATTTCATAGGGAGTAGTACAAGCATTCGATTTGCTTGTTTAGTTGCTTGGTGTTAACCTTATGTTTCAATCCCAATCTATTTGGGGAAAGCTCTCAGTTACAGTTGGGATCTGAATAGTTTTCTCATATTCTGTACAAATACTTAGTACTGTTGTAATTTGGAGCTTTTCTAAGTACTGAACCTTATTCCTGCTTCCCCTGGTTTGAATTGAGCCGGAACTTCCTGTCCTTGAAATGAACTATTTTCTACTCTAAGATCAAGAACACAACATGTTTTTCTCCGACAAAATGGATATAAGATGCTGATTCAGTGAGAAAACATAACCTTTTCAGTCCAATCCATTATTATCTTTTTAATGTTATGTTTTCACAATCTGCTCAATTATAATCTACCTCATTTATGTCTTTCTTTTTCTTAGGCATCTCTATGAGTTGGATCAACACCTTGACCGTATTTTGAGGTCAGCATCTATGGCTAGAGTTGATCTGCCTTTTGATCGCGAAAGCATCAAAAGAATACTCATACAAACAGTGAGTGTAGCTAAATGTCAGAAAGGATCACTTAGATACTGGCTTTCTGTGGGACCTGGTGATTTCCAGCTGTCTCCATCTGACTGTCATGACCCAGCTCTTTATGCCATAGTAATCCAAGACCAATCTCCATTTGTTTCGAAAGGCATCAAGGTAATAACTTCGTCTATCCCAATTAAGCCACCTCTATTTGCTACGGTGAAGAGTGTAAACTACCTTCCAAATGTGCTTTCAAAGATGGAGGCCGAAGACAGTGGCGCATTTGCAGCCATTTGGCTGGACAATTATGGCTTTGTTGCTGAAGGGCCTAACATGAATGTGGCTTTTGTTATGAAGGAGAAATACCTTCTGATGCCTCAATTTGACAAAATTTTAAGTGGGTGTACAGCTAAGAGAGTTTTGACTCTGGCCGAGGGGATGGTGCGGGGGGGCAACCTTCATGGTATAAGAATTAGGAATGTGACTGTAGAGGAAGGAAAGCAAGCAGAGGAGATGATGCTCATTGGTAGCGGAATTCTTGTTAGACCTGTGGTGCAATGGGATGACCAGGTCATTGGTGACGGTGGGAACCTTTTCTTTAACATATTGTGCATTCTTCCACGTTTATAAAGAGAATGTTTCTTATAAACTTTCCTTGGTCCCTTAAGTTTGAATGGTTTATTGAAACAAGGACTTAAGAGTTAACTATGGAGTGTCATTCATTTCATTAGAGTGCAACTGAAGAGTTAAGTTTGCTTATTGAATGTGGGAAACAAAATGCTTTCTTCCTTTCGCTTTTAGTTGCTTCTGGGGAGCTTTCCCAACAAGTTGATCCACTGCGACTTGCCCCTTCGATACATCATAAGCTGATTACCATATGTTGCATGCTCTGAGACTTGAGTTGCAGGCCGAACCTTTATTCCATCACATCTACTTCGTAGTTTTTTCTCTTAGAAATGCTGAACATCAGACTTTTAAACTGATGATTTATGATAGTCACGATTTTCTTTATGCAGGCAAAGAAGGTCCCGTAGCTAAACATCTCTTGGATCTTCTATTGGAGGACATGAAATCTGGTACCCCTACAGTCCGAATGCCAGTTCCCTAACTCAACTATTGCAAAGAGGGCCTTCAGGCATGAAAAGGATATTCTTCAACTGCTTCTTACCACGCCGCCATGCAATGGAAGCTTTGTAAAGAAAATAGCGTTTCTGGCAGTTGTAATCCAATTTGATGACAAGTTATCTTGATAGCGGAAACTCCTCAAATTCTTGAATGTTTTCCTTACTTAGACCTGTAAACAATGCCAAACAGGGCCGGAGTGTTCTTTGACGAAGAAACTCCAACGATCAATTAAACATAGGCCTGTAAGCAGATGTTGTGTAATAAGTTAACTTACCACTATTTAATTGCAACTCTGCTTTATATAGGAGATGCGGGATGATTATGACCTAACAGATGGATGCATTCCTTTCTTTATGGTAAGGTCGGGCATGGACATCATGGGGCATAAGTGAATTAATTGGGATGTCATGCGATTAGGTTAATGCAGATGAGTTCCTCTGCTCCTTTATCAGGGAACGAGCTGGGAAAGTTACCACAGGCCAGAAGATAAAATTTATTAGAAGTTGACGTTTCGGATAAAGAAATTCTATACCTTTTATTTTTCTGAATTTTTTTAGTCGCTTACCCCTTATCATGTCTTTTCATAGCTGTAGATATGAGTGATTAAATTGATCAATAAGGTCAACAAGAAGGGAGCTTGATATGAACCCACCTAAGAATATACCCTAATGAACCCATGAAAAAAGTTCAAATCAAATCCAAAAAGTTCAAACAGATGCATTAAAAAATTGACTTGTTAATTATAAAGAATCAATAACCAAATCTATTGTATTTTAAAAATTAGGATTTTGAACGGGCACAACTTGTGGCACTTTGGACCGGGTCATGTTTTGAATGAGATCTTGTGTAAGAAATTTATTATCCAATAGATAAATTCATATCCAATTAAAAATGATAGGGAAAGTTTTGTGAATCGAGAATTTACAAATTTGGAATTTTCATTTTCAACTAAGGTTAATTGATTAGGTCTTGACAAAGAGTAATCAATATATTGAAAAAATCTATAAGCAACACATAATTGAATCAATAATAGTTAAGGAAACAAAATAAAGAAAGAATAAGTCCTAAGCATTCATCCTTAATCAAACCCTAAATTAATTGGTTGCTTACTTCTTATTTGCATGTTTGCTTTGTTTTATTATTTGTTTCAATTTATGTTATTTACTTTTGTAAAAAAATTCAATTTTGTCTTACCTTAGACAAAGCTAAGTTCAAACTTGTTCTTGCATAATTCTTGTGACAATATATACTACAAAATAGGATCTGTACGCTTGTAGTGTACTGAGGGGTTTATCATATATAAAATTTGCTCAACAAGTTTTTGATGTTGTTGTTAGGGATTTAGCTTAGGACTATTTAAATTCCTTTAATCGAAGTAATTTTTTGCCGTTTTTGTGTCCTTGCGACTGTATGAACATAAGAATTACTCGGAGTTCAAGCAAGATTGAAGACACTCCAATACTTAACATCACAATACAAGAACGAGAAATTTCGAAGAGTAAGATGCCAAAAAGAGATTGAAAGAACGATAGCAGAAGAATGTAAGTAAGGAGACTAGTAAGTAAGGAGACTAGTAGCGAACCTTAATGGAATTTAGAGACTAGGGTTCAACGATGCACATAAAGGCATCACTAGACACAACATTGCTGAATATGTTGTAGACCAACATGAAGTTCTATGAGCTAGCTCATGAAGGTCCTAATGTCCATCTAGTAAACTTTCTAGAAATATGCAATACCTTCTGACATAATAGAATGTCGAAAGATGTTGTTAGGATGAGGCTCTTTTCCTTCACATTAAGAGATAGAGCCCAAGCATGATATCACTCTTTAAACAAAGAAATATTACAACATGGGAGCAGCTAGTGCATGGATTCTTAAACAAGTACTTGCCCCTGACAAGGACAACAAGATTGATAAAGGAGATTACAAATTTCCAACAAAATGACAGTAGTGTTTATATGAAACGTGGGAATATTATAAGGATTTACAGAGGAAATGTCCTCACCATAACTTACCCAAAGAACTCCTTTTGCAAACCTTCTACAATGGAGTTAATCCACCTATGAGGGGCACAATATATTTAGCTTCTGGAGGATCTCTAATGAAGAAGATAACTGACGAAGCACAAAACTTTCTTAAGGAGATGGCAAATAACACGTCTTTAGACGTCAGATAAAAGCAAACAACAAGCTACTTTCTGAAACCAAAAGGAAGTCCTTGATATTGATTCAATGATAATAATGCAGGCTGAGATCGACAACTTAAAAAGACAATTTAACAAATATTGATTGCAAAAACAAACTACTTGTTTTATACTAAAAATCGCAAGTATATAGGTCATCATTTGTAGTAAAAAGCATATATCGTCCCACAAAGATTATGCTTGAGCACCACTTAATTCAGGTTGTACTTTGTTTAAGACTCAAATTCGAATAATAAACTGAAAAGTAAACTAAATTAAACAAACTAGCAAAAATTGAATGATGTAACAATGAAAATTCGTCAAGAGAATTAATCAAGGTATGGGGGAGATTTTACCTATCATCAATGCTAATATAGCCTTTTATATGTTTATGGGGTGTCGGTTCTAGACGATCATAGGGTTGATTACTCTCTCTCAAGTTATAATCTTTCCCTAAATTGTAAACCCTAATCGAATTATAGACTTGCAATCTCTCAATTCACAAATTAACCACAATTCTAATTAATTCTAAAGCTCTCTAATAAACAATCAGGTCTCACACGGGATCTCTCTCCATGAAATTATTGACTAGATTGATTAAATAGTCAATTAGATCGCCTAACTCTTGTTAATCCAATCTAATCAATTTTATCTGGTTCACCCTCTTGGTTTATTACCGAAACATGCAAATACATTAATCAATTACAACACCCAAATCAAGTAAACACAATGCAACTAGATTAACATTAAATATAAGCAAAATTCCAAAGGAAAAGTTAGAACATTATTAATAACTCATAATCCATAACCATACAACTCATCTTAATCTTACACATTAAATGAATAAAAAGGTAAATGGGGAGGAAATGAAACTTAGGTTGGATGATTCAGGAAAGCAATGATGTCGGGAGATCATCTATTCTGGGAAGCTTCATATCAAAACCCTCCTCTGCTTCCTCTCTTTCTTTTCTCTCTCTCTTCTTTCTCTCTCTCTTTTGTATTTCCAAATGTAGGCTGAATGTATACTCCTTTCTAGGATACATCATAATACTTTTATAGTCTTTTTCAATTAAGGTAACCCTAGTGTCTTTCCAAGGTCTAAAATGTCCATAATATCTCTTGAAAACTCGAATTCGAAAGTGACTCTGCGTCTGTCTACGTTCAAGCCACGATCATGACCAGTTTATCTGCTCTCTATCATGATCATGGCAGATTCCCCATGAACGTGGCCCTATGCTTGAGCTTCTGTCACAATCCTAGCATATTTGCCCTGGTCGTGGGCCTATATTAGTGCTTCTTTCATGATCGTGGCCTAGTACTATGTTTTGGTTTGGGTCTCCACTGAAACTCTTCCAAATGCCTTGAAACACTAACAAACACATCATTACACCTCATATATATATATTGAAGCTCAAAATAGGTTCTCACCCAAAGAACACTTAAAACACAATAACAAGAAAAGGATTCAACTAGTGGGAAGTCCAAAGAGGAAGAATATGTAGAAAAATTGGGATGGAAGAAGGTATTGGATACCATCTTCGCAAACACCAAAGTAACTATGAATACACCTTATGGAGAACTCCACAAGAATGAAGGAGATGGCCTGAACCCACCAATGCCGGAGTTAGGACATACGTCATATTCATCACTATTTTGAGGCTCAAGATATTCAACTGCCACCTCCAACCCATCACCACCTCCATCACCATAAACCTTGTTCTAAACCCTTTCTTTCTTTTTAAATTTAATCTTTATTTTTATTTTTACTTTAATTTATATTTCTTCTCTCTTTATGTGTGTTCGTTATCACCTTCTCACATTGAGGGCAATGTGTTGTTTAAGTGTGGGGAGGGTTATGTGTTTATTTGAATGTGAATTTTGCATATTATAATTGTTAGGCTGCATTCTGTGAATCGTGTGAATATGTCAATGGCTTAGATGAATTGAAATTGATTTAATTTTGAACATGGTCTATTAGGTTGTAGAGAATTATTATCTAGCAGAATTAATGAACTGGGTTTTTTTAAATATGTAGCTTAATTAGGATTTAGTGTTTAAGTGTGGGCTCCTAAATTGTCATATTCATTCATAATTTAAGGCCTTTTAACCTAAGTAGCTTTGTTAGTTTTTTTTTTCATAAAAACGAGTAGCTAAAGTAACATGATAGGCAATAAAAAATTGTTATTTTGTTAAAATAAGCAACTATTCTACTAGCCTTTGGGTTATGAATAGAGCTAGTAGCCAATTGAGAACGTGATATAGCAGAGTAACTAGATCGACACACATCATAAATGTGTACCTTCGTGTAAAAAGGCTAAAATGATGTTCCAACCAAGCAGCTTAATTAAAAACAGGATTTAGTTGAGGAACTGGATTGACATTTATTATTAATATTTGCCTCCAAGTAAAAAGATTAAGTCTATATTCATAAAAAGTTAATACAAATAACAATGTGTTTTCGAATAAAACTTATTGAACTTGTAATAGTTTGACTTTTCATGAAAACGTACTTAGGATTAGTTATATAGTTGAATGACCAAAGAATTATTAATTAGCGTGTGCAATTAAGAAAGGTAAACAATTTGGCACTTTAATCTGAATTAATATGTATATTTAGTTCAGAACCCCTAGACGTGAATTTTGCATGTTAATGATTTTAAATGACTTGAATAATTGTGCTTTAAATTAAATTCATTTCATGAAGTTGAAATCATTGTCTCATTACTACATTTTGTGCTATGTGAATTTCTGTGTGTTTGTTGTTTTATTTGCTTGAGGACAAGCAAACGTTCAAGTGTGGGGATGTTGATAAGTTTGAAATGTATTGTGTTTTAGGGTATAGTTTGGTATGTGTTTATCTGTTTATTCGATTGTTTAGTATGTGTTTTTGGTATAATTATGTTAGTTTGTGAATTATTTGTGTTTAGGTGTTTTTATGGGTTAGTACAAGCATTTGAGCTTAATTATTATGTTTTTAAGGTACCTTAATGTGTTTGTTAATATTTTAGGGTCAACATCGAAGAACGGAGAAGTTTCAGAGAGACTTGGACTGAAACAACGACCCATGATCATCGCCCATTTGCCACGATCGTGACAGAAGCAAGAGAGACAGGCCACGATTGTGATAGAAGCAAAAGACTTGGCCTATGATCATGGCTTGCCTGCCACGATCATGACATAAAGCTTACAAGTTGCCCACGATCATGACCTGCATCGGACAGGCGCGTAGACACACATAAAATTTGAGTTTTGAAGGATTTTTTGAACCTTTTTGTAGCACCCACTTACCATAGGGTATACACCGGGACACCCGTAGGTCATCCCGATACATATCCTACGAAAAGGGTGCTCTACGAGCAATCACTAACACTTCATATGGCATCAATAATCATAAAGCATCAATATTGAAAATCACTAATTTTTGAAACCATAAATTTTTTCTCCATTGCCATTAGACAGTCATTTCAGTACCATTTAGTCAACCAATCCGTCACAAAAAAAAAATTCAGTCCGGACATTAACTCCTAAATTTCCAGAAAATTTCCTATGGGTCGTTATCAACTGACACTTACTCTTAAGACATTCTAATTCAACTATTCACACCCAATTATTCCTTAATTCACAAACAAATCAAAATCAAACATAATTATCTCAAATTTCGCAAATCATATCATATTCACAATTGAATGCCGGGAAATGTCATGAATACATGTACCAATATGTGCATGAGCAAAATGACTCATTCCTCTAAAATTAGAGGCCAAAAGTGTGCTCAATCAATAATATGCAATAAAAATCCTAAACCGACCCAATTTATCAATATAACCCTCCCATCGGTGATGGGATGTTACACTTTTGACCCTAGAAAAATCTTAGGGTTGCCTAGAACACATCAAGTATATAAAGAATTAGATAAAAGAGATAAGGGAGCTTCTTGCATCATCCACCATCAAGAAACTTTAGAAAGAGTTCATTGAGAGATTGTGAAAAAGATGAAAAAATAGAGATGTGGAGAAGAAGTCGACATGAAGTACTTCCCGAAATAGGAGGTTTCCTGACATTACTGCCTCTGTCATTCGTTTAGATTTGGTTTCTAGTGCATTTCAATTTTATTTATGTAAAAAATTAGGATAGCTATTGAGATAGGATTTTATGAATATTGAGGAATGTCTAATCTCTCCTTCAGGTTGTTTTTATCTTTGATTCAAAAAAAATCTGATTGTTTATGTTATTTGGATTCATTGTGATTGATTTCTATATTTGCATAATTCGGTGATAGACTGAGAGGATGAATCAAATGAAAAATAATTAAATTAGGCTAATGAGAGTTAGGTTATTTAATAAGAATGAGAAATCAATCAAATCGATAATTTGTGTGAAGAGAGATCTCACATAAGCTCCTAAGAGTGGGGTTGGTTAAATTGTGAATTGAGAAATTGAAATTTTTCTATAATCTGATTAGGGTTTATAATTTAGGACTATTGGTAATTTCTGCAATTAGTTTTGACCTTAGATTTTAGGATTAGACTAACTCTTTTCGTGGAATCGACACCTTAGATATTACGCGAACAACTCCTATGCTCGCGAAATATCAAGTTTAAAATATTAAAACTACACATAACGAAAAACCGGGATCAATTATATCCGTGCCACACACAAACTTGTTACATTATTTTCTTATTTGCAATTTAGCCATAAATTTCCTTTTTTTTCAATCTATTTATTTGAACCTTTGTTTTTTGTTTCAACCCCAAATTTTATTTTCTATTCACCAATTGGTCCTTAAAAATTTTGAAACTCAAATTTTTAACAAAAAATATTTATAATATAATTAAACAAGCTCATAAAAAATCAAATTTATATTTTTAACATGAATATTAAAACATGATTTTTCATTTTTTTAATTTTTTGAAAAGATAAACAAAAATATAAATATTAAACAAAATTAAGTGTACACGATGAGTTTTATTTATGTAACACTGATTTTCTTCCAATAAGTGTGGGCACGTTTGGCGTTAGAATTCAACAAAATGTAGACCAAATGAACTTCTCTTGAAATCTTTCCAACGTTATACAACATTTCGAAATTAAAGCTCTCTAATTATTATTTTTGTATCTAGAAATGTAAGATATCCTAACTCTCAATTAATAACTATCCTAATTTGCCCTCAAGGTGTGTGACTTGATGGTTGAGAGCGGTGCTTGATTTTGGTTAGGTCCCAGGTTCGATTCCATGCTAGCCCCTCTTGTAAGAGCCTGAAGCAGCCGAGGTTTTATCTGTAGATGGAGAACTAGTTGGGCCCTCAATGATGAGGTGCACCCGTTTGGTCCGCCTGTGAGGTGGTGCGCCAGTTGAACCCTCAGAGAGGTGTGCCCGTTTGACCCATCTACGGAGTTTTCTCGAATAAAAAAAAAACTATCCTAATTTACTTTTTTTTTTCTCTTCTAATGTGACCTCTT
>JANJEY010000008.1:31056451-31070897 GCA_024703695.1 Erythroxylum cataractarum | reverse complement strand
AGGTTCGATTTCATGCTAGCCCCTCTTGTAAGAGCCTGGAGAAGCCGGGATTTTACCTGTAGATGGAGAACTAGTTGGGCCCTCAATGATGAGGTGCACCCGTTTGGCCCTCCTGTGAGGTGATACGCCAGTTGAGCCCTCAGAGAGGTGTGCCCACTTGGTCCGTCTACGAGGTTTCCTCGAATCAAAAAAAAAAAAAACTATCCTAATTTACTTTTTTTTTTTCTCTTCTAATGTGACCTCTTACTTTGCTTATCCAACTTACCTTTCTATTTATATCCCTATTAGGGCTAAGTTGACTAAGTTGGCATCCCTCTATGCATTCTTTAATATTAAGTTTCTAAGAAAATATTTGCTCTTTTCTTCGTGAGAAATCAGGCAACCAAATTCCTACAAAATAAACAGAAAAACAATAGATAAATACTAAATTATGAAAAAATTAGCAAAACAATATGAATTATGCTTAAAAAATGAAATTATACATATATACTTACATACACATTTTGTTAAGGATTTTCATGCACAACAATAAGATTAAAGATTAGACCACCTGCTTCGGCGTAGAACGTTTTCTTGCCAAATTCGATTTTGCAGTTTTTAATTTTGCGAGGTCAGTGATTCTGATGACAGTGACACCAATGGCCATTGGATAGAAAAAGGTCGGTCGGTCAAACAACGGTATGGAAGATAACACAGCGGGAGCAAGAGGGTGGGGTAGAGCGTAGAGGGGACTGAGAACATCACAGGTTGCTTTCGTGTCACCGTATGATTGGTCTGTTCTTTCCTAATCCGACCTCCCATAAGTAATCTAAACCTAAAAACAGAAAAAACAAATTCCCTTTTTTCTCGACGGAAAAAGTAAAGAAACCAAATTGAAATTTTATGTAACGAACAGAAGAGAAGATAGGAGAGGAAGAGGTACTTTTGGGAGAGAGATACAGACCTCGCGGATAAAGAAGTGTTGATCGAGAGCAAAAAGGACCAACTAATTGATTTGGTCGATAATCTCTTTGTTCCACCTGGAATTGCTGGAACTAGCGGAAGATCTCGCCGGGCAAGGTTTGATTGATTGAGGAGTGGAGAGATGGTGAATTCTATGGTGGAACGTGCCACGAGCGACATGCTGATCGGGCCTGATTGGGCCATGAACATCGAGATCTGCGACATATGCAATCATGATCCTGGGTACGCGCCACCACTTCATTCTTAAATCTCTTCCTTTTTCCCTTTCCTTTTGTTTTTTTTTTAAAATGTTTTGATATATTCATTTCCTGCCTTCATATGAATTTTACTTTATCAAACAGTTGATTTTTGCCCGGCTGGGTAAAAATTGATGTTCCGTTGGACAAAGTCGATATCTTTTGTTTTTGTTGTTTGGTTTCTGGGTTTATGAATGCTTTAGATTAATTTTACCTTCAATGTTTATAATGAAGTTACAATGTTGGGGACCTTCTCCGCGTATGCGTACGCGTTTTTAATTTGATCAGCAATGAGCCCAAGAGAATATGACTTTTACAATTTACCTGCTCATAAATTAAACTTCCAGGATTTAAATTGGAAATTTGAACCGCTATATTATGAATGTTATGTGGGAAATTGGGGTACTGAACTGAGTGCAGGAGTTGTTGATTGTATGTTAAGAATGTTAATGTGGGAAATTGGGATACTGAGATTAGTGGAAGAGCTTTTGATTAACTCTATTAATCTGTAATTGTATTATTTTATTTTGCATAGAATTTGAAATCAATGCGTTGGTAAATCTGCACATCTTCATGGATACAGACTTATAAAATACTAGTATGTTGACTTTTTTCAGTTCTGAAATCATTGTTCAACTTTGGTTATCAGGCAAGCAAAAGATGTTGTTAAAGGAATAAAGAAGCGCCTGGGAAGTAAAAACTCAAAAGTTCAACTTCTTGCTCTGACAGTAACCTTCACAATCTTTTTCCCTCTTTTAATTAGCTATGTTTATTGTTGATATAGCATTATATTTCTCAAACCTTACTTAATAATTTTGTTATTATTACGTGATTTTTATATCTCATTATATATTTTATGGATAGCTTTTAATTTTTCATACTTACTCCTAGAATTATTTGTATAGTGAATCTTTTTCCTAATACATGTATTAGCACGATTCATATAAGCCATGATTTTAATTCTCATAGCTAATTTGATTGGTGAGCAAAGAACTATCATTGTGATATGCTTAAAGATATGATAAATTTGTTAAGTCGACTTAGTATTTGCGGGGTTTTGTATACATACATCTTATGTGCAAAATTCAGAAGTCTGGCTGTATTCTGTTGTGGTGGTTTGGGATTGGTTCCACTTAATTTTTGTTTGTTTATTGAAATTGTGCTTCAGCACCAATTTATGAACTAAGCGTGGGGGCATAAACTTTTCTCCAGAGAGTTTATCGAACTGATAAAGTGTAGAAAGTGAACAGTTTGCTTGCAACTGTGTTGCATATCTCGTCATTTTTAATTATTTTTTCGTTCGTATGATTTAGTTTGTTTTTGACATGAACACTGTCTTCTAGCTGCTGGAGACTATCATCAAGAATTGTGGGGACATAGTTCATATGCATGTGGCAGAAAAGGATCTTCTGCATGATATGATTAAAATAGTGAAGAAAAAGGTGAGGAATGTTCCTGTGAAGTAAGATTCTGTCTGACTTCCAACTTCATTTTGTTCATAAAATTTATTCACAGTCTTTATAATGCTTAACTGTAGCCGGACTTGCATGTCAAAGAAAAGATATTGACCCTGATAGATACTTGGCAAGAAGCTTTTGGTGGTCCAAGGGCTAGATATCCACAGTATTATGCTGCATACCAAGAATTGTTGGTATGAATCTTCTACAGTTCTTTGGAGTCCTCCCTAGCCTTTCTAAACTATGCCATTGTTTGGTCAACTCACTATGAACTGTTAATGAGTTCCTATATCTTGTTAGAGAAGTAGCCCTTATGAACTTAATACTGCCATTTATCTTTGTTTGAGTAACATTACTGGCTATTTCAGCGGGCCGGGGCAGTATTTCCTCAGAGATCTGATAGTTCTGCACCTGTATTCACACCTCCACAAACACAACCTCTTTCTTCTTATCCACAAAATCTGCGAAATAATGACTACAGGCAAGAGGCAACAGAGCCTTCTGCAGAGTCTGAGTTTCCAACCTTGAGGTACGTGTGGTACTTGAACGAACTGAATCTTCTTATTTAAATATACGTCTAATTTTTGTACGTCCTATCCAAGTACTGTACAGTGATTGTAATAAGCTTGAGTAGTACCATGTCACATTCCAGAAGAAACTAAATTGTTCATTCTCTTGTATTCATGATTGTCACTTAACATACTTCAAGAACCCTCCTTTGCCTGTGACAATAGCAAACATTTACCGTATCTTGTTTTAATTCAAAACTTTCTTCTTTAGCATGACGGAAATTCAGAATGCACGGGGCATCATGGACGTCCTTGCTGAGATGCTAAATGCTTTAGATCCAGTAAATAAAGAGGTATATTACTTCTAATCAGTTTTTTGTTGCATATAAGAGTTTATGATCAGAATATATTATGTTCTCTCTTCTTACAACATTCTTTCATGGTGAGTTTTCTTTTGCTATCAGGACCATGCTGATGTTAACTTTCTTGTCCTTATCATTTTCTGCTATTGCATTGGGTAATTCTTTACTCAAAATTTGTAGGGGCTGAGGCAGGAGGTTATAGTTGATCTTGTTGACCAGTGTCGCACATATAAGCAACGAGTGGTACATCTTGTTAATTCAACTTCGTGAGTTCTAATTTTCACCCACCCTTTTTTCAAAATATTATACCTTTGAAAGCTGTTATCTTTCCACCTTTTTAACTGTTCTTGTATTTGATTTCAGAGGCATTCTATTTTGTCTTCATCTATCTGCTCATTTATGTGGTGTGAAGGCTTGTATGTTTGTGCTTCTGATGCTTAAAATATTCTATTTGGTTTATTCAATTTTCTACTGTTTCTATATGCTTCTACTAGGGTCTTAACTCTGTTTGCAATTTGTACTTAGTGTGTTAAGTTTATTGCCTATACTTCTAAGAATATCTGTTTTGAAGAAGGTCTGTTCTGGGTCTGGGGATTTTACTGTTGTGTTGCTGTATTACCATTTTGATGGGCTTGCAATGGATTGCTACCATATGAAAAACTAATTGCGGTGGATTAATTCTGGTGATCAATTTTGTAAGGGTGATGGCTTTATTTACTTTTAGGTGGAGATCATTAAATGTTTCAGTTGTTAACACGTATCTTTTCACAACTTTGGCTTTATGCTTGCCTTAGCCATGACTTTTAGCTTGCCCCATGATACTATCATAGATGATGCCTGCAAAAAGGGTAATGATTGGGCATGTTGATAAGACTAGTTAGTTGCCTAATGTGAAGCCAAGTTATGAAGTATTTGTGAAATGGAATGATGATCTAGTTCTTGTATCATATGCAACTTAAAATTTGCCTTTTTTTATTCCCACCCTTTTCTATATGGTTCAGGGATGAATCTCTGCTATGTCAAGGATTAGCTTTGAATGATGACCTGCAGCGTGTACTAGCCAAGCATGAAGCCATAGCTTCAGGAACTTCTGCTGCAGCTGGGAAGCCAAAACCTGAATCTAGTGGAGCACTTCTTGATGTTGATGCTCCTCTGGTTGATACTGGTGATAATAACAAACAAGTTGGAGGGTATGTAAATTTTGTTCACTGGTTGACATGTGCTGCATCATGTATGCTTAAAAGATGGTGATTATTGTGTTGATGGGAATTGAGAAATAACAATTATAAGTTGCACATGTGGATCCAAGAAAATGAGGGAGAGAACATAACATCATCTTTTGGTTAAGATGGATGGAATAATCAGTTACTGTTATTAGCCGTTGGGAATTTTGCGTAAAGGCATTTTTATGGGCTGCTAGTCATTTTTTGGCTTCTTGGCAGACTTATCCACTCCTATGTATAACCATTTAATTGTGGTACTTCTGAGTAGGCTCAAGACTCTTAATTTTATTTTCCAAGTCAATGTTTATTTGAAATTGGTTATGGATCTTTGACGTGTTTCACTTTCATAGTGACCCTGTGGTTAGGAATATTATGTTGTATGTTTGGTTGAAGAGTTGCCTTAGGGGTTATACAGGTGATTATTTCAGATCAGAAACCATGACATCAAAATAATATATGGAATAGGGCTTTGTTTATTGCTCATAGCAGTGATGTCAAGATGATGGATTTGTGCTAAAGGTCTAAATTCTGTCACAACAATCCGTGTCTCATAGTTGAATTGTGAATTCAAGTTTATTGTAGAAAAAAGACAGCTTTTGTCTTGTGATATATAGGTGACGAGGATTTTTGTGCAGATCTACTTCAGGTTCTGGTACAGGAGCTCAACCATTCAACCAGTTACTGCTCCCTGCACCTCCTGGTCCAAGTCCAAATATTCCAGCATCTACCAATCGCAAAATTGACCTGTTGAGTGGTGACGATTATAACTCTCCGAAGGCTGACAATTCATTGGCGCTGGTTCCTGTGGCAGAACCACAGCCAACCACTCCTCTATCTCAGCAGAATGCACTTGTTCTTTTTGACATGTTTTCTGGTGGGAATGGCCCCCTAAATGCTGTCAATGAACAGCCTACCCATCTTTCTGGACAAACTAATTCTTTGTCACCACAACTCCAACATCAGCAGAGTTTTCAATCCCCAGAAGGTGGTATTCACCTGAATGGAAATGGCCCAAATATGGGGTCTCCTCGATATGAACAGCCAGTATACATGCAAGCTACTACTCCTGCCTGGAATGGACATCTTACCCATCCTCAACAGCCAGCTTCGCCAGTTTATGGTATGCATATGTCCAATTCAGTTTTTGATGTTCTCTTAGGTGTTGATAGAGAAGGAATAGAATTGTAGGAACTGATTGAGCTGTTGTTTGCGTATGTTGAATAGGAGCTCAAAGCAGTGGGTCACTACCTCCACCTCCGTGGGAAGCTCAGCCAGCAGACAGTAGCCCAGTGGCAAGCCCTCAATATTCCCAACCAATGCAGTTTACTCAGGTAGTTGTCACACACTCACAACCAGTGCCAAGTGGTATGCATCCGCAGGGACCTATGGGGAACAACCATGTTGTTGGAATGTATATCCAACCAATCACGACAAGCCAGTTGCCAGCATTTAACAATCCGGCTGCACAAGCTAATCAATTTGTAGGTTTGCAACCGCAAGGAATGCAGGGAGGGCAATATATGGGTATGTTACCGCATGGAATGCAAGGTGGACAGATGGCTTATGCATATCCTCAACAGATGTATGGTGACCAAATGGCAGGATATGGATATGGTCAGCAACAAGGAAGACGGTACCTTGAGCAGCATATGCGTGGTCTATCCATTAGAGATGATAATAGCTTCAGAAATACGTCCTACAATGTTTCCACGGCATCGCTTGTGCCATCCAGTAAACCTTCCAAGCCAGAAGACAAGTTATTTGGAGACTTGGTTGACTTTGCCAAACTCAAACCTGAAAAACCCAATCCTGAAAGAGCTGGTAGCATGTGAAAGCATGATTGTTTGCAACTTTCTTTTTTTTTTTTTTTTTTTTTTTAATTCCTTTTTGATTTTTAACATTTTCTGCCTTTTCTTTTTTAGTAGTTCAATATATATATATATATATATACATTTCTTGTTATGGTGTCTAATTGTGTGGTGTTTGTTTGACATTCTTGTACATTTCATGTAGAGCCAAAGAGAGAGAATCGACACGCTCTTTTAAGTTAGATTGAATTTTTTATAATTGGCTTTATTCCTCGGGAAATACTTATTTTATTATTCTTTTATGTTGTCTTTTGGATTTTCTAATTTTCGTTTGGTTTAGAATGAATGAATGTTATGCTTTGCAGGATCATAAGACAATTCTATTAAGCATATGCTTTTGGAGTCATGTTGGTTAAATGCATTCTAATCCTATGCCTTTGGAGTCATGTTGGTTAAATGCATCTTTACGCATGTACATATACAAATACATGTATAGTCGCGCATCTATTAGGTTGTATTGAATTGCTGTTTACAAAAATGGCAGTTAAGTGGGGAGGGCGGTAGGCAGGAGCGACGTTCACATGTTCGTTATGGGTGCCATGACGCTTGGGTTTGTGAGGTGTCTGCTTCATGGGACTCTTATATTTCTGTCTCTCTTTTTTTAATTCAAATTTTATTATTTGATAAATAAAGATGTTTTTAATAAAAAATGAATTTAAACTAAGTTGATTATATTTTATGTGAAATTAAATTTAATAGATTTATTATTTATTCATTCTAATAAAAATATAATATATATATATATTTATTCATAAACGTTAAATAAAAGATTAAAATAAAATTAATCATTTAATTAATTTATATAATATTATTGTTTTATTAATAGTATGAAATTACAGCTGCAATAATGTTAAAATTTATAATTTCTGTTACTTTTAGAACTTAAAATCAATACATTTAATAAAAACAAAACAAAACTCCCAGGATAACTACGAAGGACACTCAACACAGCTTAATACGTGATATAACTAGATTATACATAGTTTAATATATGATGATATCATATCAGACTCTACGTGATCACATTGATTCGTCGATAAATGACAACCTTGTAGTTGTAGGTAACAAATACATCTAACAGTCACCTCCGTCATATGTAATATTGTGCGACTTATCAATACATACTCCAATAAGTCCTACTTTTGAAATGGACCTGATAAAATATTCTGAATACGGGATTAACTAAATATCTTCGTTCTTAATCTTTTTTATCTCTTTTTTATTTATTGGGTCTTTAAATTATATTTAGATTGTAATTTTTTTTACAAATATCCAATTCTAGTCTTTTTTCCCAATAACAAAGTTAATTCACACCCTCGTATATGTTAGTAAAGGATTAAAGCTGTAGTGTTTGGAAATTAAATTTAGCTAGAAATTGATCTTTTCTCAATTCAGAAATAATTAAATGTCTTCTAAATAATACAAATTGGTCTACTAGAAATAAATTTCTGGGATCCATCAGCATTTGGCGCAATGAAAAGTTGATGCTACTGCCCGTCTGTTGAGTTTCAGTAATAAGGGACAGAAGCTAGTTGCAGAAAATTGATTTCTTTGTTTTTGATTACTTTATTCATTTGCAAAGTTACCTTGAACATTCCATTGTTGTATTAAAAGATAGTAACATACTGCCGATACATACTTTTTCAATCACAAAATTATTTTTTTCATTAGATGGATCCTAAAATTCAGGATGATAAGAAGAAAATGAGATTGTGTAACAAGTGACTAAGTTGTTCACATATTGATTAATATCAGGATTTTGTACCATATTATCTTTCTACTAATTTTTTTAGAAGAGGAGAAATAGAGTTGTTATTTGAAATTCTTGTGATAAACAATTGGCTTGAATAAAAGAGTGACAAATGGAGGTGTAATTGAGTAACATATGGTCTTGAGATTTAATGACAAGTGGACTAGTTATGGAATGACAATTGGTAGTATAAGAGGAAGAGACATAACATGGTTCTCTATTTGACAAGTGGCATGACATGTGTCTACCTTCTCCTCCACACACCTACACCCACAATTTTCATATTTGAAAGACCACCCTCTTTCATGTTTTTTTAGTTAGATGCTCTCTTCCTCTTCTCCTCAGCGTCGACACCCTCACACCACCTCCATAATCTTGAATTTTGCCAAAATTTCTGCAGTCTTTATCTTATAAATTGAAGCCCTTTAATATCATCTTGTTCTTAATGTGTTTGATACTTGGGAGACTTGCTTAGCTTCTTGATTAAGGAAATCTTGTCACAACCTGGTACCATATCAGGCCCATGACAACCTCCGCATACTTGGACTAAGGACATTAACAGTATCCTTAATCCAACCATGCAAGGCTAGTTGAATATTTTTTTTAAAAAAAAATAGGAGCATAACGGTTGTATTTTAAAAATCTCAAAACCTACAAAAAAATTTCAAATACACTTTTATATTCACATCCAACTACAATTTCAAGATTTTAAAATCCACTCAAGACAATCTCAACAACAGTATCAAAAGTTTATAAATATAGTCTTTTACAACATCAAAGCAGTCAAAAGTTAAATTTATATAATCATAAAGTATATCAACACAACCATTCTAATAAAAACATTAAAACAATTCTTGAGCCACTATGCAACTAAGTATAAAACATAAACTACCCACGTGTGATAATACCCAAAAAATGTCAAAAGACTGCACGATCTACTCAAAGCTTCAAGCTCACTAAATTAACTTGCATTGTTGAAAAACGGAAGGGGGTGAGTACACTAGGTACTCAGTGAGCAAGAAAAACATATATTACGAATAAAACTGATATACACCAAGACGGTATAAATAACCTATAAGGTGAACATACAACACATAGAAACACATAGGCCTAGCCTATGTCTCAACGTATACTGGTTAGGGACCATATAGGCCTAGCTAATTAATTCACCCATGTGATGAACATAGGTTCCAATTCCAGTACACAAAAGCATAAAAATATCATATGTATAAATCAATCTTATCAGAAAACAAATATCAAAATAAGCCAAAATAATTATGTGTGACACCACTAATCTGACAAACTAATGTGTATACCCACTTATACTAAATGTTGGCTCGACTTTCATCCATGGTGAGTCTGGACTATAGTCAAGAAGAGCGTCATTACCCTAGGTGATGACCTCGTCGGTGTTTAGACCCTAAATGTGAAATCACTCGCAAGTCCCGTAGAAAGGTATCGATATGGCAACTCGACGCGCCAAGGGTATGGGTTGTGCCTAGCACACAATTGGTCAAACGTTTCCTCACCAATTTAAAAAAAATCATATACAACAATTAAGTACAAAAATTAAGTAAGGCATTATACCTTTATTTATTGGTTCAACTGATAAAATGAAACCATAACATAGCTCTAAGCCAAAAGAGAAAGCATACCCATATAACTCGGTTATGCATATGAAAGTTTCAAAACATTATTTCATGAAATAAGTCATCTTTTACACTCCAAGTGCAAAGTTGCTCAACAATGTAGTTTCAAATAAATAAGACATTGTTCATTGCATTTTAATTGCAGGTTTGTCAAAAGCAACATCATTTGTTAATTACCTAAGCATATTAGCATTCATTTGAAATTCAATTATACCATATGTTGCCTAGGTTCAAAATTCATACACAAGTCATCATGCTTGTCTTATGATCTTCTAATCCTATTTAAGAAAATATGGTTTTCCCAACTCACCTTAATAGAAGGTGTACACTCCCTTAACTTCAACAATCCTTAGTACGAGCTCCTTGATTCATAACTCCTGAGCATTTATACATAAAAAGACATACAATGAAATTACGACTTAAACATAAATTTCATATTTATACACCATCACATAAGTGTATAAAACACAATATCGCTCTCTTTAAGCTATATGATTCGACCATTAAACTCCACACATGGTTACTTCCTTGCTATTCACATTAGCTTTTCTTTTGCATTTTCTAAGGCATTTAATGCCTTTAATCTAATACTTATTCATTTCAAAACATAATTAAGCACATCTTTATCCAAGCATATTAGACCATTACTCGTCAATCTAAGCAACAATTCAAGTTTACTCTAAGTAAACATGAAAGTGTTTTCCAATGCATACCATTACAATTCCTTAAATCCTAAACCAAGTTCACTTAGATATTTTATCAAACACCTAATGTGCATGATTGTCAAGTCATATTTTCAAGGCTTTATCATGGTAATCCATGCTCTTATCTTATTATATAACAAATACTTCTAATCAATAATAAACTTCACCACTCCATTCAATCTAATTCCTTTCATTTAAGTCATATTCATCATAATTATACAACTCATCACATTCATCCATTCCTTCTTCCATCATTTCTTCCAAGCCTATCCAATATACTTCTTCTTCATTTTTCATCATCAATTCACATTATACATGTACAATTAACACCATAGAATTCATTTAGACTATCAATTTTAAAAGATATTCAAAAATTCACAAACTTTTACCAAAATGGGACAATTTTGGTTTTGGCTTAAAGAACCCTCTCCATGACACATTTCATTCATCTAAACCATGTTTCATGCATATTCAAGTATGGAGAACAACATATCTTAACACCAAACTCAAAATCATAACGTAGAGAGAGATGAGACAAAATTTACCTATACTTTCCTTTAGTGATATCTTCAAATCCTTTGAGAATTTTTCAAATCTAATGATAGATTTGAGTTTCTTGACCCCAAATTAGCTTAGAACATCTTGATTTGAGTTGAGGAATCAAAAATTTGGTAAAAATTGAGTGATGGTCGAAACTTCCTCTTCTCCTCCTCTTTTCTCCTTTCTTCTCCTTTCTTTAATTTAAACTAAGTACTTTTAATGCCAAATAATGGGTTGCACAACCACACACATGAAGAAGGGTCTAGAATTTGACTCTTTTTTGACCAAGCATGATGAATTTACCTTATTGCCCTTAGTTATGTGAAATTACCATTATACCCTCCAAACTTTTCATAAATTTGCAATTAAGCTCAAAATTTGGGAATTACCAAAACTTTTGTTTTCATTTGGTCCTCAGACTTTTAAAAATTATAATTAAGCTCCTTAACTTTATAAAATTACAAATTGGTCCTCCAAGAATTGAAAAATTACGTTTAAGTACTTTAACTTGTAACAATTTGAAAAAAAGGCTTTATGTACATCAACTTTTTCAATTAAGCTTTCTAAGTGTCCAATAAGTCAATAAATCATGTATAATTATATCTAAGGCAATAGAACACATTTAATTTAATCAACATGATCATATCCATTTAATGGACTTAGTTTTACACACTTAGAAGCTTATATGTCATAAATCTCCAAGATTTCTCATATAAGTTCATTTAAAGGCATAAAACATTATAAATCATTAACATATACACCCGAAGGACTTAAATACATCTTTGAACTCATATACAGCCATATATATATATATATATCAATACATAGTAGTATCTCCAAATACAAAACAATATAAAAGGGCTCAAAAAGTCTGGTATTACAAATATTAAGACAGACAAGTTAGTATTTGATTACCTTATTGAGTTATAAGTCAGCATAACATCCATAAAGATTGGCTAGGGATGAATTGAGATGAATTGCATGTAAGGTTGAAGAAGAGATGTGCTGGAATTTGATGAATAAATGTATGGTTTCAGTTTTTTTATGCTTGAAAATGGTGGATTATATGGATGATATAGGTTGAGATTTAAAGTGTAAATGATGATGTAACAATGCAAAAAAATGGATATATTCAGAGTGTTCTAGAAATTGATAAGTTAAGGATATATGTACGAAGGTGAATGATAGTTATGTTTGATCATGATGCATGAAGGACTATGGTTTATGAGTTATCAATTGAATGATTTTGAGTTAGAATTAGTGATAGAAATTGATGAGGAAATGAAGTATAATTTACGTATAATTGAGGTATGATCAATAGATTAGAATGATGGTGTTAAAATTTGGAAGAAAGATTGAACAAAAGGGATAGTGAACCTTCTGTTCACCCATTTCATGATCGTGGAAAGGTACCCACAATCGTGGAAAATGCCTTAGAGAAGAAAAGTTTCTATTTTTTCTTTCCATGATCGTGGAAAGGTAACCACGATCATAGAAAATGCTTGAGAAGTGAAAAACTCTGTTTTGTGTGATTGTTGAACCAACTAAGGATAAGTTACTTTACCTTGGTGTTTTTGGATTTGATTAAAGTTTTGAAATGAACTTAGATGGTTATTTGATTGATTGATTAAGGGTATGATAAGTTTAAGTTGATAATTGATGTTAGAATTAAGGAATGGATTGTTTGATATCAATATATATGAATTTGGGAAGTATGAGTTGTTAAAGAAATGAAGGTTCTTATGCCCACAAATTTGATGCAAGGGATCTAAGTCATGAATTAGGTATGACTGAATGAGAATTGAGAAGTTGCATCAGTATAGAATGTTGGGAAATTATGGATAAATGTTTGATTGAATGAATTTAAAGTATTCGAGATGTCTTAAGGCATTGTTCTAATCACCAATAAGTTATGTACAAACTATAATGAATGAATGAGTAAGATTTGTGAATAAGAATACATACTCAAGAAAAATCAATTGAGCATGTATTAAACATGATACATATACACGTGTATGATTGAGTATGCATTTGATTAAACAAGTTAGTAATGTATACATACGTGTGTATTGTATGATATAGAAGCACAAATTGATCGATCGTATCTAGACATTGTCGAATCCTCGAGGCAATAGCTATCTAGAGCTTACTGTTAGTCAACCTAGATGTTCTCTCACCATAATCTAGTTGCTTTGTTTAAAATTCAATTATTGAATTGCTACTTATGTGAATGTGATAATTTTCGACCATCAATTATTCGAGGAGAATGATATTCGGGAATGTATTGAAAGTGTTTTGTAAATGTATGTGAATATGGAAATATGTGTTCTCAACTGAATGTTGAATGCCAGACTTAGATCTGAAGAATGTGATATATGACTAAAATATATCGAATGTGAAATAATGAATGCATCATATGTGAATTGTTGCATATCACTACATTGAAATGCATGAATAGATAAAGGATTTATGACTGGAGTGACCCAAGTGAAAAAGAGCTTAAAGCTCATAAATGTGCATTACGAGTCACAAGCTCAGTTATCAATGAGTCCAGTATCTATAATGGGTACAGGATAGTATATAAAATGACTCTGGTATTCGCAATAAATACGGGACAGTCAAATAGGTGCTCGGTCCCAACAAAATAAAAATGGAAGTAAGTCTCATGTGCATTTGCATATATACCTTTACATGTGTTCATGAGATTGATTGCAAATAAATATTGAATTGTGTTGATGATAAGAAGAATTGAGACAAATGATTGGATTGTTTTTAAATGACTATATGAAGTCTTTGTATTCATTATATACTTGTTGAAATATGACCAGTAATGTAGCGCCCCCTTACCGTAGGGTATGCACTGAGACGCCTGTAGGTCATTCCGATACATAACCCACGATGAGGGTGCACTACGAATGATCAATTCTATAAACCTCATGACATCAATAATAATAAAGCTGTAATATCAAAATCACTCCAAAGATACTTCTCATTTCATTTCTTAAAACTATAAGTTCACAATTCTATCTGATTACAACTGTACAGAACCAAAAGGACTAACATAACTCCTAACTAGATCATCCCCCAAAATATCTCAAAAGATCCCAACTGACCGACCTGTGGGCCATGCTCCTCTCGTCGGCACTCACACAGCAGGAAAAGTCTCGCTAACTGGAGCTAGGAGT
>JANJEY010000008.1:31033178-31044969 GCA_024703695.1 Erythroxylum cataractarum | reverse complement strand
TGATCACATCACAATTTCCTTCATGCTATGTCATATATCATGGACTTCATTAATTTGTTTATTGATCAATATCAGTTCATAAATTATGAACATCAAATTAATGAAACATGCATTTCTTTATTTCTTCATAAAGACTGTACACAAATTTGTACAAAATGCGCTAAAGGTGATTGCCAACAGGGCACTACTCTAACACTTATAGTTTCAAGGTATTGATATCATTAATTTTTATGAGTGATTCCTTCTAATTGGTTATGTTTCATGTGGTTATGGTGTTGCGTTTGATGTTAAATTGAGTGTTTTTCCTTGTTTCACTAGCTTTAATGGCTTTCATGCTACTTTACTCAAATACATCTCAACCTCGAAAAGTCCTTAGAT
Source organism: Erythroxylum cataractarum (assembly GCA_024703695.1). Classification (NCBI taxonomy): domain Eukaryota; kingdom Viridiplantae; phylum Streptophyta; class Magnoliopsida; order Malpighiales; family Erythroxylaceae; genus Erythroxylum; species Erythroxylum cataractarum. Next base: position 31,044,591 of record JANJEY010000008.1, on the reverse strand, counting down.
TTATGTTATGCATATGGACCATAGTGGTGGAGAAATGAAATGATGAGTGCACCCATGAATACATCTTATTTAAACACATTTTCCAAGTCTAACTCTAGATTGTTTAGTCTCTAAAGGTGATAAATGTTGATTGATCATGAGTACAAAATTTGAATGTTAAGTTCTTATAAAGGGTTTTGAAAGTTAATCTTTGCTTATGATTATGTATTCTTAGGAAATATGGGAAATAAGTAAGTGCTTTTGGGACTATGATTTTGATTACGATGATTTGCTCGAAAATTGTCAAAAACTAAGTGTGGGGGAAATTGACTTATGCTAAATTGATTATGTATTTATTCAATGAAAATTAGTGATTAGTGATACAAAAATGCTTAAGATACTTACTTTAGTTTATATTTGATTTTAGGCACAATTCGAAAGTTAAGGAGACAAGTGAGTCGAAAGCGATATATTTGAGTCATTTCCAAAGATCCACTCTCACTTACCTTTATGGAGTAAGAAGAATAAGATTAACAGCAAGAGAAGACAAGAAAAATATCAAGAAAGATTATATATATATATATATATATATTGAAAACATTAAAAGGAGGAGTGTAGAACGTGGCTCACGGCCATGCAGGGAAGTGTTATGGGCCTGAGACATTTCAAATGCCTATGACACACCTTGCATAGGCATAAGACACCTATCATGTCCACATAAGGTAGCTTACGATTGTAAGACACTTCTCATAGCCGTAAGCCAATCACTCAGCCTCGTGAGTCTTTGACAACTCACCCTAAATCCTACTTTTTAATATAAAATCATCATTATTGTGACAATCGAGAGTATGAAAAGTTTTATTTTTCATTTGGGAATCAACAATGGAGCTCTCGGGAGACAGAAGAGAGGACAATGAACTCTAATATATGGAGAAACCTATGGAGGGGTAGACATCCCGATGCCAGTTCAAAGGTGACATCGACACTAACAAACCAGGTTAAGCATATTTCTCACTGAGTTTGTTGTTATTTCTCTCTTTAGGAATTGTTTAGGTTATCCTTTGCATATGGATTTGGGTTTTACATATAAATGATTGTATTTCTTGTTATCGTTCGATTGTTGGTATATAGGCACATTGTTAGAATTTTAATATAATCTGTAATTATTATATTTGATATTCACTTGTAGCGACTAATGGTTTGTAATTATTAGGGATAAGTTAACATAGGTTAAATGAACTGAGTGTATGTAATTATTGCCTTGATTAATCGATTTTTTAATTCGTAATGCAATTGCCCATTTAAATTTAGAGATTATGTCCTAAATTATTTGGTAGTTAGGTTTAATTAACGAACATATCTTAATTAAACAAAACCTAAGAAAAAACTCGGTTAATAGAGCTAATCATTAACCCATGATTAATAGTTATTAGGAGAGGTTTAAGAACAACAAATTAATGAAGTATATTCAACTGGGTGTAGGTCGAGATTAAACTAAAGAACTGGATTCCTAACGAATTCATCACTTTCATCATTTTTGCATGTTTTTTTTAATTTGTTTTCATTAGTTTAGTTTTATTTTATTTTATTTTGTTATTAAACCAATCCAACCCCTGAAAACCTAAACACCGATTATTTTCATTTCAAAAGTTTTACACTCACTCTCTATAGGGGATCGACCTAGACTCACCATTGCTATAGTTATAGGTCTAGTTTATTTTGAATAGTATTATGGCACGTTGCTGTCACTTTTTGGCTTTCAATAAAGGACAAAGTACAAACAGTAGATAAGATTGCAAAATACTCAAACATTACCAATTGGTGTTACTCCTTAAGCAAGTAGAAGAGAATTTAATATCTTTTCTTCAACTGCGCTTATACCAAAAGTATATGGAGGAAATTAATGAGAAGATGTTTGATTAATAAAGAGTTAGCCAACTTAAGAAGTATTAAAGTTTGGCTGCTAATAAATTTTCGAACGTGGTTGTATATCAGTGCTTCTGGTTGGTTCTATTATCTATAGTTATGGCCATATAGGATGAAAGAAATGGCAAAATCTTTCATCACAAGGAGCTTCCTCCTAACCAATTCTACAAGCATCTAATACAACACATCAGGCTCCAAATCAATATACAAAAACATAAATTACAATATCTTCTTTCCTTTCAGAATGTCTAGTTCCCTTTTTTTTTTCTTTAGTCTTTGTAATGATTGATAATCACTAAGCTTTAGTAACCTTACTTTTGTATTGGATATTCATTTATTTGCCTTCTAAGGCTTAATACAATTATTATTTTCCCAAAAAAATAATCACACTTAAATTCAAAGGTTGTTTTAAAAAAAAGTTAAGTAAAACTAATATAAAAGTAGATAATAATCTTTATTTAATGAAATTAAAATCACACTCTTATTCATCATTGCACTATAGAAAACTTTTTAACAACTTCAGTGAGTGTTTTAGCTAGTATATTAAAATCCCTCGCGAACATTCTATAAATTCTAGTTAAATTGTGAAAAATTCTCACATTAGTTATAGATTTAGGTGCATTACTCTTGAATAGCCTTAATCTTCTCCTTGTCCACTTATGTCTTTTTTACATTCATAATAAAGATGAGGGAAACTACTTTATCCATGCAAAAGAAACACTTCTTTGCATTACGATAGAATTTTGATTTGAAAAGATTCAAGATAATTTGTACATGCTCATCTAAATTTTTACTATTGATCATAATATAATCATAATAAAAAACTACGAATTTTCTAATAAAATCATATCAAACATTGGTTTATTAATATTATAAAAGTATTAGGTACATTAGTTAATTTAAAAGATATCACTAACCACTCATATAAATCATATCTTGTATTAAAGGTTTTTTTTCAGTCATCACCTTTTCTTACTCTAATTTGATGATATCCAATTTTCAAATTAAATTTTAAAAAATAGACAAGAGCTATGTAACTTATTAAGCATATCATTTAATATAGGAATGAGATTTCAGTAGTTTGTTGTTATTTTATTGACAACTTTATAGCTAACATACATCCTCTAAAACCCATCCTTTTTAGAGATAGGTAAGATTAGTGCAACACGTGGACTCATGCTAGCTCTCTCTAACATACCCCTTAGACATCTCAACTTCCTTTTGAAGCTCCTTGATCTCCCCCGGGTTACTCATATATGTTAGTCAATTAAGAATAGTAGCATTAAGTATGAAATCAACTTTATATTTAATTTTCCTTATGTATGAGTGGTAAATTATTAAGAATATTATCAAAAAATACATCGTAGAAATCCTACAACAAAGAAATAAAAATAATAGCCAACGAAATATCAAGATTTGTAGTATTAAAAGAAATCTTTTTGTTCAAAAGTATAATTATAGGTTGATTAGAATTAAAAGCTCTCATGATCTCATTTTCTATTGTATAAGAGCTCATTTTATCCTTTTTACAAAAATTAAATGAGTTTTATTCTTTTGCTATGAGTAATTCCCTTATCTAATGAATCAACTTATCACTCAACCTATACATGTCCATTTCTAGATTGCTATGGATGTAATTGTTCCTTTCTCACAATATAACATAAACACAGGTAAAATCAGTCTTTTGTAAGACAGCAACCTTGTCTAAACTTTTTGTCCAACTACTTGCCTATTCAATGATCAATTTCCAATCGTTCACATTACAATACAATCCCAGTTTCTGTTGGACTATGGACCAAATTGTTTGGAAGAAAACACACTTGAAGAAGAAACGTGCAATAGTTTCTAGTTCAATCTGACATAGAACACAAATTTGGTTCTGGTTGCCTCCACATATGTCTTTTATCCAAAGTTAAGACAAGGCCACTAGCCAACAAGTTGTAGAGGCCTCATGAGCAACGGAATTACCTTTTATTTTTCGCTTTAGACATGCTTAGACCGAAAGACGACAAATGATATAGTAGTTGCCAAATGATATTCTAGTTAAGATAGTCTCTTGGAGCTTTTAGATCTGAATTCTTGGGCCGTATGTGTATCACTTCTAAGTCTAAGGTCTCTCAATCTCTTCAAGTCTTCAAAACTAATTATCAAGGTTGTTCTCAATGTTTGGACTTCAAAACTTAAGTTAGACTATAATGTGTTAAGATAAAAGTTCTAAAGAGGTGTATGGATGGTTATCCAGTCGAGCTTAAGCTGCACGGTCATTTTGTTGTAATTAACCAAAACAACATCATGTCTTTAAGTTTTTTAAAATTACAAAACGAAGCAATGGTTGTTTTAGAAGATTACACCAAAACAACTTCATTTTGGTGAAAGCATTCAAGTCTAATTTCCATCAATCGTCCAAACCTGAGTCTAACTCGAAGTTCAATTAACCCATACGTGTACATATTAACTTTGAGTTAGGCCTATTTTTCCAACTCTATTTAATCACCCGTCTCACTATGCAAGAAGGACATGAGAATGTAAAAAAAGGAAATAAGGTCTTGTCTACTCAGTTAACATAAAGGGTGGAATCTAGGACTTTGCAAATGACCCCATCCTTAACGTTCACGAATATTTATATAATCCTTTTAGAATAGTTAAAACCACGTTACATATAGCTAGGCATCTAATGAAGGCAATGACCAAACACTAATTATATAGACTTTGACATGCTAATTCCAAATTAAGATCATGCTTGTAATATATCATGCAAGAAATTAAATATATTTTAGAAAAGACTAAAGTGTCGTTTAATCCCACTTTTATTTTTCTGTTATAATTTTCAGTTTTTATTTTTTAATTTTGAATTTTTAATTCTTTTCAAATAAAGACAAAAACTTGTTGGATTGTTAATATCAATCTAGTTATATTTTTGTCGTTGATAATAATTACATATTAGATAAAACTTAAAGATAAATTATTTTTAATTAAATAAAATAATTTAATCTCTTATATAATATTTATTAACAAATTATTAATACATTTATTTTATTAAAATAAATAATTTAAAAACAATTTTTTTATAAATTAATATTTATTTTAATATATTTTAATTACTAAATCAAATCCAATTTCAAATTTATATATTTTTAGATATTTTATATTTAATTATAATTGTTAATAATAATTTATTTTATTTAATCACAAGAGTTAAATTAAATTATGAATTAAAATTAAATTATTCATAGCTTTTATTAATAATTAATTTTAACCAATTAAATATATAATAAATTAAATTATTTGTAATTCTTATTAACATTAATATATTAAATAATTAAATAATATATATTTAGTTGATAGTAAATCAGATTATGGAAAAAAAAAACAAAGACTACTTTTTATGATTTTCATAATTTTTAACGTTAGAATAAACTAAAATAAAAACATAAATAAAAAACTCAAATAAATAGGTTTTATTTTATTGAATTTGAAAACAAAAAGAAAAAGAAAAAGAAAAATAGAATCAAGCAAGCCCTAAATGATTTTGAAAATGGGAAAAAATGACCATCAATAAAAGAAATGAAAACTGCATGAAATAATAATATATTTTGGTACATGAATACTATCATAAGTTAATAGTACAAAACAAGAAAATGTTAAACAAAAAGAACATTTATAGAAGAGAGTAAACACTCTTCTATGCATCTTATTTCTAATAAAACTTTGAAATAGTTATCCCAAAACTTAATACTTCATTTTTTTATTAAGACATAAATGGAAAGGTTTTATCATTTCCGATAAAACTTATATATAAGCTCCTTTACTTGGGAAGCCTATAGTGTTCCATTTCATAATCTTCACATGTTACGTGTCCCAAAGATAGTAATGAAAGACGATCTTTTGGCTTTGGCCTAACATAAATGAGGAATAAGGATGAAAAGTGTTGTAATAAAACTTTAAAAAAGGCATATATAACATATAAGTTAACTATAATTTAACAAATAAGTTCAATATTTAGAAGTTAACCTTAGTATACTCGAGTTTCATTTATAGGTTTACAACACTGTTCTTCTTTACACATTACCAACACTGTTCTTCTTTATACAGTCTTTATATGCAGAAAACAACATCAAGTTAAATAGCTGTCTTTGTCGAGGGTATCAGATATAAGAAGCAGATATCTCAACTTTTCCCCCTATTGCCCTCCCCTTTTGTGGCGTTCTACAAAGAATCCTGAGGAGCAGAATTGAGGGAGCTACGCCATGTTGATTCCTAGAATGAGTGCAGCTCACTTCATTCTCTTTCCATCAAGATAGTCATTCATCGTAGCTTCCATACTCCCTACATTTCATCATATCCTCATTTTCCATCGTTCTCTCATTATTTTTGATCCTAAATGAACTCATGATTCCTAACTTGGACCTTATTATCCTAGCATTCCTCCATGGCTCCTTCATTTCCTTTATGCTTCTCTTGCTTATCATCCTCGTCTTAAGTGGTCTATTACTTGCCTTCATCCTTGGGCTCTTGTCTATCTCTCTAATCGATAGCTATGAAGCCTTCTCCTTCTTTTCTAAATATATTGTTTCACTTAAAGAAGATGTAAAATTGGGATTTGTTTTGGTTCTCTATACGCTGATGAAGTATGCCATCCACTTCATATCGGCTTCAACTCCTTTTCTTGAACGAATACTGTCCTTATACAAAGAAAAAGCTGGGGAAGTTGGTAATCAAATCGATGCTTCAGCACTTGTCAAGGCTTCAAGCTTATGATCTTCCTCGAAAGTCTCTACTTGGCAACCAGGAGGCAACGGTAAGTTGAGCCTTGCTGACCAAACCAAGAGTTTAGAGCACGATGTTTCCATTTCATGTCTGACTCTCTAGTTCAATGTTTGAGTGGCACTTCTAGGGCACCTAGCTAGCGAGTTACTTTCCTCGTGTCAATTAATCTTCTGTGACTGGATTACAAACTTCAAAATTCTGCAGACTTTGGAACATGTCTCCTTGTCATCGTTAACTATGATGGAACTACTAAGATATTCTTTGGCTGAAAACCATACGGAGAAAACCATAATGATTGCCTGAACATGATCCTACCTTTTTAATCTTACACTATTTGAGATGTTCATTAGGAAAAAAGTCAAAAAGTCCCAAATTTGTTAGGCCTGGGAGGGTCATAATGGCCGTTACTGTATAGTTTTACAAAAGGACTGTTTTAGTGACTTGATCTGTAAGGTCATAAAGGAGCAACTTTATCATTAGAACGAAAGAATATTGGTAAATCATATACACAAAATCTCTATCTCTAGCAAGGATTTTATTTCTTCAACATTCTTTCGGATCATAGTGATTCAATGTCACAAATCTTCCACTCAGTAGCAGCAGATATGATGGAGGAAAACCAGGAATGACCAATGCCAACCCACCAAACACGGCAATACCAAAATTGCAACCCATCAAGCTTTGTGTGGAACTAACAACTCATCACAAACCGCAACGGAAATGAATTTAAGGATTACAAAATTGTCAAACATATAACCTTAATTTGCTTCTCATTGGAAGAGAATCGAAAGCGGCAACCTTTAAAGGAATGAAACTAATTTAAGAACAAAGATATAAACGTTGTAAAAAATGCTCAGTCATTACTCCATCAGTTTATCCTACTTTAAAGAAGTACCTTAACAGCTATAAAGGCCTAAATCCAAATCATACATCTTTAAAAGTTGACATTACAAAGCACACTCTTCTAAAATTAACTCCAGTTTCAAGTCCCCTAAATCCGTACCATATGGCAAGTGCAGTATGTCATTTGCCACATTGATTGGGGTCACCACTAATGCATGCGACTACAGTAATATTAGAAATTGGTTCATAGAAAGGCAAAACAAACCATATTTGAAGTAAGGTTAGGCAGCATAGGGCAACTAGAGACAACTGTTGAGCATCCACAATGAAGAAGTGGATAAGGAAGCTGGGAAGGAAAAGGCTAGAAAATCAAAAGAAACAGAGAGTGCAACAGGGTTTGGGTTTGGAAATTATAGAAATAAGGAAAGGAAACGACAACACTTTTAACTGTCACAATGTGTTCCTAAATATGCAAAGGTTGAAGTTTTGGTTAATAAGGAAAATTGAGCTTTGACCAAATCCAAACTTCAGATTCCCCCATCAAGTGAAGAATAACATGCCCAATTACTGACCAGATGGTTTGAGTAAGGATATGGGATGCAAATTCCTCTCACCAACAAGTCCCTAATAGAGGTTATTATCAAGCATCATTCCGTATTGTTTTTTGGAAAATGAATGAAATTGTATTAACTTCAGCAAAAGCTAGATCAACATTACAATAAGATACAATGTTTGTCTACCCTTCAGCTTGCAACATAATTGAAATTACAAGATTGATGCCAAAGGTTGATATAAAACATTAGATCCATGTGTTCTTCATTTCAAGAGTGAGCAAATTTTGCATATTGTTTTCTATAAGTGCTACCCAGATCCAGTTGATGACTTTCTCTTCTAGCTAGTATTTTTCTGCTTAATTTCCCTTATACAACCTGCAATTCCTTTCCTTCCAAATAGTGTAGATGGTGGTTGTGAATGCTATTTTGATTAACAACCCATTCTGTTTTCCTTGCTTGGTGAGCTCAGTGATCATGCTCAAGGTGTCATTCCATTCAAAGGTGTAGTTAACTATAGATAGTAAGTGTAGGATTCTGCTCCATATTGCCTTAAGAGTACCTACATCTGGAGTATAAATGATTCCTATCCTCTTCAGCTTCCTTACATAGGATAGGACACAAGTAGAGTCACATGCTCCAAACCATTTGCTCTTGGTTCTGAGTCTGTTCTTAATCACTAACCAAGTAATAAGTGAAGCTTTTGGATTTAGAGTCTGTTTCCAGAGAATTGCATGCCAAGGGACTTCTTCGATATTGCTTGTGAATAGCTTGTGGCAAGAGCTATTTGTGAATGTCCCTTTCAGATTAAGAGATCGTATAATGCATTATTCTCTATATTCCTCAGTTATTTGAGGTATGTGATTAATAAGTGTACAGAATCCTTGAAAATTCCCATAGCAATCTCCATTTTGAATGAATGTGGAGACTTTAGTATTCATAGGAATTCTATTCCTAAGCTGTAGAATATCATTTCTTTGTAAAAGTGGGCTGGAATTTGTCCAATTGTCGAACCAGAACTAAGTGTTTGCTCCATTTCCTAATTTATGCTTAATGTTGGGATAAATCATGCTTCTCAGGTTGAGTAATTGATTTAAAACCCATGAGAAGTCTCTAGAGTTTGCTGTCTGTCAGAAATTCTGATTTCTGAAGTGATATTCATGCACCCACTTGATCTGTAAAGCTTTCTTGTTTGCAAATAGTCTCCATATTCTCTAACTTAAGAGCACTTGTTGCATGTTTGAAATAGCGATGATGCCTAGACCTCCTTACTTATTTGGAATGGTGACGTCACTCCATTTCACTTTAGCATTCTATTATTTCGTATTGTTGTGACGGGGATATATAAAAATCAATGAAGACAAAAAAAACACATAAAAAATAATATTTGTGCAGTGAATAAGTCACTGCCCTGAAAGCAAATTCTGAAATGATTGAAGTATTTTTCTTCACTCCACAAGGTTAACACAACTAGCCTCCAACATGTTCACTCGCGATTAGGAACTACAATTGCCTAGAAACTCGAAAAGTTGCAGAGAAAAAAGGAGAAAAAGATTTTGGCTAAAAGTGATTTTAAATCTCAACATTTACAACAGAATATCGAGTAGACGCTAACGTTGCAAAGCATCAAAATATTTAAAGCAGACCGTAAATGGATGAAAAATTAAGGAGGTTATCTCCCCATCAATTAAGCATCACGTTCCCATTGCCACTTTGTAAGTAGTAACCACTAATTCAAACTAATACAATAGCATGTTTTTTTATCAACTTTAAAGACAGGTTACTATTTTTGAATGTGGGAAAAAAGGAAATATACCCACAAGTCATTTCCAACAATCCCTATAAATGGCTTGGTGGTAAGAAAGAAACAAATTGTGGGAAACAGAAGGGAGAAATTGTAGTGTATTTCTCGATGTAAAGTGAATGCTAAGCAAATATGAACAGGGATAGTGCAGAATCTCAAAATTTGTATTTTAATGTAAGGAGAAATACACGTTTTCTTGAAAAAAAATGGAAATACAGAGCAAATGATTAGAGAAGGAGGGGGGAGAAAGAGAAAGTTCTGCATAACATTTTTCATAACTGACTCCTGTACTATTGCCCCCTATAAGGCTACTTCCCCTCACTCCTATGCACAACGATATTCTCCTGGCATGTCATCAGCTGAGGTGGCGTAGAGGGCGTAATTAGCTAACCATTTGGACTCGGACCTACGCATTTGGCTCTTGCGCACGGTATTAGGCCGCTAATTCACACTGGCCATCACAACATTGCCATCCCCATCAGCAGGAACCTTGTCCTTAAGGTTCAGGTGAGGATAAGATGCAAGGAGTTTGGCTTTGTCTTCCCAAGTGGACTTCTCCAAGGGCAGACCCTCCCACTGCACTTGCCACTGTTCAATCAAGAAGTTAGCACGCTGCACAGTGCGCTTGGCTAAGATAGCCTTAGGCTGTAACGAAACCAAGGAAGTAGAATCGACCAAGTCTAAGGGAGTGACTTGCTTGGCAGGTTTGTAGAAGGGAAACATGGAACACCAGGTAAATGCGGGCTGAATCCGGTAACCCGAGCTTGTAAGCAACGTCGCCGATCCGTTGGATGACTGGATATGGCCCAAAATAACGTCGACCGAGCTTGCTATGACATTGCAAACAGATGAAGTTCTACCGGAAAGGCTTAAGCTTGATATAGACCTAGTCTAGTCACCAACAGCAAAAACAACTTCACGACGTTCCTTATCAACAAAAAACTTCATTCGAGCTTGAGCCTTTAAGAGATTACCTTTAAGCAATGAGAGGACACGGTCACGATTGAGCATTTGGCTTTCCACTACAGCGTTGCCACTGGAGCCTCTGATATAGCGGGAGATGGTCGGGGGTGTGCGACCATAGAGGATCTCGAAGGGAGTCATCTGTGCAGCTGTCTGGTAAGCGGTATTGTACCAAAACTCAGCCCACGGAAGGAAATGCATCCAAGAAGAGGGGTTGTCGGAGACAAAACAGCGCAAGTACATCTCGACACATTTGTTAAGTGCCTCAGACTGTCCATCGAACTGTGGGTGGTAAACGGTGCTCATGCTTAAGGTGGTGCCTTGGAGACTGTGGACTTCCTGTCAAAATGCACTTAAGAAACGGGCATCGCAGTCGGTGACAATATCGATCAGTATGCCATGAAGGCAGACCACTTCTTGTACAAAGGCGTGAGCCACAGTAACACCTGTGAAATTAGTGGGTAAGCCCATGAAATGTCCGTATTTTGATAGTCGATCAACCACGACCATAAGGACTGTTTTACCCTTGGAACATGACAAGTCTGTAATGAAGTTCATCGAGATTGCTTCGAAAATCAAA
>JANJEY010000008.1:30964598-30990616 GCA_024703695.1 Erythroxylum cataractarum | reverse complement strand
CTCGCTAGTCTCAGACGACAAAAACGCACAGGACACTGCAATTTGGCCATCTTGTACCTACTTCTGGGGTTGTTATCAGTGGGCTCCCCAATCCATCCTTATCTTCAAATCTAAAATAACTGAATAGATGCACAGATTGGCTCACTTTTCAGGCAGATTTTGTCATTTTTAGTACCACTTATTTTGATGTTATATTTTTAGGGTGTCTTATTCTCCTCCTAGAAGATCAGTCGGGTTGTTGTTTCTCTCGACTTATTTAGTATTATGTGTACTCTTTTCTTTTATAAAAAAAAAAAAAGGAACTGAACAGAAATGCTTGGAATCGCCAAAACCCACCATTGTTGTTAAGTAATTTGACAAGAGAGTACTATAAAAAAAAATCCTCATAACTGTTTAAAAAAATATAACCGCTGTTTGCTATCGCCTCTCCTCCTTTTAATTTCTTCCTTCTTGTTCTTTCCTTTTCTTCACATTTTCTTAACAATTGTTTTGGCAAAATCAATAACCCCACTTAGCCCGTGGATGTGCCAACTTCACAATCCAAGTCAGTCCACAATCAGATTTAACAAGGCTTACAAAACTTCTTTTTTTTTTGTCAGAATATATATATATAATAAACTAAATAAGGCTATAGCCCCTATAAAACTAAATTCTTTGCCCCCAAAATTAAAATCCTAGATTCGTCCGTGGTAATGAGTATTTGGGTTGTTGGGTATGATTATGGTTCATTTAGATTGAGTCATGAGTATGCTTAGTTGACCACTGTTCTTTTACCCAACCGACTATATATTACAAATTTTATTAATTAACGAATAATAAAAATTTAATTAATTAAATTAATAAATTATTAACAAAATTGATATTTTAAACTGAATTGTTAAAAATTTAAAATTTTAATAACTTAATTTAAAATTTTAAAAATTGAATGAAAATTTTTCAAAAAGTTACACACATTAGAATTGATTATTCCGACAAAATATTATGTTATTTACATAATCATCCATATAATACCTATCATACGATACGAAGTCATTTATTTGATACCTCAATATTAAGTAAGATGGTTCAACAATCCTATAATACAAACTAAATGATAAAATATCTCACACTACAAGAAATATGTTTATTGTGTTATAAAAGATAGAAATAATGTGGTGTATCACTAATTGTAGACGTACCATTTCTTAGTCAGTGTACATATGGATTGGTTAGGTTTTACCTAACACAAGAATGAGGTAGATAGTTACTGGTTAGGTTTTACCTAACACAAGAATGAGGTAGATGGGTTATTGGTTAGGTTTTACCTAACACAATAAGTAGATGATCACATGTGTGTTAGGTGGTTAAAATGTACTATAAATAGAAGGGTGAACTTGATGTAAGATACACTATTTTTTCATAAGAAGAATTCTCCTCTCCCAAATATTCTTCAAGTTTAGTTTCGGTTTTATAACAAACCTAATATTTTGTCACATAAACTTGACTAATAATTCCTTGACGAAAAACTAGTCATTTAAGTAAAATTTAGATCTAAATTGAATTAATTAATTAAGTAAAAAAATTTATCATATTTTATTAAAATACATATGTAAATGAGTAAATATTTATTTATAAAACAATATTTTAATTATAAAAATTAATTATAAATTAACAATGTTTCATAAAATATTTGAAAATTATAAATTTTATGTATTTTAATAATATTTTAAATTTAAAATATATTTATTAAATCTTAAATTAATTAATAAAATAAATTTAATATTTAAATTATATTTATCATAATTTTTAGTAATTAATATTGAATAATTAAATAATATAAATATAAATTTCAAACAAACATATTTGTTAATAAAATTTAAAAATAAAATCAATGTGCGGATTTTTTAGCTCGTCTAAGCTCAGGATGCCCACGTTCGGAGAGCGTCTGGAGTACACTCCCATATGGTCTTCATCACTATCTGCGCGCTGATCCGCAGGGTGTAGCGTTTACTCGTTAATATTTTAGTTTGTTCGTCTGCTGTAACAAAAAAAGTTTAAGTTCAATCGGACTAGCCTGTCCATAGTCACCAGGCTAACATGAATCATTATATAATTTCTACCTTTTTGAAAAAATTTATTACTTAAAAAAAAAACCCATTATCTTTAAAGTTTTAAGTTGGGATATAATATCCTAACTATATATAAGGTCACTTAAATCTTATCCAATTTTCAGATAATGCCATATCGAAAAATGTTTCTGGCCCCTCAGACAATGAATTATTATCCTCGAGATCAACAAGGTTCCAGTCAAAAGTATCACAAATTTACAGAATTTCTGTAACTTGCTGGACTTTCTTCGAAATCTGCAAAGATTCACTTCTCCAAAATCCACTCATCTCTAGTATTCTTTGGCTAATATACACACTCCAAAATGATCCAAGAAGGCAAATTAATAAACTACGTATCTCCTTTGAACTTGTGCTCTTAGAATACGTTTAACATTTTCCAAAAAACTTGTTACTGGATTTTCATATCTTCTACGATCATGTACTGAGCTAGCAGGTCCAGGGAAGTTAGGCACCAGAAAGGACTGAGTAAAACTGGGCACAAAAGGCTGCTCACAATGACCTGATCTTGGCTCCAAGCCTACAACGCAAAGAGTTATGGCAAGGACAACAGTATAGATCTGCGAACATTTGATTCCTGCTGTTAGTTTCAATTTTCTTTTCCAGGAAAAAAAGAAAAAGAAAAGTAAGGTAATGCTCTCACATCGTAATTACATATATCAGACCCATCTCTTATCACAATATTTAACATGATGTGTATGTTTTTCAAGTTCATGGTTCTTGGCTATAACATACGATATAATCCCAATCTTCTAAATAGAAACCTCATGCAAATTGTTTGCCAACTCACAAGCAGATTTTTTTAAAAAAATTGTGATGGGCGTGCTTTGTGAAGCTGTAACGTAATTAACTATATATTTATAGCATTTTCTGAAAAATAATAATCCAGTGTGTTGGCTAATGAAAATCATGCTTACCTGTGCGGCCAATGTCAGCAGGGAAATCCAGCAACACATCTTTACCTGGAATATCACAAAGCTCTCAAGATCCTTCATGTTCTTGTCAATATATGCTGTTATTTCCTGTCACGACAACGGTGTGTAATATGAACAAGCCTTGAACAGAAATATTAGAGGATTAAAAGAATTTCTCCATAAATTAGCAGTCTAAAGTGATCTCCTGGAACCAAGGTAGCAGGCCAATAATATAACACCAAACGGAGATTGTGCATCAGTCTGTTAGGACAGGTTTCAACTTCCATATGCGACAAAGTTACGTGGAGATTTAGAAATCTACAGATTCTTAACGGTGATTTTCAATAACCATATATAATATAGTGCCAATTTAATTGAAGAATCCATAAAATGTTCTGCTTTAAGGAGTTACACTTTCGTCAGACAACAATGTTATCTTTTTTACAGTTGAAGGCTGTGTTAGCTAGAATTAGGCAACTTCAGACAACTGATACTGGTGCAGTAATGTATCAGTGGACATGGAAGCATAACTAGGCAAAGTTCCAATCCTCCTTTTAGAGATTACCTCCCACTAAGGAATCATTAATAGATTGACGTATTCTTAACAACTTCACCACTTGACACTTACAGAAATGCAGCAGGAAAAAGTCAAGCAAGCATACCGCTTCCCAGTCTATCTTGAAGAAAATTGAGATGACGGCAGCAATTTCAATGACCAGAAGGCAGCAGATGACAATAATGTACTAAAAACAAGGTCAAGGAGTAAACTAACATAAAGACCAATCTGTATACATAATCACGTATAAAATCCAAGGAAAGGGGTCTAGAGCTCTTTCTTTGGTTTAAAATAAGTATTGTAAGAGATGTAATTACTGCTTAAGCACATCATGCAAATTAACAAATCTCTGAGATCAAAATCATCTTGTTCCGGGAGCATTTCAATGAAGAGATCAGTAGTTCCAGGCAAGGAATGAGACTGAAGCTGAAAAAGAAAGGATACTATACAGAGAATGGAGTTGCTCGTACAATTAGTTACCATATGGCCATAGATGGTGCTCAAACAGACAGCAATTCCCACTCCTAAAATTCCGATTATAAACCTGAAAAAACATAAAAAATGCTCATTCTCCTTTCATCACGGCAATACTTGTGTATGTAGGCAAAAGAAAACGACAGGAACCAATTACGTAAAGAGCACCGACAAATGTTTTCCAACCGAACGTGTAAGGACACGATTGGCATGTGTCACAAGAAAACATAACAATGTGTTCTCTTTATTTAATTAATGCGCTTCGCGCACACGTAAATATCCAATTAAAGAAAACCAAGCAAATAAGCAGAAATTGATCTTTTTCAGTAGAATAGTATTACAGTAACCTATCACCACGAAAACTTCCCAAAACGGAGGATACGATAATGCAAAAGGAGTTGCCACTTTCACACTTTTATAGTAAAAAACAGCATGAATCAGAACTAAAAATAACAAATCTAGTTATAATTAACTGGTTTATACATACTAAAGAACATGATTCTGGGAAAGAAAGAAATGAGGGGAGAGAGAATATACCACGGTCTTGGAAGACTGGAGCCAGAAGGCAAAAGAGCAAGACTTTCACTCCATCTCTTTTGCAGCCAAAGTGAGTAGACAATCATGGCAGTTCCAAAGATGAGCATTATAAGATTCATTATCCTCGTTGACCTGTGCAGGCAACATCTAGCACACCTTGTCATTGCTTATCCAGTCGTTACCTCTCCTAAGCCATCGCTATAAATGGTAATTATTAACGTTTCTGCCAAACTTTGATCACGCTCAAGCTCGAAACTGTTCTGGTTTTTAGTCACCTGGAGCTTTGAAACATGGGGTTATTATGAAGATGGGCAGGGGGTCTTTGAGTGGTCCGCTCGAATTAATAATATTTAGAGCACTGAAACGTGTACTTTTTGTTTATGATTAACAAAGAAAAAAAGAGTCGTCCCGTTGAAAGTTAGATGCGTTGAGGTAGCGTTGAAAGTGGCTGGGAGATTCAAGGTGGCCACTGGTTGAAGTCTGAATTGTACTCACCTAACTTTCAAATACACAAACAATGACTTTAGTGGTTCTGTCATTTTGGTGACAACAATATCTGGTAGAAAGTAAGTCGTCCATTTGGATCCTCCTTTTACTTCCTACTGTATAGTATGAAAGATACTTTCACTACTATTATATTGCCGGTAAAGAGTCCGGATATTCGGCCTAATTTTGGTACGATGTCCTATTTTATTTAGTAAATTTTAGTAATTTATTTACGTAAATCTCTCCTAGATTCTTCATAAATGAATGCAGAACTTGCATAAATGAATGTTTAAAATTTATGGGATAAAATAAGACACTATAATATTAGATAGAGGATTCTATTTCATCGATAAAAATAGACAAGAGCTCAGCGAATATCAAATTAATGTGATCTTTTGTGATAAATTTGTTCTTGAAGATTATAACAAAACAAAATGTGATTTTCGTTTCTGATTTGAAATACAATTACAATTTTTTTTGTGAATTTTAAAAACTATATCATCGTTGATCGTTTGAGAATTGAAGATAAACTAATTCAAAAGCATGCAAATTACTGCACCTTTATATTAAATAATTTTCATGTGTTAGCTGAACGAATATTGTTATTTATAATAAAAAAGATAAGAAAATTCTTTCTCTCCAAAAGATAAAATAATAAGATAAGCATTTAAAATTTGAAGAATCAAAGTAAATTTAATTACGAGTTTTACTTATTTTAAAATTATAGATAAATCAAAATTAGTTTATAATATTGAACAAAAATTATATTAACATTGGGCTCAAAATGTTTTTATTTATTATTGCGAAAATTAGTCCTGTTACTTGAGAATATTTTGTTTTTGATGAAATTTCTAGCTTCTTTTTACATGTGTTTAACTTGCATCAGATCGATGTGTTTGTCACATAACAATATTTTGTTTTTGGTAAAAAATAGATTGTTGATGATTATAGATTAAAAAAAGAATATTTAATTTTTTTCATATTGCTAACCATAAGGAAGTAACAATAGGAAAATCAATTAAGGAATGTTTACTTGATTACGTCTGAAATGGTTCTTTACCTTTACTATTGATAATGTTGATTCTAATGACCTGAAAAATAAATATTTGAAGAATGAAAAATACCTAGGGACAATAAGTTTTTTAAAATTAGTTAATATATGTCAGATGTTGAGCACATATTTTAAATCACATTATTCATCAAAGTTTAAAAGAACAACATGCATGAACCAATCATTAGAATTGGAATTGATGTATATGATGTCTTCTCTATAAGGTTTAACATTTTTATGAAATGTGTTGGGAAAAGAAGGAATTAAAAGAAAAATCATCTATTGTCTTAATGTAGAAACAAGGTGAAAATTAATATATTGAATGCTTAGAATTTTTCTTAAGCTTTAATCACTTAAAAGATGATAAGAAATCATTTTTACAATATTTTAACGGTGATAAGACTAAGGATCCTCCAAATTAAAAAAAAAAACATTAATGTTTACCTAAAGCTACTCCTTTTAAGCTTTCTCACTTTAACAATTGTTTTCTTTTAACAATAAATGTTGATGAGGAAATGATAAAAGATGGTGATACTATATTTTCTTTTCAGTTAATAACAAAAGAAAATTTGAATTATATATTTTTCCTTTGAACTTAAAATATCGTCATTGCTAGTTACTTTAAATTCACAAATATTATTAAAAGGTTGAAAATATTTTTTTTTAAGAAACTAAAGATTGAATAATACTGATAATGAAGTAATGGTATAAGTATGGTCAAAAATTGCCATTACAAGCTAATAGCAAAGAAAGTTTAGACACTAAAGTCTTGCCTAAATTAGGATAATCAAACCAAAAGATGGCTAAAGCTTCCTCATACAACTTCCCTAACTTAGAAATATGTTACATGTGATGTCTTTAAAAGCTTATTGAAGGTATTATCTAGCAAACTATTATTTGGTTCCCTAACATTTTTCAATACATTAACTAATTTTAAATCAACTTAAGAGCTGTTGGACCTTGCAAAATTGAAAGTTGATTGTTGTTCCCTTATTATTAAAGTCATCATCTCCATTGAACCATGCTATTCTTTTTTTTTTACTTCCTTTTGAAAATATTGTGAATCCTTTCCTTCCAAATTTCATACATAATTTTTCCAAATCTCTAAGCAGTGAAAAAGAGTTTAGATCTATGCAAAACCTTTTCACATAAGTACAAAATCCACATTGGAAGGTTAAATACTCAATGGTTTCAAAAACTAAATGGTTGAGAGTGAAGTTATTAGTAATGATAATATTACTGTAAATTCTACCCATCGTTGTTAGTCATTCTTTGATGGCTAATCATAAGATGAATGAAATATTAGGAATGGCTTGTTTGAATCATATTAGTGTATGCCAATGGATTGTAGTGACTTTATAACTTAAGGCTTGTCTGCAAAAGACATTAAAGTATTTTCTTAAGGGGTGTCTTAACCAGATGATAAAGTCTTTACTATTGGATTCTCATCAGTTCTCCTGGAGCTCCTTGGATGATATTGAATATGCTCTCCTTAAGACTCTCTCTTACTGAAGCCTCCTTAGTGATAGTTCCCCTTAAAGTTAAGAAATCACTACTTTCCAAAGGAAACATCCCCCAATATGTACTTGAAATTCACTCTCATTTGTCCCTTTAATTTAAGGCTATGGAGCATAGTCTAAAAAAAGTTATATTAGGTAAGCAAAACTAGAAGTTTTTGTGCTCAAGGTAGTGAGAATTAATCCATTTAACCTACAAGGATTCTTTATTAACCAAAATTCTCCAAATTCTCTTTACTATTAGAACTCTATTGAGTAGTTTAATTGGTATAATGATAAGTCCCTGTTCATTTCTAGGTAAACAAACACTCACCATCCCACTATAGTACTATAACCCTTACTAATATCTTCTCACCAAAGAAATATCTTAAGCATCTTCTCAATAGTTTTGATCAAGATTTTCAAGAAAGCTATATGAGATGACCAGTATATGTGTATTGGGCTTAAAACAGAATTTATAAGTTAGATTCTACTTGAAACTGAGAGGCTCTTATTGTATTAACTATTAATTCTCCTTTTAAATGTTTATAATGAGAGGTGGAAAGTCCCTATAAGTAGGTGTCTGGTGGGAAATAAGTAACCCTAAATAATTCAAAGGAAGTTGTTTGACTTGGAGTCCTGTTATATTTGAGATCCAAGTGGAGAAATAAGTAGTTGATGAAATGAAGACTTGACTCTTATCTTTGTTCATTACAAGGCTAGATAAGTTATCATTAGGGAACTTATGGATAGAGAATTAGGCCTTGAGAGCAATAAGAGGTTATTTGTAAATGAATGGCTATAGATTTCGATTCTCTTACATTTTTATGGAATTTAAAATTCCTTTCCAAGCTTATCAAATAATCTATGAGTTTTGACTGAACTTATATGCTTATGATGAAAAGATAAGGGGATAAAGCATCACCTTACCTCATTCCTTTAGCACCCTCAATGAGTTTTTACAGTACACCATTGACTTGTATCCTACAGGAGGTTGTAGTGATGCATTACTTAATCTAACTAATGGACTTGAAGGGAATCTGAAAAGGTGTTGATGGTGAAGTTCCGATTGATGAAATCAAATGCTTTATGAAAATTAACATTGATTGCACAACTTATAAGTGTTTTCTATTGTAAATTTTTAAGAGTTCTTGGGGCTCCTTGTGTTTGATTAATGAGAGGCATTAAAACAATTGCAAGTCTTGAAGCCAAGTACTTTACAATGATTTTGTAGATTACATAATAGCATGAGATTTATCTAAAATCATTCTAGAAGTAAGGCTTTGGTAGCTTTAGAATAAGACATAAATTTTTTCTTAATTTCATTAATTATTTTTCATTTTTTTTTTAAAACTCAAGAATAGCCCCTATCACAAAATTTCTATAAGAAAAGAGCATTAAGTCCATTAGGCCATAATGCTTTATTTGATTTGAGAATAAATAAGGCTTCTCAACATCAACTACGTTAAAAAGAAGGATTAAGTCATTTGCATCTGCAGCATCTATATAGAATAAGAACAATTAGTAGATGAATCAAGTGTATTTGTGTAATAATTATATGTTTTTTTTTTCAATAAGTCAACTTAAGAATGAACACAAGAACCATCTTCTCTCTAAATAGAAGTAATTCTATTATGGTTCTTCTTGGAAAGAATCAATTTATGGAAAAGGTTAAATTTTTTCATTGTTGTTGAGCCATTGGACTATTGATCTTTGTTTAAGAATTGGATAATTAACCTACACATTTTGATATAAACTTGTAGAGCTATCTTTTCCTCTTCTTGAGTTGCAACATTAGTAGGGTATTGATATAAGAGTTGCTGAACCTAGTCAAGTCTGAATTTTGCATCAAGCACTATGAGATGTGTGTTACTATACCTTTGTTGATTAAGTAGTTTGAGCTTTTCTTTAATCACATGCATCTTTCTCATGAAAATAAAAGAGTAAGAAAAATCTACAAAAAGTTAATAGTCCTTTAATTAAGCCCCATTCAAATCCTCCATCATTCATTAGTTAATTGTTTAACATGAAGGAAAAGATTTCTTTCACCTTAAGATCTAGTTTAGGATAGATATTTGAGTTTGATTTAAAAAGAGAGTTTCGTTAAATACATTTATGGTCTTAGGAAAGATACTTAACCACTGAATAATGATCATTACTCGATTAAATTTTTTGCCTTGTTGCTTATTGCTCTAAGTGAAATAATATTAGTCCATATTTAGGATTGTAATTTTAATGCTTGTAACACATTCACATAATTCATTTAAGTGATCTCTAGGGTAAGCATTACCTTTTGCTTCCAAAGGATGTAAGGTACTATAAATTCACCTAGAACTATCCAAAGCCTTTGAATACTTGCTTGGATTTCCTATAGTTTGTTCCATTAGGATTTCCTTTGAAAGGCAAAGTTAGCAGTACAAACATAAGTTACATGAATGTCTCTTGTAGAATTTCTAGGTCTAAATGAAGAAGTTGGTTAGTGATTATGGAGTGAGATATCTTGATGTTTTCTTGATCACAGTCTACCACAATTCTTCCATTATTGTGGGAACAACGATTTGTGATAATAGACCACTTATTACTAAAAAAGACAAAGCTGCTTGTAGTTTGCCTCCTTCAGGTTTGTTTCCCAAAGGCTAATCATAAAAGTTTTTTTTTCCCCCTTAAATAGTCTCAAAGAAGATTTATTGGTCTATAATACAACACCAATCAAGCAAGGAGAAAACCTGGGAGGGATGAAAGGAGACAGTTCAATCATCAATTGAAGATCAGGCTATCATGTCACGGAGCTAAGTTCGGACAGAAGAACACATGCATCATTCAGAAAAGTCTTCTCGCTACAATGACGGCAAAAAGCTCCGGTGATGTTCTTTTAACAACGTGTATTATATCAAAATGGCTTCAAAGGTGAACCCATTCAGCAAAGTTAAATTTAAGTAACTAAAATTTTATCTACTTTGACATGTCATACAAATAAAGTAATATTCCTTTCCCACTCCTTTTTCCCATCCATCGAATACTGACATAAATACAAATCAACAGTTTCAATATAACCAACTCATGACTCATTTCATCTCTTCAATCACCACTTTTCCTCTTCCACCTAGTTTCTTCTCCACTTTCACATTGTTTTTATTAACCTTGTCATCAATTGCTGAACTTTTTACTGCCCTTACCATTGCAGCCAAAGAAGACCACGTTTCCACCGGCTGCTCATGGACCCAACACATCATGAAATAGATCTTCCTCTCACCAAGCTTCAGCCTACTCTTCAACTCTGACCTCCTCCAACTTTTTGAGATTTCCTCTTTCAATTGCCTTTCCCCAGCTTGAAACAGTCTCCTCAGATCACAAAGTGAGCATATTATAGCAGGAGCTCCTAATGACAGCAAGCTTACTACATCATTGATAACATTTTGTCCAAATTGCAGGCCACCCATATCCCTGTATTCAGAAGAACAAGTTCTCTCCAAACAACAAAAAAGAGCTTCTAGTACAGTTTCTGGCTGTCCGGCTAGACCTAAGACAGTGGAAATACTCAAAACTTCTAAAGCTGAACCTACAGCATCAAACTGCCAGTCTCCATTGTAAAGGCGTAATGTGAAGCAGTAGCTAAATATTATATCAACTAGGTGCACAGGTAACAGTGGCGATGGCTCCCTGCAAATAAGCTTCTTGAGTGAGGGTAATGAAGTTTCAGGCCCAGGAGGAATATCACTAGCTCTATCGGTTGCGCCGTCATACTGGAGTGATGATGATGATGATGATGATGTCTTTGTCTCCACAAGCGGTTGAATTAGTTGAGTTCCATCCTTACTGAGAGAGATTGTTCTGGCAGATGTTTTCAACCACCAAGGTTCCCATGGCTCAATCAACTTGCTAAGTTCTCCAGATGCCACAGCCCTTTGGAATTGTTTTCTCTCTTTTGCAGTTAGGTCATCAAAACTAATTGTACAGCCTATGACAAAGAAAGATAACAAATATATCATTCAAGCAATACAATTGAGAGAGATTAAAATGCTGTAACAAACACTAGACAGAAGCCTATTAGTTCAAAATAGTATTGAGATGGTCAAAGAATGGAAGTCAGAATTTGTATGAACACAAAAAGAGGAAGACATAAGAGTACAATACAAAGAACCATACCAGACAAAACTTTTTGGACAATCTCCTCAGACAGGCCTGAATCTGCCAAGGAAATGGGACAATAAGGAATAAGAAGCAATGCTAAAAGCTGTGAACACCAAGTAATCACCAACCAATACCTTGAAACTCGAAATTAATGATTCATAAAGATCATGCAAAAGACACTGATGCCAGTTTACCTTGGTAGTAAATCTGCTCTAGAGATTCAAATGGCCATCATTTAAATTATTTGCAGGTACTCCTCAAACAAATAAAAAATATGTAAAGAAACAAGCATGATGTACTATCATTAACCACAAAAAGAGGGATTTTTGAGGATTTAACAACGATTGCACTGACTAGAGAGCTATTAGATTAGCTTAAAACTTCAATATTTAAGCTGCGGCTCTTTATCAAATAACTAATAGTTTAAGTAATGTAACCTAAAGGGAACAATTAAGAAGCAAGAACCTACCATCCTCATCCATACTATCAGTTTCTCGCTCACAATGAAATCGTTTCACAATGTCAAGCATCTTGTGTTTAGTGTGGTCATCAGGTTGCATTTGTCGAAGTTCTTCAATCACATTGTCCCGCGTGAATGCCTCCGTACAACGTAAATTATGAGACTGAACAAAATTTACAGAGTATATAACTGAAAACATAAATATTCTTTTAAAGCTAAAACAATCCTTGTACAACTGATATAAAATGAAAATAAATAGAAAATTAGAAACTTTATAGCAAATACTTTGTAGCAACAAAGAGAACAGTAGCGGGCGTTGCATCGAGGGCAAGTATACTGGGAGAATTGTTTCTGGCACCTGCCATGGCAATAAAAAATGAGTAAAAAAGAGGTTAAAAAAACAAAGATAAAATAGAGAAGGAAGGAATGTAGTACACGTGGCAAATGCTATGTGAAGAAGGATTCAGACATGATGAAGCATTTGTATCGATGGAAGTCTCAATCTCCTCCATTACTACACAACACCCAAAACAATTAGACTATGATTAGGATAGAAGCAATAAGCCAAACATTACAAATATGCAAGGAGAAGGGCTCAACACACTTCAATTTATATATTAGACCACAACGCCATTGCTTTTTCTTTTCATTTCTATGTGAAAATGAATACAACCACACTTACGAAACTCAGTATCAACAGCTAATACAATCCATGGCATAATGAGTATCAATAATATGTTTGAAATGAATGAGACTGAAACTAATATTATCTTTCCTCTTAAACCATCCAACAGCATCATAGATTGAAGATTCAGATTGTGGATCTGATTTATTGACCTTCTAATCAGCACAATTGATAAAAATAACATAATCAATGTTAATCTCAGATCAAAGTTTAATCCATCAACCAACCTGGATGTGTATTGATATTTGCAACGGGGGAACAACAAGCAACTCGATGGGATTAATTTTGCGATCGGAGAGATGAAGAAACCTGGTGGTAAGATGTGCCCGTTCAACTTATTGGTTTTCTAAAAAACGACATCGATTCATCAGCTAATCCAGCTCACATGTCATCTTGCTATATGCTGGCATATTACATCATAATTGTTTACAAATCTTCAATTAAATAAGGAGGAATATTATTTGTGTAAATCGTTTATTAACTCTTGGTTTTACTCATTAAAATTTTGATAGAACTGTGGTTTAACAACCTTAGCCATTAAAACAAAGCAAGAAGCAAAAGATGAAATCGCCAATGACACCTGATCCTTACCCTTCTAGATAATCAAACTGTATAAACAGTGTAGCCAAGTATATCTGGGTTGAGCAAAACCAAAATCGAAAAGTAAAACAGTAAATTCAGAGTTGTAGGCATGCAATGAAAAAGAAAAAAACTTAATTTGTACTTGACATAAATCTTTTCTGTTAAAGAAATCCCAGCCTGGAACATTTACAAAGAGGTTTCGTTATTGGCTATACTATCAGAAAAGTTGATGATTTTTTCAAAAAGTCCTTCCATTCAAACAAAAGAACGAAAAGCATGGTCCTAAACCAGTTACTGAAAGCAACAAAAATGATGGAGAAAATTAGCATGTAAGGACTTCTATTTTGAATATTGAACAAAACATGGGGAAACAAACAAACTTCAGCGGAATCTTGGTTGCAAATATCATAACTTTGAACAAATAAAATGAGAATAAAATAATAAGAGTTAGCTTTTCCACTTTGAAAGCCAAAAAAACTAAAAAACCCTCAACTGGGAACTTCTTACTGGCATTTCTCCGAATAGTTAGTAAAAAGTTTTTTCTTTATCATTTTCTTTGAGAACTCACAGTAACTCCAAAGAAGAGGGGCATGCATCGAACACAACTTTCTAAAACTAACACGTAACCTGGATATGCCAAAGAACGAGACAAAAACATTAAAAGAACAAAAGAGGAAAAGCATGGAATCATGGGCATTAAAGTGGTTGATTCTTCAATACTGCCATTTTAAAGTGAAAGTGGCAAGTAGGAACTACGGTGCTTGAAGAAGACAAGCTTTTACAAACAAATGCTTAATCAACCAATCATGGTAAAAAAAACAAAAATTAGAATTTTACACTCGAGTTTTGCTCACAATGTGAAAATCACTCCTTTTGCTTTCCTGAACCCAACTATCGTGTGGGCTTTTAGGGTTAAAACATCACAACCAATGGTGAATTCTTAGAAAATTAAAGGAGTCAACATTTCATTTTACTTAAAGGAATAACAGCTCACAAAGGAAAAGTAAGCATGACCAAAGATCAAACATACAGATTTGGGGTCAGTTTGTAGTTAAGGGATAAGGTACACCAATCAACTTTTTTTTTTTTTAATAAAGGTGGTTGCTAGCTTTACCTGTTCTTCAATTCAAAAATACTTGAGGAACTTATAAAATAGACTTCTACTGAAAAAAAAGTTCTAAAATACGAATTGGCATCATCTTAGGCCATCTACAAGAAATACCTTCATATCAATTACTTATAAGTTCACCACACATACCAAAACTGATAAGAGATTGATCCAATTACTTCGAATAATCCCAAAACCCATATTTCCATAGCACTATTTTCTACAACAAGCATGCATAAAGAAGTACAGACCTTACCCTATTGTTCTGTTGTACGAATTTAATAACCTGAAAACCAATAAATTTCAAAGTTAAATGCCACCAACCAACCAGAAACACATGACAAACAAAATGTGCAAACAAAGTTTTAGACAGAAAATTTGTTGGCTCAAAACACAGGAAATAAAAGGTAAGATATGAAATATCTAAGCTAACCACGGATATAATTATTTAATTTCTGGTCAAAGTTAAATGCTAACGTTCTTACTAAGTATTACATCACCACAAAGCATCAGTAATGAAAATAACAGACCTTTTAATCTATATGAAAAATCATAATTCTTTATTTAAACCTAAGAATAAACCTAGTACCCAAAACAAGAATTTATACGTAATATTGCACTTTTTGCACAAAAAGGAGAGGGGAAGAAAGGAAATGTTCAGTAGAATACAAAAGCTCTAATACGGTTAAGGCTTTTGCATGAACCTTTCCTTTGTTTTATTTTTACTAATGACAGAACCACATGAGAAAGAATTGGACTGTAACAAGAGAAATATTTTAAATTATATAGAAATATAAAGTACTAGTTTTTCCGCCACCATTCCCACCGACAACCCGATGAGGAGCAAAAAAAGTGACAAGTGAATAACACTGGAATGGAGGATAGGATACAAGTGACTCCATGATTATCACAGAGGGTCTGCATGAGATTACCAAACGGAAAATCTATGGCTTTATGCAACTCTAACAGCAACAAAGCATGGCTTTCAGTTTGGCATTTCATCGAACGGTTAAAAGATGAAAATAATGGTGAATCTATAAGAAGACCCGTTGATTCCTACGACCTTAAATCAGAGTAAAAAAGAAACACAGAATCAAGATTCCTCAATCAGCAACTCATTCAAAAGGAAAGCTTACTTTTTATACCCATAAACTTCATTTTATGCTGAAGAGTTAACAATGAAGTTGACGTCTTCTTTCCGCTTCGAAATTTCTTCGGAGGACTGCTTGGTCGCTGTAATTTTGTTTGGAGAGCTTCCAGAGAGTACGGGAACATGTAAAATAATATTGTTTTCGTATTGGAGATCAAGAAATATTTAAAGAGAGATGGTCTTATATGAGGCCACATCACACGGAGATCAACGGCCCTTAATTGTCAATTGGTACCGGTAATTAACAAGCGCCACGTGGAGCACAGAGGAGACCTGAAGGCGAAGAGAAGACCCCATCCTAGGCGTATCTTTCTTCCCTCTCGTTTTCTCGCCTGAATTGCTTATAGCTTAGATCTTTACAATGCTTCTTCTTCTTGATTTTTGGATTCCCATCCTCGGATCAACGTGTTGGGGCACATGTTTGTTATCAGATAACATAATGATTCGTTGAATTCTATGTTAGTTGTTACACTTGCCAGTACGTAGAGGAGACCTTATTACGTACCTCAAGATCATGTGAATGGATCAAAAACGAAGATAATCCGGAATACCTGGATTCGGTTCCATCTCAGATTTTAATGCCGATTTGAAGCTCCAAACATCTCCGAATCTCCCGGGCCCTTTAGTGGAAAACGATCACCGACTCACAGGCTAGCCCTTTTTACAGTTTTCTCAGCGTTCCAAGCTTCCTTAAGGGGTAGGAATCTTATGATCGTGAACGTTCTCTTTTCACTTCTGAGTAACTGCAGGAGACCTAATCTATATATAGTTTCCATATCGGGCTTCCTCATCACAAGGCCGATATGGACCCAATCCACATTGATCAGGACCTATTTTTCATCCGAACTTCGACCCATTAATTTAGAACATTTATTAGGTCACTTTATTATCTTTATCTGGATCAAATGGCGCAACTTAACCGATAATTTATTTAAAAACCAAAATTGCAATTAATGTTAGTCCAACTTCAGAGACATTGACAAAATTGTCCTTTGGGGCAAAAATGTCTAACAGATTTCACATGCTTCCAGATGTGAGTGATCAAGAGGCATGGTTGCAGCGTGTCTGTTTGCCTCAGTTCCAGATTATAGGGAGGGAAAATAAGATGGTAAATCTCTTTAGCAGTTGCTAACCCACCTGATTCTCTACCATTTAGTGGACACGAACGAGAAAACAATGGGTGTGGACAAGCATAAGCAATTGTTCTTGACAAATGTGTTGTCCCTATTGTCGCCTTCTATGGTGACATCTTGCGGTAGTAAATCAAACATGCTCTGGATCCTGTCTATATTCCCGTTCTCCAGCCCCAAATTCAATATCTGAATAACACCATAAAAAATACTTCCTTACTGTTTTAGGGTACTGGAACCTTTTAATTTCCAGATTATGAGTTTCTTAACTTTATGGATTTATGAATTTCTAAAAATTTGAGCCGTTGGAATCAATATGAACTTTTGTACTGGTAGTTTTGAGATTCCTTGCAACTATTACAATTTTAATTCAAAATTTTAATATTAATAACAATAGAATAATTTAATCAAATTATGAAATTAAAGTATGTTCTTATACCATTATTGAAAAGTCGGGCGAGGATTACATTCTAACTGCAACAAAATAATTAGAAATTTTTTTATATTTTAATTTTCCAAATATTAAGATTACTTTAATTCTGTAAAATGAATAACATATAAATCATAATAATGCGTGAATATTAATTTTTACCTTATTCTGAAGCTTAATCATTTTCTAGTGATATACATAAATCGTAATTTATCTCAATCATCGTAGTCATACTAGTGTCCAGTCTTTAACGGTAAACACAGAACTTGTTAAAAGTACTCTGTAACTCTTACAGAGAGGACAAAACAAGAAGTGCTAACTTCATTAAAGCTTAAGCCTATTTATGATAAGTTTTGGACATTTTAGTAATTTAATTAAAATTAATTTTTAATTTCAATTAAATTTTAACTAAAATTACATATAATTCTAATTAAATACCAATTATGCCCAAATAAGATCCAATATCTCATATTGATCCTTATTAAATATCTCATATTTAATTATAAAGCTTCTCAAACCTTACAATCAAATATAATTTGATTAAAATATCTTTGCTCTTTTTAACCCGTTTTTTATGTGAGACACAATAGGTTCTCAATTATGTTGGCAATAGATACAAATTACAACCCTAAATCGTATTTAGATTAGATAAATTAAACTCTTTTAATTTATTTTTAATTCTTTATTTAAATAATTAACATCCATAGATTAAGATTGGCGCTAGCAACACATTATAACTACCAAAATATTTAAGAATGCCAAAATAGTTTTGACTAACTTTTCTGTGTATGATATTTTTTTTTGTATAATTCAATCCTTTAGTCATATAATGTTTCAATTAAACGTAAAGCAAGAAATTAATATCCACTTTATTTTGAGTCTAATTATATTATTTCTTTGCAATTAGCTATTAATTGAATTAATGACATTTGTAAATTATTTACAAAGTATTATTCTACCTTTACCAAGGATTTTTTGAATTACTACTAAACGAGAACAACAAAACATTCTCCTTAATTACTTTAGGATGATGAATCATATTCTACATCGAGTGACTACTGATTGAGAATTTCCCATAATTGGAATAGGTCATAAGTAGTATTAAAACATAGAAATTCTTATACACGATAACTTTTTAGACCTCAAGTTAAAGAATCACTTATATAATCTATCATAATGAGAATTTCTATAGCTATACAAGTAATGTTTTAAATAGATTTTTTATATTAGGTCAGTTCAATGAACTTGTTCTCTAATAAGCACCCACACGTTTGTTGTTTCCGTATCTCTATACTTTGTTCTATGAGATCAACTACTTCATTTATAAGGAAAAACATAATGTATGCTAGCCCTTTTATGTTCAAATAATGTTCAATCTTAATAGAAAAATGACTAAAAACAATTTAAGGATTATATATAAATGTAATATGAATATCATAATCATAATCTGATCATAATTTAATTTGTAATGTATGATTATCCCATAGATTTTATCATATACATATAAATATATATAAGATAAAAAATGCCTTTAAATTATTTTGTCCCTATGCTACAACAAATCAATTGATTGCAGGGCATAAACCAACACTCCAAACAATTAGTTACAAGGTTTGATGATAAACAATCCTTGATGTGATTGATAAGGATGTTATCTGCCTAATTTAAGTTTAGTTAGTTTGTTGAGTAACTCAAGATCAACTAAATTTAAATAGAATCGTAGTCCACTGGAGAGATTAAAGTAATCTTTCTAAATAGTAGTGAGGGATTTCATTTCGAATAAAATAGTGGAAGTAACCAAATATATGATTGAAGTCATGATCGTATTTGGTATTCATGATATATAATTAATTACTTATTTTTATTACATTTATATTTTAATTTGAGTAGAATTTACCTTGTTTAGTATAGTTAAAATTAAACTAGTGAACTAAATTTCTTAGACAAGAGTTCAGTTTGGGAAAAGTTCTCAAAGCCATAAAGAAAAGTTACATATCTATTATGCAATTTTGCTATTAATCCCTAATGAGGATTTGGTTTTAGAGATATGTCAAAATTGCATAGATGATAAAATGTAATAACACTTTTAATTGACTAATATCTCATAAACTTTGATGACA
Organism: Erythroxylum cataractarum; assembly: GCA_024703695.1. NCBI lineage: Eukaryota > Viridiplantae > Streptophyta > Magnoliopsida > Malpighiales > Erythroxylaceae > Erythroxylum > Erythroxylum cataractarum. Next base: position 30,971,201 of record JANJEY010000008.1, on the reverse strand, counting down.
ATAGTAAGATGAACGTAAACATTATGTAGCATGATTCAAGAGGTTGAATGAAGTAAGGCTGCAAGGTATAATACCTTGATAGAATTGTTATACTCAATTTAACCTACTAAAAGCATAATATAGACTATAATTGAAGGATTTTTTTTTATAGAATGATAATAATTATCACTAAAAGAAATGATTACATGGCTTTCTTTACTTATACGAAATATGATAGAGATCATATATATTTCTAATTCATGCTTATGAGTATTTAATATTAAATTTTTATTTAACATTATTGCAATGTTTAAGGCATGAAAACAAATAAAATGTTGAGAAAAAGTAATTGATCCAGACTTATACAAATAGTTTTTATGTATTTGACGAAGGTAGACTTATGCTTAATATAAGTGGTAAGAATACAAAGTTGGATAACTGATATTATCATTTCATACCATATTGGTTGAATTAATATGATGAGAATCATAAAGTTACATATAAGGATATATCTATCCTTTTAATTATGAATCATATGAAACTTATTGAGTTGAAGAATAATCAAACCAACCTTTGGTGAAAGGATGATGGTGGTATTGAATTGTTACATCTTATATACGTGATGTGTTCGATGTGATAACAATTCACAAAAGGATGATACTGTTAAGTCAAGAAGACTTCACTTTACTATTAATTTTGATGATAATCAAATAATAATAATCATAGAAGTTTGTGAACTGTTTTGATGAGTTTGTTAAGTGCGTAGAAAAATGTAAATGACGTAAATTGTCAACTTAAGACAATACCTAGTCAACCCCAGAAGATACTTGGTCAAACCCAAACGATACTTCAAACTCAAGACGGTCAACATAAGAAGATCAAGATTGTAAACATAAGAAGATACAGAAGGTCAACTCAAGACGATACTTAAAAGTTGATAATGACAAAGCGTCTTAGATAAACTAGACAAAAGCGTGACACCAGATGAAGCATAACACCAGAAGAAGCATAGTACCAGACGATAAAGAGGAAAAATATTCTAGAACATCAGTTAGTTAGTTAGTTGGAGTTAGTTACAGGACTTAACTAATAACAATTTCTGGAAGATTCAAGAAGCATATTTCTCAAGAAGATAGTTATAGTTTTAGGCTATAAATACTAGGTGTATTCATAAACAAAAAAATATATAGAAAACTACATATAATACAAGAGAGAAAATCTGATTGTCCAATACTTAGAGAAACTTTGTACTTAAGTGCAAAAGAAAGAGAGCAAACATATCTGTAATGTGAAGCTCAAACAATATCTTTCCAAGAGAAAGAAAGGCTAGAGCCTAGATAGGCCAAGAAAGAAAATAAAGAATACTTTGTGAGAGAGACCTAAAGAGGATCTGCAAGCGTAGAAAGAATACTTATAAACGTTGAAGAGTATAGTGAAATCTCATATTAACTCTGAGGACTGGACGTAGCCCAAGGATAAGGGTGAACCAGTATAAATCGCGACATCATTCTTTCTAACTCTATCTTTTACTTTTCTTATTGTTAGAAGAATAGATAATATTTTTCGCGATTGCATTACTCATTGGTTTGAATGAATTATTTTGTAATCATCTGAATTTGTAAAGAAATTAAACAAGTTTTTAAAGATTAAAATCTTTGACGATTTAACACAATTCAACCCCCTCCTTGTGTATTCTATATATTATACGTGGTTCTATATTAACAAGTGATTTACTTTAGTTGGTATCAGAGCAAGGTTTCTAAGAAACACTATTACAAATTGAGGAAAAAGATCCATGGCTGAATCACGTGTTTTTATAGCCGAAGGTGCCTCAGTCACAAGACCCCATGCATTCAATGATGAAGATTATAATTATTTGAAGGACAAGATGTGGCTCTTTATAGAATCCACACATATTGATCTTTAGGATATCATTGAGAACGGTCCATATACACCAATAAACGACGAAGGCAATATCATCTCTCGTGACCAACGAATGGTTGATTAGAAAGTTCGCTTTCAATTAAACTCAAAGGCCAAGTTCTTTTTAAATTATGCTCTCAGTAGAAGTGAATATGATAAGGTTCATGGATGTGACTATCCAAAAGGAAATGTGGGACACATTAGCCATTGCACATGAAGGAACAAATCAGGTGAAACAATCCAAGATTAGTATTCTTGTTCATCAGTATGAGCTGTTCAAGATGAAAGATGATGAGATTATTGATCAGATATTTGGACGATTCCAAACAATTATTAACAGACTTAAATTTTTGGGGAGAATCTATGATAGTTAAGATCATGTCAGAAAGATTCTCAAAAGTGTTCCGAAAAGATGGAGATCCAAAGTAACATCAATACAAGAAGCCAAGGATTTAAGTAAGCTGAAGCTAGATGAATTGCTTGGTTCACTGAAAATTCACGAAGTAGAGCTTGATGCAGAAGATAAACCGAGAAGAGATAAATCTATAACATTAAAGGCTGGTCAAAAAAATAGAAGCACATCTTCAAAAGTATTTAAAATTGAAGAAATCACAATGATGATGATAGTGAATCTGATCAAGACTCAAGTAAAGATGATGATGAACTATCCTTCATTCCAAGAAAGATTAGGAGGATGTGGAAAAAGAAATTAAGGGGAAATAAAGACTTCTCTTTTAAAAAGAATAGCAAAGACTACTCAAAGAATAAGAAAAGTTCTATCGTCCACTATAAGTGCAATAAACTAGGATATTACGAGTCTGAATGCCAGTTGCTCAAAAGAAAACAAAAGAAAAGTAAAGAAAACAAAAAGAACATGATGGCAATATGGGAAGATCTAGATTCGTCTGAACCTGAATCCGACTCAGAAACATCAGAACAAGCAAATGCATGCTTAATAGCTAAAAAGGAATGTGATTATCAAGTAATTTCTAACTTTGATGATCTTTAGGGTGCTTATTTAGAATTATTAGAAGATTCATATTCTATCTTGAAACAATATAGGATATTGGAAAAGAAATTTGTTGAAATTTTGAAAAATACAGATTTTTTAGAAAAAGAAAACATTTGTCTTAAGAAACAAGTAGACGATATGAAAAAGAAAGTAACTATAGATAGATATGAGGAAATTAATCAATGAAAACAAAGGATTAACAGTCTCTCAGTAGATTTATCAACATTTACAGAAAGTACAAAAAGGAAGAATGATATGATTGGAAGATATAGACATCTAAATGATAAGAGTGGTTTAGGTCTTAAGAATACTATTCATAATAGTAATGTTCTTCATAATAAGAGTTTTGTTCCTAATAGAAAGAAAAAGAAACAATACTCTTATTATTCAATGAAAAATTGCAAGGCTAATCCTAAAGGACTTAAGAAAATATGGGTACCTAAGAAGGATATAATATATACTACAGATCTCCTTTCTTGGAAAAAACAACCAGCAACAATGGTACTTGGACAGTGGCTACTCATGACATATAACGGGAAGAAGGTCTATGTCCCTAGACCTCCAACATAAGCAAGCAGAATCAATAACTTTTGGAGACAACCAGTAGGGCCAAATAGTTGGAATAAGCAAAATTGGTAAAGATTCTTTTTCTTTTATTAATAATGTTCTGCTAGTTGAAGGCTTAAAGCATAATCTAATTAATGTAAGCCAATTATGTGACTCTGGTTTTGAAGTATCCTTTAAACAAAATTCTTGTTTATTCAAAAACAAGGACAATTCCATATTCTTTTCTATCAAGAGACGAAATAATCTTTATAAAATTAACTTAGACGATTTGAAAAGTCAAAGTATTTCATGTTTTATATCAACAGATAAGGAAAACTAATTTGGCACAAAAAGCTAGGTCATGTTAGTTTTAAAATATTTCTAAGTTAGTTAGACATGAATTGATAAGAGGATTACCAAAGATGAGTTTTAACAAAGATTTCTTTTATGAAAGTTGCCAAAAAGGAAAACAAGTTAAAACATCTTTTTCGTAAAAAAATGTTGTAACTTCGTCTAGACCTTTAGAGTCGTTACATATAGATTTGTTTGGTCCAACTAGAACACTAAGTCTAGGTGGAAAGATGTTAACAAGTGCTCCAGTTTTGATTTTGCCTACTGGAGATGAAGGGTATACAGTGTATAGTGATGCTTCGAGGAAGGGTCTGGGTTGTGTATTGATGCAGGGAGACAGGGTGATAGCTTAGGCTTCACGGCAACTGAAGCCATATGAGTTGAATTATCTGATCGATAATTTGGAATTGGCAGCAGTGATCTTTGCCTTAAAAATTTGGAGGCATTATATATATGGGGTTCAGACAAGGATCTTTACTGATCATAAGAGTCTCAAGTACGTACTAAGCCAGAAAGAACTGAATTTGAGACAGAGAAGGTTGATTGAGTTGCTTAAGGATTATGACCTACTGATTGAGTACCATCCAGGGAAGACATATGTAGTGGAAGATGCTTTGAGTAGGAAATCCTCAATAGCCCATGTTTGGACAGTTTATCTACCTTTATTGGAAGAGATGGCCAAGTTTAAGATAAGCTTAAAGCAGGAGGAACCAAATTACCTTCTATCTAACTTCAGAGTGAGGCCAATATTCAGGGAGAAGGTTAGGGAGTTACAGGCACTAGATGCAGAATTAAGCAAGCTTCGAGAAGAAATTCATAATGGCAAGAATTCTGAAGTAGTAGTGAGTGATGATGGGCTCATGACAGTAAGAAACAGACTTTGTATTCCAGATGTCAAGGAGGTGAAGGATGAGATTTTGGATGAGGCACACCATGCGCCTTATGCCATGCACCCAGGTAGCACCAGGATGTATAGGGATTTGGGAGAGCATTTCTAGTGGAAGGGCACGAAGAGGGATGTAGCAGAGTATGTAAGTAAGTTTCTAGTGTGTCAGCAAGCCAAGGATGAACACCAGGCACCTTCAGGAAAGTTAGGGCCATTGTCCATTCCTGAGTGGAAGTGGCAAAGGGTAATCATGAATTTTTTGATGGGTTTTTCCAAGACCAGTAGGGAGCATGATGCTATATGGGTCATTGTGGATCGGTTAACGAAGTCAACCCATTTTTTAGCAATTAAACATACTAATTCTTTGCATGTGTTAGCGAAGAAGTACATTGATGAGATAGTGAGATTACATAAGATTCCAAATTCTATAGTTTCCGATAGAGACCCTCAGTTTACTTCGAGATTCTGGGGAAGCTATGAAAGAGGGGTATCCACATCTCTTCATTGACTCAGGTAAGAATTTTGAGGATGAAATTCTCTTAAGAGACGCAGAATTGTTAGCCCCCGAAATTCTTTTCTTATTGAATAAGTATGATTTCAATTAATTTTTGAGCTTTTGATTGATTTATTACTTCTGTTGGAGGATTTATTGCTTAGATTGATGGGATTGGTAGTATTAAATGGAGAAATTAAGATTAAGTTAGAGTATAGTATGGTGTAACTGAAAATGAAGAAGGAAAAATGTATAAGGGCAAAATGGGAAGATCACTTAAGGTTAAGAGGTATAAGGCTTATATTGAAGGGTATAATGGACATTTGATGGTTATTAGGAGTGGAAATTAGAAGAAGAAAAATAAAAAGAAGAGGGAAATAAGAGGGTGTCATGGAAGAGAGGAAGAAAAGAGAGAAAAGCTAGGGAAATCTTGAAGAGTTTGAAGATTTTGAAGCATCAACAAGTAAGTATGAGTTTATTCCATCTTGCTTTGGTTAGATGAAACCCCAAATATAGCTTAACATGTTTAAAAAGTGTTAGTGAATGCTATATGCAAGTGTTCTCTTTTAGGGTTAGTGATCAAAGATAGATTTTGATGTTTTGTTATTGATATTGGGTTGGAATGAGCTTAGAAATGAAGTATAAGAGATGGTTTAGGGTTTAGATGTGTTATATTTGAAAGCTGGGAGGAATATGGTTGAAGAATGTGAGAAAAACAAGTTTTCGGAGGATTTTGGCTTCACACGTCGCGACCTGCGTATGCGCACGTTGCGGCGAGGACCCATTTTCCTACACAGACATGCTTTGGTATTTTAGGCATAACTTTTGTTGTAGATGTCCAAATGAGGTTATTTTTAATTCGTTGTAAACTAGAGACATAGGGTTACAAGTTTTTTGAGCAATGAAATTGAAATTCAGTCTCTAAGAATCTACAATTTTTGATGGAAGTTAAGCATAGAATTTTTGTTTCAGCATAAGTTATAGTTTGAATTGTTAAAGTATGACTTTCCAATTTCTACACCAAATTGAATGAAATTTTGGTTATTGTTTAAAGAAATCAAGTGAGGCAAGAGGAGCAAGAGGAACAAGAGGAAAAACATTCCTAAGCAAGTTTATAAGCAAGGAACTCAAGGTGGGTACATATTTATAATAGAGTAATTAAGTCACTCATTGTTTTCTTCAAATCAAGGAAGCTTCATGTTTTAAATTGCATCATCAATGTTGCCTTTATTTCTTTTTGAATGAATTGTGAAATATGTTATATGTTTGCTACATGATTTGTGTGATGTTTTATGAAAGTGTTTGTTGTTTGAAAAGAACGCACGTTTATACAATTATGTTTTCAAGAATGATTTTCAAGACATATGTCAAGTATATGAAAAGAAAGTTTTCAAGAAAATGTGCCATTTTGGG
>JANJEY010000008.1:30945588-30957075 GCA_024703695.1 Erythroxylum cataractarum | reverse complement strand
CACGTAAAAGATTTAATACTTTCATATTTTTCACTTTTTCATCACCTTCATATTCGCTCTTCAGAAATTCCCAGATCTCCTTCGTTGATCCAAGATTCATGATTCGAGTAAATATTGAAGGTGCAATCGCCTGGTACAAGCAAGATTTCGCCCGAGCATTCTTGGCTATTCTTTCCCTCAACCAGCGCAACTGAGCAATCGGGACATCTTCTACTGGAACCTCTACTTCATAGTCTTCATCAATCGGCTCCCACAGATCCTATCCTTGTAGTTATGCCTCCATTTTTACTGCCCATATTTGGTAACCTTTTCTGTTGAAGACTGTCGGCTGCAAACTTGGAGTGGAAGACCCTGCCATCTCTGAGTGTTCACTCCTCGTCACCACAACGTAATCCGGAACGAATATATGCTCAAATCGACAAACTCTTGGTTATACCCTCACGGGTCCCTTAAGAAATATGCTCTGATACCACTTTGTTGCGACTAACTATCTAACGTATAAAAACAACTGAAGATTATAAAGAGAAAGTTGAGAGAGAAAGCTAGAGAGAGAGAGCTTAAAAAAACAGAGTCAAACAGAGGATATAAGAACTCAGCAATCACTGAGATTTTTCTTTGATTAATAGAAGTGTTTTTTACATCTGTAATCGACTATGTATTCATAGCCATTCAATCTTGTTAACTGTTTTCTAACTGTCGCAACTAGTAACTCTTGAATTCTTGTCAACTGCTTCTTTAATCTTTACGACTTCTTTTATTTTTCTTGTACATCACTGCATGGCTGAGCATGGGCGCTGTTTTTGTCAGAATTTCTGAGACACTCACTTTACATACTCTTCCTTGGATCAGAAATTCAATTTCTGAACTCCTACTAACTTCCTTAAAAATTCAAATCGTGACACATGAAATCCCTTTGTGAATAGATCGACAATCTGATTTTCTGTAGGAACATATTCAAGTTTTATCTCTCCCCCCTGTTGCACATCTCTCAAATAGTAATATCTGAGTTTAAAGTGCTTCGTCTTTCCATGGAACACCGAATTCATTGAAATAGAGATAGCAACTTGATTATCCACATATATCATCATAGCTGTCGATAAATGAACCTGCAAATCTCTAAGTAGTTTTCTGACCCATACGACTTGCTTTGCTACTGCGGTTGCCGCCACTAATTTAGTCTCGTTGTTGAAAGAGTCACTAACTCTTGTTTCTTCGAACTCCAGGAAAAACACGTCGATCCAAGAGTAAGACAATATCCAGATGTACTTTTTATATCTTCTATTGCTCCACCCCAATCGCTATCTGTATAGCATCTAAGTTCGCACGTCCCTGTTTTCTCATATAAGAGTCCATACTCAATCGTTCCTCTAAGATACCTTAATACCCTTTTTACTGCAGTAAGGTGTTGTCTTCCTAGATTGCTCAAATATCTTGAGAGTACACTCACCGGATACAATATATCTGGTCGTGTGGCAGCTATATACATTAGACAACCCACCATGCTTCTGTAACTTCTGTTGTCTACCTCATCTCCTTCTTCTTTCTTTAACAATTTTTCTTTCGAGCATATTGGAGTGGTTACATGCTTGCACTGGTTCATCTTGAATCTCTTCAAGACGTCACAAATATACTTTCTTTGACTTACAACTATGCTTCCGTCTAGCTGCTTTACCTCCATTCCTAAAAAATATTTCATTTCCCCCAGATCGGTCATTTCGAAGGTCCTGCTAAATTGTTGTTTCAAGTTAAGAACCTGTGCTTCTGAGCTTCCGGCGATTAATATATCGTCCACATATATTGATACAACTGCTATGTTTTCTGTTTGAAATCTCACGCACAGTGTTGGCTCACTATGACTTCTCTTGAAATTGATCTTTAGTAGGAATGAATCAATGCGTGAATACCAACATCGAGGGGCTTGTTTCAAGCTATACAACGCTTTGTTGAGCCGGTAAACACTCTCCTCCTTTCCTCTTATCACAAATCCCTCTGGTTGCTATACGTATATTTCTTCTTGTAATACTCCGTTTAGGAACGTTGATTTTACGTCCATTTGGTGAATCCTCCAGCCTTTCTCAATTGCAAGCGCCAGAAGTCTGATCGTTTTTATCCTTGCTACCGGCACAAAGGTCTCTCCAAAATCCACTCCTTCCACTTGCGCGTACCCCTTCACAACCAACCTCACCTTTAGCTTATAACCGAGCCATTTGGATTCAACTTGGTCTTAAAGATCCACTTCAGTCCAATTGCCCTCTTGCCTGGTGGTTTATGCACTAATGTCCATGTTCCATTTTTATTATTCATCATAATTTCCTCCTTCATAGCTTCGTACCATTTTGGATTCAGTAGAGCTTCTTGGACTATTGTTGGTTCCAGTGTTGCTTTGTTACTTCTCTCATAAATTTCTGCCAGACTGCGAGTTCCTCTCACCGGCATATGATCTAAGTCATCATCCTCTATTTCTGGATCTTGCTCCTCCTCAGAGGTTAGGTCATATTACACGAATTGATTTTCGGGTTCATCTTCTTCCTCAGATTCTACCTCATCCTGGTCCTCTCTGTTTATTGTATTTTCAGCAACTTGAGGAATAGCTGAGAATGGGTTGCTTGTCTACTCCCCTCCGTCACTTCCTAGCTCTCCCTTCGACCAGGTCCAATGCTCATCTTCAAGGAAGTATACATCTCTGCTAACCTTAACCTTCTTTTGTGATGGATAAAATAATCTGTACCCTTTTGTTAAATCAGAATATCTAATAAAAATTGCTATTTCGGATTTACTATCCAGTTTGCTTCTTTTGACATCAGGTATATGAGAATAACATAGAGATCCAAATACCTTTATATTTTTCGATTTCGGTTTTACCTCATACCACATTTCGTAGGGCATTTTATTCTCAAGTGCTCGAGTATAAAGCCTGTTGAGGAGGAAGCATGCTGTGGAGGTTGCTTCTGCCCAAAAGCTCTTTGGGAGTTTCTTGTCCTCCAGCATGCACCGGACCATTTCTACCACTATTATATTTCGCCTCTCCACCACTCCATTCTACTGAGGAGTGTAGGGTGTAGTCAGTTGGTGTTTGATCCTTGCATCTGTGCAAATCATTTGGAACTTGTTGGAGTTGAAGTCAATTCCATTGTCCGTCCTTATTGATTTAATGGTTACGCTCGACTGGTTTTCAGCTAACGCTTTAAACTCTGAAAATACTCTTGTGACTTCATCTTTCTTCTTCAGACAATATAACCAGGAATAATTGGTATAATCATCAATTATTAACAAAAAATATCTGCTACCACTTAAGGATGTTATCGGCATTGGTCCGCAGACATCCATATGTAACAATTGAAGCTTTTCTGATGCTCTCCATTTTGCTTTGGGGAATGGAACTCGGTGGTGTTTACCCAGAAGACAAATTTTGCATTCTGAGTGGCAGACGGAGAAGCTTGGAAGGTCGTCCACCATCTTCTTCCTCCACATAGTTTCTAGCCCCTTCATGTGATAATGACTGAGCCTCCTGTGCTAGAGTTCAGCTTCACTCGAGCTACTTACCAAAGTTTCTTGTTGCAACTCCTCAGTTTTCATCACAAAGCTTTTGTTCGTCATCCTTGTGGTGAATATTTCCTGGCCAAACCTGTCCAATACTTTACACAAATTGGATTCAAAATATACGGACATACCTCTTTTCGTTAGTTGAGCCACACTTAGCAAGTTATGCTGAATCTTGGGTACCAATAACACGTCTGGAATGGTCTTGATTCCAAGCTTCGTAGATATCTCCACTACTCCTTTTCCTTTAGCACGAATGCACATGTCATTTCCAAGTTTTACATTTGCTTTTACAGACTGATCCAAGGTCTTGAATAATGATGCATCAGGAGTCATATGGCTGGTACAACCATTATCGATTAGCCATTCAGAAGAGTGCGCTTCTGCCAGATCACAAGTGACTACAAATAATTGTTCTTCTTCTTCAGCGATCTGTGCATTTGCTTCTGTCTGGCCGGTTTGCTTCTTGCAAATCGCCTTCATGTGTCCCTTCTGGTGGCACCTCCTGCATTCCACATCCGGACGCTTCCAACATTTGAATGCAAGGTGATTGGTTTTACCACAGTGAGGGCAAGGGTTATATTTATTTCCCTTGTCCCCCTATATTTCAGTTTGTACGCTTCTGGTTCGAGTGAGAGTTTTGTATTCCCGACCCTCCTTTATTTCTTTTCTTTTTCTTGAATTTTTCTTGACCTTCAGTCTTGACTAATGCTTTGTACGCTCCTTCGACAACATCAGTCCTCCGCATTAGGTGTCGTTGTTCTTGTGCTTGAAGAGCGCTTACTACTTCAGCGAGCTTTATCTGTCTGATGTCTTTGGAATTTTCCAACGAGACAATGGTGACTTCATATTTTTCCGGCACTGAAACTAGCAGCTTCTGGACCAACCTTTGGTCCTTGAAGTCGGCTCCCAAAAGTCTGATTTGATCTACAAGTTGAATCAACCTCTTCGTGTAGTTCTTGACATATTCATCTTCCTTCATTTGGATCCTGTCAAATTCACGTAAAAGATTTAATACTTTCATATTTTTCACTTTTTCATCGCCTTCATATTCGCTCTTCAGAAATTCCTAGATCTCCTTCACTAATCCAAGATTCATGATTCGAGTAAATAGTGAAGGTGCAATCACCTGGTACAAGCAAGATTTTGCCCGAGCCTTCTTGGCTATTCTTTCCCTCAACTAGCGTAATTGACAATCGGGACATCTTCTGTTGGAACCTCTACTTCATAGTCTTCATCAATCGGGTCCCACAGATCCTGTCCTTGCAGGTATGCCTCCATTTTTATTGCCCAGATTTGGTAACCTTTTCATTTGAAGACTGCCGGCTGCAAACTTGGAGTGGAAGACTCTGCCATCTCTGAGTGTGCACTCCTCGTCACCACAGCATAATCCGGAAAGAATATATGCTCAAGTCGACGAACTCTTGCTTATACCCTTACGGGTCCCTTAAGAAATATGCTTTGATACCACTTTGTTGCGACTAACTATCTAATGTATAAAAACAACTGAAGATTATACAGAGAAAGTTGAGAGAGAAAGCTAGAGAGAGAGAGCTTAACAAAATAAAGTCGAACAAAGGATATGAGAACTCAGCAATCACTGAGATTTTTCTTTTATTGATAGAAGTATCTTTTACATCTGTAGTCGACTATGTATTTATAGCCATTCAATCTTGTTAACTGATTTCTAACTGTCATAACTAGTAACTCTTGAATTCTTGCCAACTGCTTCTTTAATCTTTACAACTTCTTTTATTTTTCTTGTACGTCACTACATGGCTGAGCATGGGCGCTGTTCTTCTCGAAATTTCTGAGACACTCACTCTACAGTTCCCAACTACATTTGATTTTCTCTAACAACTCTATACGAGCCTGGAAGAGGCTAAGGTAAGATGTTAGATGTTGGTTATTCGGGATAATGCATCTGTGGTTTAGGGACCATTCCTATAAACTACTTCAAAATCGTATCCAAAGAGCTTTGGGAGCTAAGTCTATGGGAAGGATGTAGAAATCAATTGCTCTGGCAGATATTTCTAGCTTCGGTGATCGATGTGTACCTCAACTTGCGACCACTGAGGTTATTAGGGATTCACTTCCAATGGTAAAGCCCTGTACAGAGTCTTGTAATGGGCCAGGTCTTTTAGCTCCAAGCTCATCTGCCAACTCAACATCCAAGTTCATCACAATCTCCTCTACACCTGTTAATAGTGGAGCGTCTTCCTCTCAACAGACTTCCAGTTGCAGATAACAAATCATTCTTATGTTGTACATTTTATTGTAACGAATAGTCTAGAATCAAGCATATCTTTGTATATAATGTTCTTACAGCAAACGCAATAACAAGTGTGAGAAATCATTACAATTCGGTCTCTTTTTTGCTTTACTCTCTTTATTTTACTCTCCTACATGGTATCAGAGCCACATCACTGACTAACGTCAAAATGGCTCATGAATCTTCATCTTCTACCTCTGCCCATACTCGGCAGTCTAGCAACACACCTCTGTTAGACTTTTCAGCCTTGACAAAAACACTAAACTTCAATTTACCCATCAAGTTAGACAGAAATAACTTCATCAACTGGAGAGCACAAGTGCTAGCAACAATTAGAGCTCTTGAACTAGAAGACTACATTTCTTCTGAAATCTCTCCACCACCACAGTTCATCATAGAAACTAGTTCATCCTCCATAGAAGCTCCTCAACTTGTGGCAAATCCTTACTATCGACTGTGGCACAGATCAGATTAATTACTTCTCTGCTGGTTACTCTCCACAATAGGTGAGGATGTAGTTGGCCAAGTAAATCAGTCTACATTTTCTCTCGAATGCTGGAAAATATTGGAAAGCTTATATGCCCAGACATCAATGGTTTGGGTTCTGCAACTAAAACAACAACTATCAACTATTCAAAAAGGTTCTCAAACTATTTCAGATTATATTCAGAAGATAAAAACAATTGGTGACTCTTTTATGGTTGCAAGATATGCTGTGCCTGATCATGAATTAATTCTCAGTGCCTTAAATGGTTTGGGGCATGAATATGATTCAGTAGTGGTTCTTTTAACCCACACAATGAAGAACTCAACTCTACAGGAGGTGCAATACAGTCTAACGATGCATGAAACTAGACTTGAACAGTTAAATGCAGCTTCTTAAACTATCAATGTTTTCCCTCCTTCAGCAAATTTTTCTTCATTTAATAGAAATCAACCACAAAATCGCAATCAAAGAAATCGTCATACCTTTAGAGGAAGAGGAGGTCGAGGCAGAGGAGGTCGATGGCATGGTGCAAAACGACTCTACTGCCAATTGTGCCAAAAGCCTGGTCATGATGCTCTTTGCTGTTACAAACGTTTTGATCAATCCTGGAATGGAAATCAGCAATGGAAGAATCAGTCTCAAACTCAAAACAATGGGCAACATTCATCACACAATGGCTCACCTCAAAATTTCCTAGCTCATCAATCAAACACTAGTTCTGAACAACCTAGTACTTCTCCTTGGTATGTAGATTCTGGAGTCACAAATCATGTCATTGCTGACCTAAACAACCTTTCCATTAGCTCAGATTATGCTGGTAATGATCATCTCACAGTAGGTAATGGAAATTCTCTCCCTATTGCATATATTTATTCCTCTTACATTCAATTCCAAAATAATAAACACACACCACTGTCTTTACATCAAATGTTACATGTTCCAAGTGTCACCAAAAATTTATTAAACATTTTCAAAATCACAAGTGATAACAAGATTATTGTGGAATTTTCTGACAAATTGTGTTTGTTCAAGGACAAGGACATGTGGAAAGTTCTTCTCAAGGGGATGCTGCGGGATGGGATCTATAGCCTTAATGTTCCACCTCATAATCATCATATCCCTCATCCGAAGTCCTCAAAATAGCCCTCCTCACATCAGTGTACTTCTGGCCTCATTTCTCATCCTAAAATCTTTACTACTCAGCTTTCTAAGAATGATGTCAATATTTGGCATGCCAAACTTGGCCACCCATCATCTAGTGTACTTAAACATGTTCCTGATTCAATGAAAACTCCCATTAATGTCAAAGATTTAAAGTTTTGTGATTCATGCAAACAAAGCAAACTTCATAAGTTACTATTTCAGACTCATAATATATCTACCAAACAACCTTTGGATCTTATCTATTCAGACATTTGGGGGCCCTCTCCCTTTTTATCCACTGAAGGCCATAGATATTATATAGTCTTTGTTGATGCTTAAACTCGATTTACATGGCTGTACCCACTGAGACTTAAATCTGAGGCACTTGCAACCTTTATTCAATTTAAAACATTCATTGAACTTCAGCTAAACAGAAAATTTAAAGCTCTACACACTGATATGGGAGGGGAATATAAAGCTTTTCTACCTTTTCTTGCTAAAAATGGGATCCAACCTCGATTCAGTTGTCCCTACACCCATCTACAAAACGATGTTTCTGAGAGAAAGCATAGTCATATCATTGAAACCGGCCTCACCTTATTAGTTCATTCTCATCTTCCTTTACAGTATTGGCTTGAGGCCTTCACCACTGTCACCTTTCTTATTAACAATCTCCCATCTCCAAAATTACAAAACTTCTCTCCCTTTGAACTACTATATCACAAAAAGCCCAACTATTCCTACCTGAAAACCTTTGGTTGCACTTGTTTTCCTTACCTTCGGTTTTACTCTTCCCACAAATTCAATTTTCACACCACCAAGTGCATTTTCCTAGGCTACAGCCCTATTTATGAAGGTTATAAGTGCCTCCATCCTAAGGGCAAAATCTATATTTCTAGGCATGTTGAATTCAATGAAGTTGAATTTCCCTACCCTACCCTTTTTCCCTCTCCCAATTCTGCTTCTTGCCCTCCTTCTGCCAGTTTGCCTTTGTCTATCTTACATCCTGTGGTCCCCTCAGCTCTTCCTCATCCTAGGCCATCTCCCAGCATCTCTCTTGTGCCAGGCTCCTCTCCTGTGTCTTCAGGTTCTTCAACCCTCAATTAGGTATTATCTCCATCCTCCATTTCTCCTTCTACTGATATTTCACCTACCTTAATGCCTTCCTCCCCCATTTCTGCTACCCAACCTTCCTTATTTTCACCTTCTTCCCCCATTCTTGTTCAGCCCACCCCTACTGCTACCAACCCACCTACTACTGCTATTCCACCTTTAATCTCTACCCATCCTATGCAAACCAAAGCCAAAAGTGGCATTTTCAAACCCAAAATCTACTTTGCTACCCTACACTCCCGTCCCTCTCCCGAATAAGCTTTTGTTTCCCTAACCCCCATTTGGTACCAAGCCATGTGTGAGGAAATGTCTGCCCTATAGAACAACAACACTTGGACCCTTGTGCCTTATGATTCTAACATGCATATTTTGCGAACTAAATGGGTCTTTCGGACCAAGTATAATGCAGATGGGACCTTAGCTAAGCATAAGGCCCGCCTAGTGGGTAAGGGTTTTTCCCAAACTCCTGGAATTGATTTCTTCGATACCTTCTCTCTAGTGGTGAAAGCATCCACCATCAAAGTTATCTTATCTCTTACTGCCTCTTTCAATTGGAGTATTCAACAAGTCGATATCAACAACGCATTTCTCAATGGTGAGTTTCATGAGGCTGTGTACATTACTCACCTCAAGGTTTCCAACACCCACATCTTCCTAATCATGTGTGCAAGTTATCTAAAGCCCTCTATGGCCTAAAATAGGCTCCAAGAGCCTGGTATCACAAACTCAAAACTGCTCTTCTACAATGGGGTTTCTACAACTCTAAAACTAACACATTTATGTTCTACCTTCATCAAAATGGTAAAATTCTCATCCTCTTAGTCTACGTGGATGACATTCTCATCATAGGCAACAATTTATCTGCAATTCAATCCATAATAAGCAAGCTCAATTCACAATTTGCCCTCAAAACACTGGGCGAATTACATTATTTGTTGGGGTTTGAAGTTTACAGAAACTCAACTGGCCTATATCTATCACAAAGTGGTTATATTAAAGATTTACTCACTTAGGCTAATATGGCCCTCTGCAAGCCCTGCTCCACTCCAGCCTCTATGGGTCTCAAGCTTTCTCGCAATGATGACCTTCCTTTTACAGATCCTTCTCTGTATCGCATCTTGGTTGACGCTCTACGGTACCTCTGTAACACGAGACCTGACATCAGTTTTATTGTAAATAAGCTCAGTCAATTTCTTTCCAGCCCTCTAACCTCTCACTGGAATGCTTTGAAACGGGTGTTACGATACCTGAAAGGCTCCTCCGATCTAGGGTTATTGTTCCATTCCTCCTCATCTCTCAATCTTCAAGCGTTCAGCGATTCCAATTGGGTCAACTCTCCCAATGACCGCAAATCTACAAGTAGTGGTTGTGTTTTTCTTGGGAGCAATCTCGTCTTCTAAAGATCCAAGAAGCAAACTGTCGTCGCTCGTTCGAGCACCGAGGTCGAGTATCGAGCTCTCTCTCAGCTCTCTACTGAGGTCCTTTGGTTATCGTCTCTTCTCTCCAAACTTGGGTTTCCCCTTTCACTACCCGCTATTCTCTGGTGTGACAACAACGACGCTCACTCTCTCTCCCAAAACCCAGTCTTCCACGATCGCACCAAGCATATTGAGATCGACATGCATTTTATGTGAGACAAGATCGCCGATGGTCTTCTCGAGGTCCGCTATGTGCCCTCTGCTGATCAAATCGTCGATCTGCTCACCAAACCCCTCTCTGTGGCTCGATTTAGGGATTTAACTTTCAAACTCAACCTCGTACAAAATCCAAGGTTTCGTTTAAGTAGGGATATTAGGGAGGCCCTGTACAGAGTCTTGTAATGGGCCATGTCTTTTAGCTCCAAGCCCATCTACCAACTCAACATCCAAGCTCACCACAATCTCCTCTACTCCTGTTAACAGTGGAGCATCTTCCTCTCAATAGACTTCCAGCTGCAGATAACAAATCATTCTTATGTTGTACATTCTGTTGTAACGAATAGTCTAGAATCAAGCATATCTTTATATATAATGTTCTTACAACAAACACAATAACAAGTGTGGGAAATCATTACAATTCGGTCTCTTTTTTGCTTTACTCTCTTTATTTTACTCTCCTATAGAGGTAATAATGTCATTGCTTAATGGCCTACTCTTTCATACATGGACAATCCTAGATGTTTGTTTGCTAGGGTCTTGCCTAGATAGGCGATTGGTTGTTTATTCTATTGATGGATCGCTCCAATGTCCTTTCCACAAGCATTTGCCTCTAGCATGAACGACCATTAGAAGTCAGACATCGCTAAGATTGGCGCTATTGTTAAGGCCTCCTTCAAGTTCTTAAAGGCTCGTTGTTGGCCTTCTTCCCTATTATATTCATTCATCGTTAGTTTCTTTAGTAAATCATTCAAGGGCCTGACAAAAGCAGCATAATCCCAAATAAACCTTCTATAGTGACATGTGAGTCCAAAGAACCCTCGAAGTTCCCTGAAGGACTCTGGGGCTAGCCAAGTTCGGATGGTATTTATCATCTTATCATTAGTTGCAAACCCCTTTTCTAAAATGGATGAGCTTTAAGAAAATTAATAAACTCTTTTTTATCACAAATGTTTTTTTAAATGGGTGTTTGGTTATGAAATAAAAAATCATTTCTTTAATAGATATGATTTTTTTGGCTGTCAAAATATAGCTTTTTAAAAAGCTCAAATTTGGAGCTTCTAAAAAAACAATTTTTCAGGTAGATTTTTTAGGTCAATTAATGAGTCTATTTTTAGTCACTTTTTCTTATGTTTTAAGCATAATTCCTATAATACCTACAAATTTATCTTCACGTTTTTTTAGATTTATATAATATTATTTGGCTTTTTATTTGTTTTAATATTTATTTTTGATATTAGTTTTACTTATGTTATAATCCATATAAAAGATTTGGTTAGATATATTTTCATTTATGT
>JANJEY010000008.1:30933540-30945005 GCA_024703695.1 Erythroxylum cataractarum | reverse complement strand
TCATATACATCTAAACATGTACAAGATAAAGAATGCCTTTTAAATAATTTGTCACTAAACTACAACCAAAGCGATTGACTGTAGGGCATAAACCAACAGAAGGAACTAGAGTTGTTATGGATTACGTTGACTGGGTTTGCCTATGGGCTATTTAGTTGGTTAGACCAAACCGACGGAGGATTAGGTTAAATTAAATACAGATGGAGTGGTTAAACAAGGATCTAACATTTCTATTGCTGGAGGATTAATTAGGAACTGCCACGAATAGTGGTGTGGTAGATTTCTACAGAGCATTGGAAGGGGTTTGCCATTAGTTGCTGAACTCTGGAGAGTTCACTCAGGCCTTACACTGGCATGGACGCTTGGATATTGACGCGTTATCGTTGAAGTGGATTCATTAGAAGTGATTAACATTCTTTCCTTTTCTAATATAGTTTTTGTCTGAGGATAATTTTTTGATGACAGGTACTCGTGGTTTAATCCATCAAGCATGGGAGGTGCATTTTCAGCATGTATACTATGAAGGAAACTAGTGTACCAGTAACCTGGCTTCTCTAGCAGTTTTATCCAGCCCAGGCCTACATATACTTCAGAAGCCTCCGATGGTCATTATCGAGTTCATCCACCTAGACATGTAAGGAGCTTTGTACCGTAGAACACTATGCTAGTAGAGTGTTTGTATTTTGAGTTATGTAGGGTTTGTTTGTTTTATTATCCTTTGTAAGCAAAAAAAAAAAGTCTTCTTGCAATAGCTCTTGTACTGCCTTTTTAATGATATCTTTTTATTATCCTGAATATCGATAGAATCTAATGTTAATCGAATCTACACCTTCCTTCAACCTAATCCTATGATCTCGATTCCTCTATTATCGATTGTAATTCACAAGGTTATTTTTTACATTTCCAATTCTTGTCCGTAGGACAAGAATTCATGTACCTCAGTTTTGGAAGGAACCAAAATTTCTATCCTTATCCTCTAAAGACGGAACAAAAATAACTGAAGACAGCAAGCAAACAATACGAGGGACAGAACTTTTGTGCTCTGTCCACTGTCCTCACCCATTAGAACAGCAAACAAACGTAGGGTAATAGTTTCGAAGACAAGTCCAAGAACAACACAATTAATTGTGCATATTTGTGTGAAGGTTGAGATTGAATCACTAATTGGATTCAATATCCATTAATTTTATCAAATTTGCACTGCTTAATCTGATTTACCTTTAAAATTTTATTTCTACTTTATTTTGTTAATTGAATTCAACCAAAACCCCCTCTACTCCCAATTCTAAACAATGGTTTATTTGTTACAAAAGCTAAACATACACTCTTTGTGGATATGATCCTTACGCAAAACTACTACAAATTTAGTTATGCGTAGTTAAAATTTATTTTTTGTGCCTTTAACACGCATCAATTCCAGCTAAGGGGGATGATGAAAACCAATCATCAACTTAATTTTCTCCCAGTTAAACTCAATTTTCCCTAATTCTAAATGAGCTATAATAAGGAAAAATGCACCATACCTAAAATTTGAAGCTTTTCTTCTTCTAGGAGAAATGGGTTTTAGCTTCTAAGAACATATGAAAGGTTCCAAGTTGAAAGACAACAAATCAAAAACAAATTAGAGAAAAACCAAAGTTAAGGGAAAACAAGAAACAACAAACATAAGGATAGAAAACAAAAAAAATGAGAACTAGCAAGATGAAAACTTAGAGTAAGAAAGGAACGATCTTGAATACACTAATCAATCAAAAAGCAAAGCATAATGAAAAAAGAAATTTAGCTTTATGATTGGAGAATTAGCTTTATGGTAGCAAGGATAGACGTGTTCATGGAAAACATCTCTAAAGGCCGGATGAATATGAAGGTTATACAACTCAATTGCCTTCTGTCCGGGGAATATCCCATGGAAATTGTCTTAAAATCTCTAGGTTGAAGCTAATGATACTCTAATGGACCAATTTGACCGTCAAAACTCTATAATTGACCGATTCCTTAAGAAAACTCTGCAAGAATTGTAATAATCAAATCCTAAAGCCCTAAGGATAACCAGAGTTATGTTTGTGCTAAAGTAGGCACAGAAAAGCTCAACAATCTTTACTTGGAAGGCAGGAACTTGCTTCCAAGACAAGATTATACTTTCATCCATTTACGTACACCTCCAGGTACGTAGCACATCCATGTCCTGCCCAAGCCCACAGCATTAGCTATTTCCTTGACTGTTCCATACGTATGTAAAAGCTACCTGTAACTTGCGGAAATTTATATATTTATGCGCTCGAACAGTATTCTTTCACCAATTGATTTTTTTTTTTGGAAAATTCTTTCACCAATTGAATTAAGACCCAGACATGAACATATTAAGTGTACACATAAATATATATATTACAGCTACATATTTGTCATGGCTTTTAGATTTGAGAACCGGTTATCTGCAACCCTTCAGTAGATAAGGACTTGAGACGCCCAAGGCAGATGAGGATTTGGCTTTCTCTGTTCCCTTTCCCCTCCCTGGTGTCCCACATTCGCTGAAGTCAAGAATGCGGCACTCAGTCTGCAAGAAAGTTGTCAGCGCCTTAACATTTTTCAACAGGGGAGAGAAAAATGACAAAATACGATGATTCCCAAGTCCTCAAGTAAACTAGAAGAGGTAAAATGATATCATCCCGTCATACCATAATGTTTGAACCCAAAGAGGCACGATTCTCAGCCTGGTTTGGTCCATTATTGTTCTCTTGATCCACATGCTGCTTGCTGGACCGTCTTGCTTTCATAATTGAGTCAGGGGTTTCATTTCCCAAAACTTCCAGGGCATCAGCATATGCAGGGGCAGTGTGCTCGCTTAGTTGTTTCATGAGTGCAAGGGCATCATAGCTTTTATCATCAGGACTCAGCAGATAACCAATATCCTATCAAGGAAAATTATTGGCAAGCATTCAGTGCAATGTAATCAAAGGAGAAAAGGGAAAGAGAGAGAGAGAGAGAAGGATGCATATCACAGTACCTCAATTGATATATCTGTATCAACCCTTGAACCAGGCAGGAAAGAGTTAATGAACCAGGGGGACTTCCATGCTGAAGGGGATTCAATGCTCCTTTTGAAAGGAGTATCACCAAACCTACATATAAATTCCCTCTAAGAATCAGATGCAATGAAAAAGAACAAGCTACATGAATTATTGCAGTAAAATCATTATGTTGGTGACTTTAAGTTACATATGATCAGTCGATAGTAAAGGATCTTGGAAGGAATAGAACTTACACGCCAAAATTTTCACCAGCAGCATCATTTCCAGAAGTAGAAACTATTATATCTAGTGGCGCTGATGAAGGAACAGATAGTACTGCTGTAGTCCCAGCTGAACAATTTGCAGGATTCTTCCATCGAACAGAGGGGGAGTTGACTGAACCTGGATTTCCGGACGAAGAAGGTTCCGAATCATTGGCTTGCTCTGACAAAGTTCCCAATATTCTACGATACAGATTCCTTGGAGTACAGGAACTCGGACCAAATGCTTTGTCGACTTTAAATCCAACTTGATCAGGAGAAAATAATAATAGGTCATTCAAATTGTCTTCAACAAGGCTTCCAAAAGGCTCTTGCACCTGTTCACAGAATAAGAAGGGGAGAGAGGAGAAATGGAAGAGAATAAAGAGATTAACACATTCTTACTTTTGGATTAAAAGCAAGAGAAATAAATAGGAGAAGAAGATAAGATCGTCTCACATTAAGAGGCACGTCTTCAGATTTCTTGTACGTAGTAATAAACATGAATTAAAATTGCATATTTTGTTAAAAAGTTCAAACCTACAACCCAATCTGTCTTTTTTAAAAGAAACATAAAGCAGTCAAAAACCTTGAATGAATCAAAGCCACCCAATATCCTCACCCCCTCTTCACCAATTAGCATGAGTATAAAAGGATAGGATATAACAGTGCAAAGAAAAACTTACAATTTGAGTACTGCGATCACCACAAACCTTGGTCTTAGCATCATTGCTAACAAGTTCTTGCCTACTTTCTTCATATTTACCACTATCTAGACCTGTCTCTGAAATTTTAGTGTCTGATGCAGAAAAATTTGTTCCCTTTTCCTGCACTCTCATAAGAGCAGGATCAAGATTTTCTTTATCTTCGATCAAAGATCCAATGGGAACTTGCTTATTAGATGATGGAGATATTCTGTTGGCCTCACTCTCATCAAAAACAACATCCAAACGTGAAAACTCTTTAGTCAAACCCGATGTATCAATCTCAAGCTTTTTATCACCTCTTCTGTCAGACAAAGGCGATAGTAAGTCACGGTTTCTTTTTTTCAAAATGGATGGTGTACAAGTGAAAGTCTTAGCAGCACTTTTTAACATAGCCTCAGGACTATCATCCTGAGATGGGGAACCCCATAACCTAAATGGAGAGATGCAGTTCATGGAGGACATCATCAACTGTCGGATGCCAAGAGGACTGTATTCTTGATGCATATCACTTCCAGATTGTATAAGGTCACAGCTGAGAAAGGGAATATCCAAACATGGGAAACGAGGAGGCTCATAGCATAGAGTTCCAGCATCTTGCTGTTCCAAATCCACCTCTGTTTTTTCATCCACAGCACAGGATTGTGCATCTGAAGATGAAGTAAAGGTATTCACAGGTACTAATTTTGAAGGTTCCTGCAAATATGATTGCACTTGCATGTCTGTGTATTGTGTCCCATCACAGGGGGAATTGGCAGCCTCACTGGTGCAAATAAACCTATTATTTGCACTTGTAAGAACCACTTGTTCATGAGCTCCAAGAGAGTGACCAATTAACTGATTGGGTTCCCTGCAATACATAAATTCACCATCATCAACTGAAACTACTAAAGGATTAGAGAAAACTGATAGACTCACTGAAGTTCCCAATACACCAGACCTTGAAGGACAAAATGATTGTAAGACCGTAGTTTTCTCTGTTTCAGACATTGGGATGTTCCGCAGGAAAGAATCTGTGGATCCATTGGATGCAGCCATAGTTGGACCTGCAGTAAGATGTACAGAGGGAAAGTCCATAGTGTTCATGGCCTCTGAAAATAAGAACTTACAGCATTCATCATCAGATATTAGAATTCTATCTGATTTAGCCACATTTGCAGCAATATTCACCAGTGCATCGTTTTCATTGGCAGTTATACAATCAATTGGTAACCCTGACGATGTTACTTCTACTGATGAAATGTTGGGCACCTTCTGCAAACTGAATTGATAATCCTTGTGCACAGAATTTATGCTGTTAAGCAAGACATCTTGCTGGAATAGGTTAGATGGGCAACCAACTTCACAAGGTATTTCTGGTATAGAAAATGCCCCATCAGCTATAGATATGTAATATTGTTCCGGACTAGAAATCTGCTCTTTTCCAGTACCAGATTCGTCAGGCAGCTGAAAATCTTCTCTTGTATGCAAAGCTGTGTTGCCCATGTCACTAGCAGATTGAGAGCAACCAGCAACCATTGACTCTTGACTGCATTCTGATATTTCTTCTGCCTCTGCACCAACTTTACCACTTTCCTCTCCACTGCTCTGAATCCTTGAAGAAGACAGCATGGATTGATTTTGAGGTCCAGGAAGAGGTAGGGCTGTAAACTGTTCTAACAGACCTGAGGCCAAGTATGAGTCCAGTTTCTTTTTCACAGAGCTGTTCCAATGATTCTTTATGGCATTGTCTGTCCTGTTTATCAAACATGCCCAGATATGACAACTCAGACTGGTTAACTTAAACTTCAACATAACATTCATACAAACAAATCAAAATTATGTACACCAAACATGAAATAGATAGAAACACAATTTCAAAGAGACTAAATATAGAACCACATAAGGTATAAATAGAAAACTAATTGAAGAGAGAACACAGTATATTAAGATAAAATCATTAAATTGTGCCTTTCCTTCAAAGAAAAAAAACAAACAAACCTTCCAGGCAAGAATTTTGTTAGCTCAGCCCATCTGTTCCCATAAATCTGATGAGCTCGAATCAAAGTCAGCTCCTCCTGTTGAGTCCATGCCTCTTTGTTGATTGCAGGATTAATATGATTATGCCACCTAAAACAATTAACAGATAAGAGCTACAGCAGCTACCAATGCAGCAGTATAACACAAGTAACTGGTGATGAAAATTACAGTATACATGGAAACTAAAGGTTTGTAATGTTTTGCAAACACAATTATTCAATATTTAACTTTACCTTTCCCGACATTGCTTCCCAATACGTCCAGGTAGATGTTGTGCTATTGTGGACCACTTCTTTGGCCCAAACTTCTTCACCAATTCATCTATTATCTCATCCTCCTTTTTATATTTAGCAAGAAAAAAAGTTAATTTCATATTCACTATTCAAGCAGAGGGAATTGACAAAATAAGAACAATCACATGTTACCTCCTTTGACCATGGGCCTTTAACGAGTTCTGGATTTAAAACCTTCTGCCACCTATGTAGGCATTGTACATCAGTGCGGTCCTTGAAACACTCAGCTACAGGTAACAAAATGATACAATCAAACAATGGAAGCAGTGCACTGTAACAGCATAGAAAAGTTTAGTAACATGGATTTATTGATATGCAACAAACATCTATGAAGGCAACGAAAGGCAAATAGGTCTTAAACTTCAAATGATACATAACGAAAAAATATAAGAGCTCCTTCTAAAAGTATGTAGAACCCAGCGAATGATAACAGAACATGGGCCAAAGAGGATTTGATGTTTAACATTATAGCCTCCCCCAGAAATTGTTAATTAGAAGTTATAAAAATTGACTCTCAAGCAAAACATTTTCCCTATGACATCACCATCACCAAAGTCGTTTAGTAAACAGCAATCCTGAAGATAAGGATAGAACTAGCTTTGCAAAATGAAAAAATGTCAGGAAATAAAGAGATCAACATACCAATTTTTTTCCAGTTCTTCCCTTTGAAACGTTGAACAGCCTTGCGCAAAATCTCATCCTAAATGCAAAGAGTTAATCAACAATCCAAAAATGGGCGAGTGTTCAACATTGTACTGTTAAATGTGAAAACTTGAGGATCAAACATGTTTGGTACAGTAGTGCATGACTAATATGAAACCTTTTTCTGTGGTAAGGTCTCAAACTGCATTACCAAAGGAAAGCTTCTTAATCACTTTCTTTTTCAAATTTGAAGCACAAGAGACAATTGTTGAACTAGTTAGTTTTTAAAAAATTTCTATCAGAAATCCCTTGGATTAGATTGGGCTACAGGAAAGGTATTGCCCTTCCATAATTTCCAAACCTCAAACCAACTGTTCACAGTATCTTAGCTTTTGTGATGGAAAGGCAATTTCCCCTCATCACCACCACATCAATCCCTAGGGTGGAGTAAAAAATGCTTTAAAAGCTAAGAATGTACCACTACCTCTTCAGCTGTCCATTGTCCCTTTGTTGAACGCCTTGTTGGCCCACTGGTCCTCCTAGAAAAGATTCATGGTATCAATTGATCTTGTCCATGATTCACAACAGGCCAAAGCAAATAGCAAAAGATGGAAACAGCAAGAACAAGTATTACTACTAAAGACCAACAAAACAGCCTGAGCATTCAATTGCAGCAAACCTAGAAGCAAAATTATACAGTTCAAAAGATGAAGAAGAATGTAATGAGGGGAAATCATTCTAATTCAAGAGGCAGCAAGATACTTCCTAACAGCTTTTCATTTCCCAATAAATATTTTGCAAACCACAAACATAAAGCAATGAAAAATTCAAAGTAAAAATTTGGCATTTTTTTACATAAAAGCATGCAATAGATGCAACAAAATATTTATGAATGCTTTGAAGAATTACCCATGCATAGGCCGGATTCTCTTAACACTATCACCGAGCCCATCTGGGAGAGCAGAAATTGGCCTGTCACTTTCCATTGTTCTTTGATAGAAAAATAAAATTGCATACCCCAATACCAACTCGTCGGCAGTTATCTCTGGAGTATGTTCTCCAAATCATTATAATCAACCCTAGAGAGTGGTCAGTACTCCCCTCTTTCCAAAAGAGATCACAGGCTAGCATATGAAAAAGAATTTTTAAAAATCGTATCAAAATCCAAAAAATCCAAAGACAAAGAACGATAAAAGAAGTTTCAAGGAACAAGGATAAATTTCGATAAGCTTCGATTGAAGCCTTCAAGGGAATAAGGTACTAGGTAGCCGCACCTTTTGAATTATTATTTCAATTAAAAGCTAGGTCAGGCTACTGTAACATGGAAAATCATCGGCCATACTAAAATTTAGGATCAGGAATTGTGGAGTTTGCCTCACTCGAATACAGATATTGTGTCATCTTACAAATTATTCCAAAAAATAAAATAAAAATCAGGAGACAAGTTCTTAAGTTACAGTCCTACATAGGAATTAAACTTCAAAACCTAGAATTCTGTAAGAAAAACAAAAAGAATCGAGGCATTAATTCGAATCAGTACATAAGGCTTTGTCCAATCACTACTTGGTAAAAATCGAACTGAATAGAAGGAAAATTTTCGAGAAGTACGATCGAAGCACTTCTTTTGAAGTGTAAAAATCAAATTTTCAAATTTCACAAAAAATGGAACGAGTAAAAACCGAAAACAATTATTAAAAGAAAAAACAAAAAGCACCCACCGAACGGAACTTGAGAAGGAGAATCAGCGTAGAGACGGATACGATGCGCATTTGCAGATCCAAATGAAGTCAGTATGAGAGAGAGATCCGCAAAATGCACTCTACAAAATAAAAAGTACACCCATAGAGTATTGGAGAGGAAGAGAGAGAGTAAAACGGTCAAGAGAGTTTTTCAAACATAAAGGGGCGGACTTTGGAGTTTCAAACCCTATGGTTAAAGCTCGAGCATCTTAGGTTGATGTTGACGGCCCGGATCTAGGCATGTCAGAATCTGGACCGTCCATTCAAGTTTTCTTCATTTGCTCTTCTTTTTTAAATTCCAACGGCCGATTTTTTTCTCTTTTCTCCAACTTTAACATTAATGTAGTTCATTTCTTTTCTTGTATGATGATAGATAGAGAGGTAGCTAAAAAAGTGAATTTATTATCCAAATGATTAATTTGAGGCACAGTCAAAAATGTAGGATTTGAAAATTGTGAAGTTCATTTAACCATTATTGCCAAAAATATCCAAAGAAAATCAATGTTGGATTTGCAAATTAAATTATGCATGTAAGGAAAATCACCTTAGAGTCCTTTTCCATTTCAACTTTTTTTTTGTATGTTTAATTAATACATTTAATAAGCTTTTTATTTAATTTTAATGATCATTAATCTTGGTAATTAGAAAATTTGTAATTTTAAGGAAACTAATTAGCTATTAAAAACTAAAAATAGAAAATTTTAACATTTTTTATTTACAATTTGTAGTATAAATTTCAATTATGGATTTCTCCGAATAGAGAGGAGGGGAAAAACAAATATAGTAAAGTTTAACTCCTATTATAGTATGCCATGCAACAAAAAAAAAAAAAAAGGAGGGATATTCCATTCATTAACCACAAACTTTAAAGGTGCCTCTTATTTGTATCAATTTTACTCTTTAAAAAATATTTGAAAATATATATCTTTAAACATAAAAAAAGATTAAAAAATATTTATGTTTTCATTGTTTATTTTTTAAGTGTGTATAATTATAAGGAATAAATGAAATACTATGAGTTCACCATAATATAAAATAACTTGAGCTTATAATCAATTAAATAAATTTTAAAATAAACAATAAAATATAGCATTATAGTGGTCAATCTTTCTCAATTAGCTTTGATTGTATATTTTTCTCAAATAATTGAGAAATATTTTCAGTTATTCTATACAAATTATATTTATTTATAATTTCAAATATGTATTGCTATTGTAGTAGAAAAGACATGTAATTTATAAAGCTGATAAATAAATAATATATTGACAAACAAATTACAAAGATTATTGATTGTTATGTGACACTCAAAAGAAAAGGAAATTACGTGCAAAAATTTTTAATCTTTTTAAAATTAAGAAATGAAAAGCCTAAAATTTAAGTAAATGTTATAAAATATTGTTTGAAAAATAAATATCAAGTAATCACCAAAAAAAATAGAATTCTCAAGTAAAAAGAATAAGAAGAAATTGAACAACTGATTTTTATACTGGTTCGATCGACAACTTTAGACTACATCTATTTCATTGAGATGAGCCTATGTATATTCTCTATTTCTTTTCTTTTTATATGAGGAGCAGACCTTACACATCTATTTTTTTGGAAGATGACTAAAATTTGTATTGACTCAAATTGAGCTTGACAAAATTACAAAGGCAAGGAAATTAAGCTTAACTCTCAAAGCAAAATATAGATTTTAGGATTGTTGTCCCAATCCAATATACTATTCTAACTCTATAGTTTCCAAAGTACCTTCATTCTTTGGTTGACTTTGCAATGATTACCATGTTTCATTAATAGTTTCCTAATCTAATTTTGAATTGAGTCTCCTAGGATTTGATTTTCCAGCTTTATTCCTCCAATATAGACATTTGTTTCTCTCCCTCCATATTATGTATATGGCACAACCAAAAGTAGTTTTGAGGATGATCCCATCATTCTTCAGTGTTTTAATCATTATTGTGGCCTATTGAATTATATTTGTCCATTCTTCAGTGGAAAAAAATATCTATATTATGTTTGAATTTGAATCCAAATGCAATGGGATACTCTACACTAGAAAAATAGGTGAGGTAGCATTTCTATCTCATTTTTACACAGTAAGCACCCTAGATCAAAGTTGCCAGTGCTTCCATACCATCTTTTTTTTTGTTTTCAAACTTTAAGGGATATTGTACTCTTCCAAATTAACTCATACTAGGAAACTTTGGGGTAGCTAGCTCTAAAGATCTTGTAACATGAAGAGTTTCTAAATTCCATGGAGTTATTGTTTAGCTACATAGGCTTAACCTCTTCACTTGCTAGTTGACAGTATGGTAAATAAATTAACAAGTAGTCAGCGCCCTTATAATTGTAGCTCTAGACCTTATTTTGAATGATGCTACCCATTTTAGCTTTTATTATAATCTTGATGGTCAAATGTTACATTTCATTTCTATTGTATAAAGGGATTAATTCATTCCAATTGTCAAACCAAGACCAAGTTGACTCTCCATTGCTTATTTGCTGCTTAATCTATAGATAAACTTGGTCCTTCATACTGAGTAGTTGTCTAAAGCTTTAAGAATTTTCCCTATTTTGCTTTAACTGCTAAAAACTTTAATTCTTCAGATGGTACGCATTAATCCATTTTAATTATAAAGTTTCTTTATTTTTGAACAACCTCTAAGCAGTCTTAATTATTGGCACCTTTTGTATAGTCATTAAAGGAACCATTGTTGGGCCCCAAATTTGTTTTTCTTGATGTTATTAAGTATGAATTAATTTGATTGTGTTAGTTGTATGATTTATGGCATAGTTTGAT
>JANJEY010000008.1:30853305-30866992 GCA_024703695.1 Erythroxylum cataractarum | reverse complement strand
AAGAAACAACTTTAAAATTTTCACTTTACTCCTCAGTCTTCACATTTTTCACCATATTTATTTTCCTATAGGATGATAATAATGCAAGTGATATGAAGATGGAGTTTTGAATGTTGTGGAGTTCACGTAAAGACAATTTGCAGTTTTGGATATTTCAGTCTTTGTTCCAGTTTTTGATTGTGAAAAATATATTGTCTTTGTATTAGATATTATGATTTTTATTATTTCAATTTTATGGTTTTTTTAAGACGTACAAACTAAAATCTTGACTTATTATTATTAAAGTAATTTTGATTTGGAGCGTTCGCAAAAATCTGTTCTTTATATTTTCTATTTAGAATTTATATTTTTATATATTATATAACTTGATGGAGATCCGAAAATCCAAACAATACAATAGATTTAGAAATGGGTAGTAAATCGTAAAAACCGATAGATATGAACATAAATATGAGTTGGGTCATAAAAAAATATGAATATGGGTAGAGTAATACCCAAATTGAACCCTACCTATTGCCATCCCTACATGCACTACAAGGAGGACACTTGTCCGTTAGGAATTATGGTTTTCGACACTCATATTTACATCCTCTTTCAATATGTTCCCAACACTTGTATAAAACTTTTGTAAGATAATAACTTACCTTGTTTTAAAATACAATTCTTTTAATTAAAAACTACTTTCATACTAATTATTAGTCCCTCTAACAATAAAAAAGGATGAATTTGGTATTTTTATTGCCAAATATAATTTAATTTCAAATACTACTTGATCTATCTATTAAAAATTAAGTCTTAAAGTAGTAATCTGCAATCCAACAACTTTTGAGAAAAGGTTAACGATAAATCAGAATTAAAATACAATAAAAAATGAAATTCAAATTAAATTAATTAAAGAAAAAATTAATTTTATAGTGATTCGATATGATTTATAAGTCCACTTTTTAAGGCAAAATTGATACTCAAATTTTGAATCTCCTTTAATTTAATAAGTTTCAAATTGATAAATCTCTTTCTTAGGTTATGCTATCAGCCAAATTAGTCAATGCGTCAGTTGATCATCTTGAGGCTAATTGAAATCCTTTTTTTTTAATTATTATTTCTCTAAGTAAATAAATAAATAAATAATTTTAAACACTCTTTATCTAGCTTGTTTACAGGCTTCTTAGTTTGCAATGCGCATGTATGATTTCTAGCTTTTCAACTACCAACGCCTAGCCCAAAAACACCACCTGGGCATAGACATGCACTTTCACATTACATTAGGCCCCAAGAATAATATAAACCCACTACACAAAAACACGTTACACGGCCTCAAGCCTGAAAGAAAACTCCCAATTCCCAACTATACGAAACAAGTTCGGTGTAGATTGAGAAGAAACGTTCAAGTGTGCGTATGGCACATAATAAGTCTGTATGGTATCGGTACAAAACATGGTCTTCGCCAGAACTGGCCTTTTTGTTCCCTCCCAGACCACCGTACCTGGAAACGAAATTCTCGGGAAAAATCAAAGTTGGCATTACCAAAAGAAAATCGACTGAAATTAAGCATTCATGAAAACACCAATCCGTGGTGCTCTCTTCTTGAAGTTTCTTCAAATATACCTATTTTGTCTTTCGTAGTAATATGCTGAGATTCTGGAAATGGTACCAGAAATGCTTGTCAGTGCACCCTGTAAAGACTCAGATGATTAGCTCCGGCTTGATTTGGGGCCTTGGTGATATCGCTGCGCAGTCCGTCACTCATTACACAATCAGGAAAGACCTTATCATTCAGGTATTTGAAAACATGTCCATCAAGGAAACCCCTTCGATTCGTCTATTCCATTTTCTTCACATGTTGTTGGATACTGATTCTTGCCTGGGGTAAAGAATTTTGTCACCTGTACCTTTTTTATCCGATTCTTGTACTTTTAAGGTAATAGCAGCCAATATAATCATTGTTTATGTAAATGGGCATCATTCATTTTCTCTTAACATTTTTTTTTTAATTCTACCTTTTCCTTTTAATGTTTGGGGTGTTGGTTTTCCTTCATTGAAGATGACAAATTGAAAACGTTATTCCTCTTGCTTTTATATTTTCTTTCTTTTTCCAGTCCATTAACTGAAAGCCGCCAGTCCTTAGTTTTTGCTTAAGGTGATCCTGAGACTATTCCTTCTAATGAAAGAGTTAATGATTTTGCGATTCGCAAAATGATAATAGCAATTTACTTGCACACTCAAGATTCGAGTTATTTTATATTGTAGCTTGTTTTTGTTGAATCGGGTAGTGAAACCTGCATTCTTCCAATATTTTTATTCGACGATCCATCTCAAGAATTTTGCTAGTGCAATGATTACAGGAGTTTATTTGCTCACTCAACATTTAAGTTATTTATTGGTGACTTGTTTTGTTGAATTGGATTGTGAAACCTACTTTAACCAACATTTTTATTCGTCAACTCATCTTCCTTGTTAATCTAGAAGGTCATTTTTGACATCCTGTAAATTTAAATTGTTTAGAAAAATCTTTAGATTGATCGCTGAATAGCCTGTTTTCAACGTGTTGTGTTCCAGTTTAATACATAATAGCGTTATTGGTTTAATGTAACTACGTATGGCTACGTAGTAGTTGCCTTAAACATTGTTCTTGGTATGAGAAATTGGAATGGAATGCTCCACTTTGCGTCATTTGTGATCTGTCGCTGATAGGCTTAGTTGGTCTCTGGTTAAGATTGTGGCAGCTTTAAAATGTTTACTCTGGTTGCCTGACGTATAAGTACATGCGTAACTTTTAACTAGCTCAGCGGCTTAATTGGTTTAGATTTTCAGGGCAATTCAGTCTTGAGTTAGATCTTGAAGGAAATTCTTGGTACTGTTCTATCTCAATTCTGTCCTATTACTAATTTTATCCATCCATTTTCCTTTACACCGTTTTGTAAAGGATGATTTTAAGTGAATGGCCATGCCTACATACTGTCTTTCGCTTCTTCTCTTTTCCTGGAAATGGTTCTCAAATATTGGTTTTGGTGGTTTGGGATTAGAATCACAAATTGATCAGAGAACCTATATTTCAGTTCAGGGATGGGATTCGTGTGCCTGCTATTGTCCTGTTGAGTACAAGATCCTCTGATGCATCAAACTCCAAACTGATCAACCAGTGTTTCTGTTAGTTTATAAGGTGTTGTTTGTATGAGCGGTTATTGGACTCCTTAAACACCACAAAGCAGGATCCATCTTCCCTATTATCTCTGTCTTGATAATTTATTAAAAGGGAACAATCTTTATTAGAAAAATTAAGGACTGATAGGAATGTCTTACTACGATTGTCATATTAGCTCCAATACCATGTAAAATTGAAAAGAAAGAGTAGGAAGAAGTATAAGAATTTATACATTGGTCTATGTAATTCGGTTGTAATGCTTATGTTCACGTACATAAAAACCATAAGGGTTCTGAGGTATATTATTCGTTAGGTTTATCCCATCTATGTACAATAATAGTGCATTACAATATTTAATAATAAGAAAATATAAAATTCATAAATAGTATTTCAATTACTTTATCATTGGATAAGCAAAATATTCTTATTGGATGCACAACAATATTCCTGTACTGAATACTAAATCTCCATAAGTTTCAACATTTCCTTCTAATTGATAAGAGAACGCTATCCAATTTCTAGTTGATGTATGAATTCTAGATCTGGGAATAGATAATGTTGCAAATAGATAAAATAAAAAGTTAAGTTATATATACTTGTTTTTCTTTTTTTTTGGTTTCTTTTCCACTTTTTTTTTCTCTTTTTTCCTTTTCTTTTTCCTTTCTTCATTGGAGATAAAAAGTAGTTGATTGGAGAAGATACTGGCAAAAATAAAGAAAAAGGTGACCAAAGAAGAAGACATGCTGACAAAAGGAAAAAGAAAAAGTAAAAAATGTGACTAAAGCTAGAGAAAAAGGTCTGAAGTGAGTGGTGTCTAGTGGCAGAATTTGAAGAAAGTAGACAAAGAAGAATTGAGGTGAATAGAGGTATTAGTGCTCTCAATAGGCTGTCAGGAGGACAGAATAGAGTTAATGACAGTCAATAAATTGCTAGAAGGAAGAGGCTTCTCATAAAAGGAGAGACATCAGTGATCAATAGAGAAATAGACAAATTCAGGATACAGGGGATTTGAGATTCCTGGAATTGGAGTTTGACTTTGATACCAGGTGAAATTGAGAGTAAAGGGTACGAAGGAGAAGAAGAATCTATACATTGGTTTAACATGGTTTTACTGTAAAGCCTGCCTCCACAACATAAACACCACGAAGACTTTTGAGTTGTATTATTCACTAAGCTTAGCTCATCTATTTATATAGTAGTACATTACAATATTCCTAAATAGTACTTAACGTACTTTATTATTGGATTCACAAAATATTGCTATGTTAGCTACAGAATAATACTTCTATTGTACATACTAAATCTCCAGAATCTTCTGAAGGGTGATTTCATGAGATTAAATAATTGAAGATGGGATTGTTATTTTTGCATTGCCTATAATTTTAAATTCTTTAACTGTTCTATCACTTCTTTCTTTATCTTTGGGTAGCATAGCGTTTAACCATTTTTTAAACTCTTTGGTGTCTAGTTATACTAATGTCTTATATAGCTTCTGACAAATGTTGCTTTTGCTGCAACGGGTGATAAGAATTTCAGTGAAGTTCCTGCTTGTGCCATGTATTCTCTATTCATACGTAATAGTGGTTTTCTCCTTTTAGTTTTTATGAATGAACGTTCTGGGGACCTTTGGACATGTATGCGTATATGTAAAAGATGTTTGCATATGCATATGCCATATGACCATGTTGTCCTCGATAGTGAAGAAAATGCTACTTGTTCAAAACTTTGTTCTTGAAGTGTTATACATATGATTTTGTCCAGTCATTAGCTTTAGAGTTCCAAAACCAATGGCCTGTAAGGGACCAAAACTGCCTAGATGACTGGCTTGAGATTGTTGGAACAAAATACTGATTGCTAGCAACCAGAGAAATTGAAACTCTAAAACCCTTTGTCGTAATTGGGCCTATTTGTGCCATTCCTTTCTTGAATATGTCCAACAAAATTGAGAAAATAAAGACATTTAGGCACATTGCAATTGGACTTCACAAATTGGTTGGTAGGAATTTACTAGATTGACTTCAATATCTTTAGCTTGTTTGACTAACCTGTATTCAAATCCTAGGATGAAGAAAAGAATCCAAAGATTAACTGGAGACGAGTAGCAACTACAAGTTTATTTGGTTTGGGATTTGTTGGACCAGTTGGCCATTTCTGGTAGGCGATGCTCTCCCACTCTTGATAACACAGTTTTATGTTTTCTTGTTTTACTAACGATCCTGAAATACTATCATTTATGTGTTATTTCCTTAACGTGAAACTCAAAATGGTCAATGAAACGTTAAAGGTGAGGATCCTGAAACATCAAAATCTTGTTTTAAATGAATAGAGTTTAATGGATTAGCACAATAATGAGTTAGAGATGTATGGGGTTGTACTTTGCTGGAGAGGCATGTAACATATGGTTATAAATCCTCATTGGATTCTTGTAGGTATGAAGGTTTAGACAGATACATAAAGTCCCGAGTGCTATTGCGTCCGAATTCCCTGCAGTTCGTGGCTTCTAAAGTGGCAATTGATTGTTTAGTCTTTGGCCCATTTGATCTACTCATATTTTTCACCTACATGGGTTTTTCATCTGGAAAGAGTATTCGTCAAATCAAGGAAGATGTGAAGAGGGATTTTCTTCCTGCCTTCCTGTTGGAAGGAGGTATATGGCCGGTTGTCCAAGTTGTAAATTTCCGATTTGTACCAGTAAGGTATCAACTCCTATACGTCAACTTCTTCTGCTTGTTGGATAGCTGTTTCCTATCATGGATTGAACAACAAGAAGATGCATCTTGGAAGCAATGGCTGCTATCAGTCGTGCATTTTAAGGATAAAAATGGTCAAGGGGGATGATTCTGATTTCAACTTTTGTTTTATCAAATACTGGAGGAACTGCTGATCATAGTTGATGTACATGTAAAAGGAAAAAATGAAATACAGATTTCACAGAAGAAAATAGAGCAGGAAATGTGAACTATTCATGACAAGTTTCAATTCTTGGATGTTTCTCTTTGCTTCCAGTTTTTACTACTAATAGAAGGGAAGCTTACAATGATTGTTTTAGCCACCGCCTCTGAAACACAAGTTGGAACATCAAATCAACCTATTTAATCATACGGCAGTAAGAAGGCTAAAAGGTCGTAAGTTCTCCTTTTAATATGCCAAATCCATGCATCCTATGGTGGTTAGTACAAAACCTTTGGTAGCTATATCGCAAAGGCATGCGGTTAATAAGTCACTCTTTTGAGTCCAACACAGACTGTTTGACAGGTGAACAAGAATTCAATCCTGTCCTGTTGTTGTGTTGTTCTATACAGAATCATTTATCTAGCAGCAGTTCTTATGCTGCTGCTTGAACTAGGTATGTTAACATCATGTTTGCTGGTGGTTCCACTGCACTCACTAAGACCATACTGGTGACTTGTCATTATCATGTGCAAATTCTTTATGTCCTTGTTGCTATTATAATTTAAGCTCGTCAAAGAACCGTAGAATGTGATCTCCAGGCTTGATTCCCTCATTGAGATTCTTTGCACGAATACATCCTTCCAAAGCAAGAGCTATCTGCTTGTTTAGAAACAAACATTTTCCTATTTCATTTCCTTCTTCCTTTTGAAAATTACAATGATTAAAGGGAAGTATAAAAATGCAGAAACTGAGTAGTCTATTTTGGTAGCTATCAGTTCATGATGAATTTTCTGCACGATTGCTTGCCAATGTACGAATGAAGGTATCTGTCAAAAAAACTGACGCATAATTCGGCAAAGCCAGTGTAAATTGTTAAGGGAAAGTTCTATGTTTTGACTGGAGAAAGAAAAGAGTAGTTCACCTGGCTCATTCGTGGTCGAAGCCACGCTGAATGGCTTACACAAGTTGCAGCCAAGCTACCATAGATGCCATCTCTGCAGAGTTGAAATTGTTCTTCAATCGTGGATCAGCAAGGGCTTCAAAGTTTCCAACTTCCAGGGCCTGGTTGAGCAGAGGCCTCGCCTACAATGTGGTTTAGTTCAACATGAAGTGTGCCATCTTATACACAAAGTTGTTTCGACAACCGCCTTTTCACGTTTGAAAAAACTTAACTTAATTTTTAAGATTCAAGAAGTCTGATTTTGCGAGATTAATCAAGTAACGAAATGGTATTATCTTGTATACTGTAGCATTGAGATTGATGTTCATATTTCATCATCTTCATCCTACTTCACCGTGAATGAACGAAGCTACTTACTACAAGCAAGTTGAGGTTGGGTATCTCAGAGGATAATGAAACTAAATGTGTGGTTTAATATCCAGACTGGTTGCTGAACCACGACGGAGTGAATCGGTACAAGGTATAGAGTCACTCACCCATTCAACCAACCCCTGTTGAACTTTGGATTCTGTGTTCCTGCTAGGCGGATGCCCAGTATGTAAGCTCTAGTATGAGTACACAATCTGATTTATCTGTTACTTTACCATTTGAAGCAATACTCTGGAGCCAAATACCATTAAACTATCAAGATTGTTTCCATTCCAACATTTTATACTCGCTTTGCTTTTGTTGCTTCCAACAAATATGGCATCAACCGTGTTCAAACTATACCGTTATAGAATCGTGTATCATCACCTTCTTCATATATTCACAAAATTCTATTTCCATTTTCAAGGGAGAACAGTATGACTATTGGTATTCTCAAATGGAAACAATCTTTGCTTCATAAGATTTGTGGGACGTTATTGAAGATAGTTTTATACAACTACAGTCAAATGAAGAAGCAGATTGGACAAATGAAAATCAGAAGAAATACAAGGAGAATGTGAAGAAAAACGCCACAACCTTGGGAATAATTTAATAGCAGGTAAGTCAATCCATCTATCCAAAAATTTTTGGGGTAATAGGTGTTCAAGATGCATCGAATATTCCAAAAAATCAAAAAATTACTCTCTATTAAACTACAAAACTTGTG
This sequence comes from Erythroxylum cataractarum, assembly GCA_024703695.1. Taxonomy (NCBI): domain Eukaryota; kingdom Viridiplantae; phylum Streptophyta; class Magnoliopsida; order Malpighiales; family Erythroxylaceae; genus Erythroxylum; species Erythroxylum cataractarum. The sequence continues at coordinate 30,858,922 of JANJEY010000008.1, read as the reverse complement.
GAGAGAATTTGATAATTTGGCAATGGAAGATACTGAACTTGTTAAGTATTTCTCCCAGAGTTAATAAAGTTAAAAGTTATCGAATTACTGTTCCTTAAAAGCAAATTGTTGAAAAAGTACTTAGAAGCTTGTCTCATAAGAATTTGATAATTTGGCAATGAAAGATACTGAACTTGTTAAGTATTTCTCCCTTAAAAAGTTATGGAATTATTGTTCCTTAAAAGAAAATTGTTGAAAAAGTACTTAGAAGCTTATCTCATAAATTTGAATATGTAGTTGTTATTGAGGAGACAAAATATTTATCATATCTTACTTCCTATGAACTCACGGGTTCTCTTGAAGCACAGAAGCAACGAGTTAGTTTGTATTATGGCTAGCCAACCATTAGAACATGCATTCAAAACTAGAGTTAATGTTTCAAAAAAGTTTCCAAAAGTAGAACATCAACAGAAAGCCAAATCAACTCAAAGGAAAGTAAATTACGATAAAAATCAAGTAGAGAAAGAGGTACTAAAAAATGTGTTGGAAGAGGTAGAGAAAGACAATCAACAACAAAACTCTAGTAATTTTGACTCTTGTATTATTTGTAAGAACCAAACATGCATCAGAAGATTGATATTTTAAGTGTTCTAGATGCAAATTCTGAATCATTCTAAAAGGGATTGGTGGTTCAAAATTAAGGAGAAATCTGAGGATAAAAATACAATGACAAAATCTTCAAAAGACGATGATGTAGAAATGTCATTTTATTATAAAGATGGTTATTATGATAAAACAAATATATGGTACTTGGATAGTGATTGCAATCATCACATTATAGGAAATAGCAAAACCTTTACGGAGTTAGAAATATCGTTCTCTTCTCAATCGATGCTTGGTATGACAACTGAGTGAAAATAGAAAGAAGACGTCTTGTTACAGTCAATTACAAAGAAGGTAAAGAAAAGCAAAATTGAGATGTTTATTGTTCTCTTAATATCACTTACAATCTCTTAAATGTTGGACAAATAATGAAAAATAGGTGCAAACTTGTTTTTGATAAAGATTATTGTGAAAATGTTTTATAAGAAAAGGAATCAAAATGTTATAGTAACAAAGATGAGTCAGAATAATATATCTCCTCCTAAATAAAAAAATTTAAAATATGTTTTTAAGAAATAAGACTATTGATGATTCGTATCTTTAGCACTAAGGATACAGTCACTTAAATCAAAATGAACTTCAACTTTTGAAGCAAAAGAATATGGTTATTGGTCTTTCATTAAAATATGAAAATAGAGATTGTGAAGGATGCATTTACGGGAAGATGCATCACTTTCCTTTTTTCAAGCCAGCTTGGAGAGCACACACTCCACTAAGGCTTGTTCATGTAGATGTATGCGGTCTAACATGCACTCCATCATTGAGTAACAACATATATTTCTTACTTTTGGTTGATGTTTACACTAGAATGATTTGGATTTATTTTCTTCATAAAAATAAAATGTGTGTTTTTTTCTTTCTACTATTTAAAGCTCTTATAGAAAGGTAAAGCATATATAAAATGAAGATGCTAAAGACTGCTCTTTGAGGTAAGTTCATTTAGAAGTATTTTCTTGATTATTGCAAATAGAATGAAATCCAAAGACAACTCATAGTGTGACATACTCCTTAACAAAAAGAGGTAGCAAAAAGAAAAAAAAAAAGAACCATCAAGGAGGTTGTAAGAAACATGCTAAAAATTAAAAAACTTTCAACCAGATTTTTAGTTGAAGCCGTCAATACAACTATTTACGTTCTCAATCGATCCCCAACCAAAATAGTTTGCAACAGGACACCATATAAAGCATGGAACAAATAGAAGCATACAGTAAGTCATTTTTAAGAATTTTTATATATTGCATTTACTCTAATTCTTTCTAAAAATTGAGAAAAATTTTATGAGAAAGGAGACAAGTATTTATTTATTGGTTATAGCAATGAGTCAAATAAGTATTGACTCTTCAATCCCAAAATAAATCAGTTGGTGGTTTTAAGAGATGTTATTTTTGATGAAATGGTAGCATAAAATAGGAGACAAATGCAATCTAAAGTTCACTAAATATTTTATTTTCTTAAGTCAACATCGTTTATACAACAAAATGAATATGTTCAATCAAGTGGAAATTAAAAATATGGAACTGCTTGAAGCAATATATAAGGTAATGCATTAAATTCAGAAACTCCATTAAGGGGATATCGCTATTTGGATGATATTTGTTAGTCTCACAATATGGCTTTACTTTTAATTGAACCATAAAGTTTTAATGATGCTTCTCAAAAAGATATTTGGAACAAAACAATGTATGAAGAAATTGTCATAAAAAATCACACTTGATATTTAGTGGGACTGAAAGGAAATTAAGTAATTGGTGTAAAATACATCTATAAGACCAAATTTTATAAAGATGGTAGCATAACAAAATATATGCAAAAGGTTACTCACATCCACCATTATATTGGTTCTTACTTTAGTAACACAATTTGAATTAAAAATATTTTATCTTTATATGAAGTTAGCATTTCTTAATGGAGAGTTAGAAAAAGAAGTCTATATTGTGCAGCCTCAAAGTTACATTATGAAAGGAAAAGAAGCAAGTTTTATTGTCTTTGTAATGCCCTTTATAATTTTAAACACACCTTAGAGCTTGGAATAACAAGACGAATTCCTAGTTTCATTAAAACAGATTCCAAAAAAGTCCATTTGAACTATCACTTTATATCAAGAAAGAAGGCACTAATTTTTTTTATTGTATGCTTATATGTTGGTGATCTATTTTACACAGGAACAATGGCAAGATGGTAAAATCTTTTAAAAAGATATAAGACTTATGGAGTAGTACTTGGTATCTAAGTGAAAAAAAATCAAAGGGAGAGATTTTATCTCTCAAGAAAAGTATATTTCTGACTTTTTAAAAAGATTTCATGTAGAGTTCAAGAAAACAAAGTGTTGTATTATCTTCGTCAAAAATAGAATGTGTTGCATCAAATGAAGCAACATGCAAAGCTATATGGTTACAGAGAATTCTATCAAATTTGTAATAACATATCTCAAAACCTACTATAATTTTCTTTGATAATATGTTGGCTATCTCTATGAATAAAAATCCTATTCTTCGTACGACTTGAAAGCATATTGAAATGCATCATCATTTCATAAGAGACATGGTTAGTATAAATGAAATTATTTTAGAATTCATTTATACTTAAGATCAACCAATTGATATTCTATGAAGGCTATTGCTCCGAACGAATTGGAGTAGTTTAAAATTTTCTTAAAAGTTAAAAATTAAGAGGGGGTAATATTCAATTATCCTTGGAGGCATAACAAGCCTTGAAAATAATAGTTTACAATTATGAATATACAAAATAGAAATTACATTAAGTCATATTCTAATAAAATTTAAATATTTTATGCCTATTTTGCCTTTGTTGCTTGCAACAGAAATAAAGTAAGCATTTGTTATAGGAAAGAATTATAAGATATATTTATATATATATAAGAGATCAAACATCCAATACATAGGTGGGAAGATATGGGTTAATAAGTTCAAGGATATCTTAACAAGATGCTTCCTAAAAAGAAGAGAAAGGAAAATATTTATGCAAAAGCTTGACAACTCTAGTGGAAATGTTAGTAAAACTATTATTGCCTTTTTGAAAACTTCTAGTGAGTCCAAAGTCTAAAACCTATAATTAAAGAGACTATTTCATGACCAAAATGTAGTAATTGACAATGATTTACTGATAAAGATGAGGAACCTTGATTTCTTATAACCACATAGTTTTGGCTGTTGAGGAGATAGACCTTGCTTTCTTACCACATAACTTCATAAATTAATTTGCAAAGCTAAGGGATAAATCAAAGAAAAGAAAATATTAAATATTAAATAAATCATCTTTCTAATCATATAGAAAATTTAGCATTGTAGTAAAGGCAATAAGGAAGCACTAAAGAAGATTGTTGTGAAGATTCATAACCCTTGTAGAGATATGCTAGTTCTTTTGCGGAGCCTACATTATCTCATCCTGGTTGTCCACTCAAAGCACACATAATAAGTTAATAATATAAAATTTATAATTGTAAAGATCACAGCTATTAGAAAATCATATATAAGATATAATTAATTAGAAAGATAATTTATTGGATAAAAAAATTTAAAATCAGTAAAATATATGTAGGAGAACTTCTACAAGTATTGGGATTCTATAAATTTCTTATACTGTGTATTAAATAAAAAATTTGTAAGTGATTTTTTTTTTGTTGATTAGTGATACAAATATGTTTTGATCCTATCGTGCAAATGAAATTTTCTTACATTGGTATTAAAGAGAATTTTACTTGTATTCAAATATTTATAAGTTTTATCCATTTATTTAAAGACGAATACTTATCTTGATTATCATAAAAACATGATTACAAGAACTTTATACTACCACTGATTGAAATTGATATTTTTATCTCACTAGTTTTGTTTATTCGGTGAAAATAGGAATAGGTAATGTTGTTAATATATCTTCTTATCTTTTTGACAACTTCTCCTATTTTTCCTTTAATAAATTTTATTAGGCATGAGAAAGAGATATAGGCCACTTTTTGGAAAAGTGAACAGATATGATATTGATTTATTTAATATTGATTATTGATTCCATGTGTACAAAGTTAGTTAGAGTCTCTTTGTATATAATTTTGGAAAACTATAGTTGCATTGAATAAGAAAAAATGGATTTTAAGCTCAACTTGTTCATGGTATCAGAGCATGTCATTCCTGATCTAAAATTGAGCTCGTAAATTTTGCTGTTTTTTTAACTATCTTGTTCATGATACGAAGGAAGAAGATTTTGGTTTGAGATCACAAAGGAAAAGGGAATCGAGAATGGAGGCCTTTGTTAATCAAAGTACGAATGATTCATTGACTTTACAAGGATCTAATCATCTTACAATGGCATTAGTAATAACTCCACTAACAAATAACAAATATCTTTCATGGAGTTGAGCTATGAAGTTAGCTCTCAAGGTGAAAATTAGGCTAGGTTGCACAGATGGAAGATACAAAATACCAAATGAAAATTCATCAGTTTATGATTCATGGTGTAGAGTTGGTAACATGGTTACCTTATGTATATTGAATTCAATCTCTAAGGATATTGTTGATGCTTATTCATATGCAAAAAGTGCTTGTTAACTTCGGAAGGAATTAGAGAAAAGGTTTGGCGAATGTAATGGTCCTCTTCTTTATCAGTTAGAAAGAGAAATAAGTATAATTACACAAGAAAATATGACTGTCATTAGATATTTTATAAGACTAAAGAAGCTTTGTGTTGGGTACTGATTTCGGAACCCAACTCTTGTGAAATCATGAAGCGTGAGCGTAAACCCATAGGGTTATTTCCAAAAACCCTTATTAAGCATCATCCCACAAGGGTGGCGTGCTCATGACAATCAAGCATCAAAACAAACTTATTACTTTAATGTTGTATCTTATCTCTGAATGCGAAGTCCAACTCTTACGGAAATATCATAAGACTCTCATATCTTTACTTCATCATACTCTTTAATACATTACATACAACTAATTTTCATCATTCACATTTCAAT
>JANJEY010000008.1:30813826-30842773 GCA_024703695.1 Erythroxylum cataractarum | reverse complement strand
TTTATGTATGGATTTTAAGTTATATATTTGTGTATGATTATGGGATATGAATATGCTTGATCTGGGTTTAGACTGATCTATGATTTTTGTATAGTGAAATTAAGATGAATGTGAAAGGGATTTGGTTATTGAATTGAGATATGAATGTGTATTTGATTTTTGGATACTGCGGTTGAATGTGTTCTGGATTCCAGACGGGGTGTCCGATGATATTGGTTATTGTTTGAGAAATATAGAAGTGTGTTTTACGCCATTTGCAGGTTTGGATTGTTGAAAATGCAGCCGTTATGCTGCCCAATTTTCGATAAGAAAATTGGTTATATGGCAAAGATAAAATAAGAATATGTTTTTGGTTAAAAGTCGAATATTGAGATAGGATACTTGTTAAGAAGCTTTTTATAAGTCGAAATTTGTATAAGGATGAGTTCCCAAAAGTGGGAATCATTTGCTTTGATTTGAATGAGATCGACTAAAGGTGAAAGAAATGAAAAAAAAAATTAAAAAAAATTATACCAGATTTTGGGTGAGTCTAAGATTCCAACGCTATTTTGGTTTGCTCTCGGATGTCGGTATTTGTTTCAATTAATCGATTCCTTTGATTCGATTTGAATTCATGTTTTCGATTGATTCATTTCCGATTCCAATTGTCGATCAGAAATTCATATTCGATTTGCAATTCAATTCCGCTTCGATTCGTTTGTATTTTGTTTCCGTATTTTGTTATTCGTATCGCCTTCGGATTCGAATTATCCGATGTGCATTCGCTTTGGTTTCGACCACTTTCATTTTGTTTTCTGGTTGGGGTCCGGTTCTGGATCGGGTCCCAATACTACATGAATTGTGTGATGATTTATAAAAGTGATTTCTTTTGAAAAGATCGAATGTACATGAAATCATATTTTCGAGAATGGTTTTCAAGATATATATCAAGTATATGAAAAAACAAGTTTACAAGAAGTGCCATTTTGGCCAACAAGCTTACAAGATTTTGAAATATATGTGTTATGTGGGTTTGTGGTGATCCCTCAAGAACCGTCACGTGCACGTTAACCTAAGTTTAAGGCTTCTTCCGCCTACCCGCTAGTGGCATGAAGCTCCTTCAAAGACTCCCTCAAGTTTACAAATACATAGGACCATTATATAGGAATGTGTAGTGCGTCATGTTTTGGATCCACCCAAACCATTATGATGTGTTTATGTGCTCATGAGATGTTTGATCAAGTTTGATGGATTCATGTTTTGTGACTTGTGGATTTTAACTAAAAGCCTAAGAAGTATGTACTTTATAAACTCACTGAAAATTTATTATGACAAGTAAAATAGTTTCAAAAGTTTTTGCTTATCTTTTATTATAAAATGTTACCCACGAGATTTCAAGCTCACCCTTTCCTATCCCCACCTCCAGGTTATGAGTAAGAGATGGAGTGAAAGAGAGTCAAGGCGTCACTCCAAATTTGCTTATATTGCAATTTGAGTTAGTTTTAGAAAACACAAGGCTTTAGTCACTTCACAAGAATTTGTAGTTCATGTAACTTTTGTATTTTGAGATTTGTGATTATGTTGTAATATGGCTTGAAAGGCCATTATAGCCTTGTAAAACCCTTTTGTTTTGAGGCTTTTGAAATGTGAATGATGAAAATTAGTTGTATGTAATGTATTGAAGAGAATGATGTAGTAAAGATACGCTCAAGTCTTAAAGTGTAAGATGAAGAAAGGATATGAGAGTCTTATGATATTTTCGCAATCGCATTCAGAAATAGGATCTATCATTAAGATAATAAATTTGTTTTGATGTTTAATTGTCATGGGCACGCCACCCTTGTGGGATGATTTCTAATCTAATAAGGGTTCATGGAAATAACCCTACAGGATCATACGCTCAAGTATTATGATATTCACAAGAGATTGGGTTCCGAAAATGGCGCCCAACAATCACAGAAGAAGCAAAAAGGCAGAAGAAGCAAAAAACAGAAGAAGCAAAATATAGAAGAAGATGACATCATCACAAAAGAAACACAAAAGAAGATGATGTCATCACAGAAGAAGCAAAAAGGCAGAAGAAGCAAAATATAGAAGAAGATAATATCATCACAGAAGAAACACATAAGAAGATGACGCCATCATAGAAGAAGCAAAAAGTCAGAAAAAGCAAAATACAAAGGAAGCCAAACATAGACGATACAAAACATAGAAGAAGTGAAAAGATAAAAGATATATTTTCCTTTACAAGGACCATAACTTTCAGCCTAGAAGTCCAAAATTTTCATACTATATATCGTTGGAAAGATAAAAGAAATATATACATCTTCCTAGAAGACAACTTTCTCTAATTTAGGCTATAACAATCCAGAATTTCCCTCAAATTCAAAATACAAACTTTACATTCATCCACCAATATACTGTACTCAATTCTCAACTTCATGACAAGTTTTGATATTCTTAAATACAGAATTTAAATTTGATGTCTTCATAAAAACTGTATCCATATGTTTCTAGTTTAATCCAAATCAAGAATCATTTCGTTTGGATAACTAGAGAAAAAGTTGTGGCTAAAATACTGAAGCATCATCTCGTGAACATTTTTTAGATCAACCACCCATTTTGTTTCACAATCTTTTCTTAACACAAATCATACTAAGATCACTTTTCCTACTTCATTTTCTCCTCATTCTCAAATTAATTTCAAATCAATATCATTTATAAAGAAATTTGTAATCCATGATTAATCCTGAATACCAATAACAGAGCATACACATATATACATATTCTTCATCAACTTACTACACAAATTTAACTTCAATTTTGCTTTCATTCTACTTCTAACTTTCTCCTTTATTCTTCCCATTTCGAAATCTCTTCTCCAACAAAAACACCAAAGCAAAACTTGGACATATCCACATTTCTCATTTGCTACTTTACCCTTGCCTATCATTTCTTGATTCAAGAATTTTCATCATTTGTTCTTTACTCAGGACGAATCACCAAATTTTTTCGTTCACCAGTTCTAATCTTCTAATAAAAGTTCGGGGTCCAACACTTTGGGATGAGTTAGGATGTCTTCTATTGATGATGAGGTGTTTATGTAGTCACTGCACTTATTGTACTAGGAGGAAAGTGGAGGAGATAAACTTAAGTAATAAGTTGATACAATTTTTAATGGGGTTAAACGACAGTTATGATTAGGTTAAGAATTAGACTTTATTGATAGATCCGCAACCAAATATTAATAAAGCTTATTTAATTATTTTGAAAGTAGAGAGACAAAGGAAATATATATGATGATTATTGAAACTAACAACAATAGTGCAATGCTAGTTAGAGGACAAATGAATAAGACGGATAAAGGAGGGAAAGGTAGTTTTAAAAAAAGAGATATACTAGATAAATCTAAGTTGAAATGTGATTCTTGTAAAATGACAAGGCATACTAAAGATACTTGTTTTAAATCCATGGATATCTAAACTGATATATGGAATTAAAGTATTAAATATAATTAATTTCAAAGAAAATTGTGGTGAGTATGGTAGAAATAGAGAAAACAGGAGAAATGAATATGAATCAACTAATAACAACACAAATGATTGGTAGTTCAACATTTCTAGCATAATTCAAAAGGAGGTTGAAAGATTCATGAGAGGAAAACCTAAGTCTAAAACAGATAGAGGAAATAGTGCAAATTTTGCACATTTTGAAGAATTTGCAAGTACATAACATATCAATCCATTAGTTCTCTTGAAATAATTAGAAATAAATCCTAGATAATAGATATTGGAGCTTCAAATCACGTGTACAGATTTTAAGAAAAGAAAACTATAACTCCAACCAATTATCCAACCCCATTTTACCTACCAGATGGAACCATCAAGTTCGTTCACCATATAAGTGATATAAAATTGAAAAACAAAATAACCTTAACCGAAGCCTTACATATACCTAGCTTTCAATTTAACTTGTTATCTGTTAACAAGTTAACAATTACAGCTTATATAAAATTCACCTTTTATTCATCTTTTTGTCTTTTATAGGACCTGAAGACTAATGAAATACTAGCAGTTGGAAAAATAATAGGAAGATTGTACATACTCGATCCTTTTTCATTTGATCAACACATCATAGAATCCTATATTACTAAAACCAATTGCTTTCCTTATTTTTTGCATATAAAATCTCTATTATAGATGGTGTAGTTTGGCACAATAGAATTGTTCATCCCTCAAATATTGTAACCACTCACATTTGTGACAAGAATAAAATTACTTTTGAATACCTAAATGTTTGTGATATCTATCCTATGGCAAAAAAGTAGAGAAATCCTTTTCCCATTAGTAAAACACACACAAACCGGTGTTTTGAACTCATTTATGCAGATTTATGGGGTCCATATCACACTCTTAGCATTAGTGGTTCAAGATTCTTCTAAACTATAATTGATGATTTTAGCAGATGTAGATGGACGTTTATGCTAAAATATAAATCTTAAGTTTCTTCAATACTTTAAACTTTCTTTCAAATGACCCAAACACAATTCAATCTCAAGGTATAAAATGCATGAAGTGACAATGGATTAGAAATTTCGAATCAAGATTGTCTCCTATTGTTCTCCAACAATGGAATTTACATCAATGATCTTGTGTTCATACCCCAACAGAATGGAGTACTACAGAGAAATCACAAACACTTATTGCAAATTGTAAGGGCTTTGATGTTTCAATCACATTTTTCAAATAGGTTTTGGGGAGACTCTATCCTTACTACCACTTACATAGTAAATCATTTACCATTTGTTAGACTAGCTTGGAGAACCCCATAGGAAATTCCTTTCCATACATAACCTTCTTATGAAAACCTTCAGAGTTTTTAATGCCTCTATTTTGTAGAAAATACTAACCCTGAAAAAGAAATTTTGATACTAGAGCATGTCAGTGTGTTTTTATTAAATATCACTATAGACAAAAGGTGAATAAACTCTATGACATTCAAAACCATAAAGTTCTTGTTTCTAGAAATGTTCGGTTCCATAAAAAACATTTTTCCTTATCATAAGTCACAAGAACTTGCAGAAACTACTCCTATCACCAAAACCTTTTGATTTACCTGAATTTGATGAGAATGTTCCTTATACTCATTCAAGTGATTTTCCAATAGATATTGATTCTTTTACTCCATCAAATCAAGCCACACCAGTGCAAGACCAACCAATGACCCAAACATATAAACTACTAATGATAATAACTGAAGAGTCACATTTAAGGAAAAGTGTCAGAGACAGAAAACCACCTACATGGTTGAATGATTTTGTTTCAAATAATGAATAGTCTTCTCATATGATGACTAAATGCACAAACCTCACACCCAAGGCATTTCCTTATCATAAATCGCCTAATTGTTCTACATCTTACATGTCATTTTTAGATGCAGTGTCAAATATTCAAGAGTCATTTTTTTAATCAAAGACTTAAAAAGGAGTGGATAGATGAAATGAATGCAGAATTAAATGCACTTGATGAAAACAAGATATAAGAGTTGACATAGTTACCACCAGGGAAAAAGGCTATAAAACCAAAGTGGGTAAAGTGAAAATAAAACTTGATGGAATAATTAACAGATACAAAGCCAGGTTAGTCACTAATGGATATAATCAGGTTGAATGAATTAGTTTTTTGGATAGTTTCTCAACAATTGTGAAATTAATAATAATCAAAATGCTTTTGGTTGTTGTAGCAACTTATTTATGGCCACTCCATCAACTAGATATCAATAATGGTTTTATTTATAGATATTTGGATGAAGAAGTATATATAATGCCTCCTAAAGAGTATGCTAAAGCAAAAAAACACCAAGTTTTCAAATTGATCTGATCGTTGTATGACTTGAAGCAAACCTCAAGATAATGGAATCAAGAGCTTATGACAAATTACAACAACCTGGCTTCATTCAATCTTCGAATGAACACCATTTATTTACAAAGAAAACAAACTCCTATTTCTTAAGCTTAATTGTTTACGTTGATGATGTTATTCTTATATGATCTTCTAAATTAGAAATAAAAAAGGTGAAGTAATTTTTGCATGAACAATTTACTATAAAGCATTTGGGTTATGCCAGATATCTTTTAGGATTGGAGATTGCAAGGTCTGTGGAAGGTCTTCATGTTAATCAAAGAAAGTATGCTCTATACATTCTGAATGATGTGGGGTTACTTAGTTCAAAAAATGCAACTACCCCATTACCAAAGGGGCATAAATTTAATGGGGAAAGCAGAAAGTTATTAAGTGATACTGAGCAATATAGATGACTAGTAGGAAGGTTACTATATTTTCATATTTCAGGTCTAGATATTTCGTACACATTTCAACAACTTAGCCAATTTTTTCAAGCCCCTAGATCATCACATTGGGATGCTACTATATATGTCTTACGTTATATCAAAGGTTCTCCATCAAAAAAATCTAATTTTCTCGTGCAAATTATTTTTCAAAATTATAGCTTATTGTGACATTGACTGAGCATTATGTATTGATACTAAAAGATCTTTAACTAGTTTTTGTATTTTTCTTGGTGGTTCCCTAATATCATGGAAAACCAAAAAGCATACTACAGTCTTTCATTCATCGATAGAAACAAAATATAGAAGCATGGGAGCTATAGTTTATGAATTGCAATGGATTCTTTACCTCTTGACTGATTTTCATATTTTAATACAACTACCAATTTCTTTATGTTGTGATAACCAAGATGCTATTCATATCACTTCTAATCCTACTTTTATTGAAAGAACTAAACATTTGGAAATTATTGTCATCTTGTACGAGACAAATACAAACAAGGGTTGATCATTCCAGGTTATCTTCTTTCAAAGTTTCAAGTTACAAATTTATTAACGAAATCTCTTGATGCAAGTTTGTTTCAGCAATTTCTTTACAAGTTGGATATTCGTGATATTCATCAAGCTCTAATTTGAGGGGGGATGAATAAATATTATATTCATTTACTTAATATTGATTATTGATTCCACGTTTATAGAGTTAGTTATATTGGATGGTTACTTTTTTATTTACTAGAGTCTTTTTGTATAAAAGTTTGGAAAATTGCAGCTGTATTGAATAAAAAGAAAATGGTTTTTGAGCTCAAACTTTTTCGAAAAGCATGTTTCCAAGACATTGAATAAGTTTACATTTTTCAAGATAACCTGTTATTTTTCTTATTTGTGAAGATATAGAACACTTGTTTCAAAGTAGTTATCCAAATTCCATTGGTACCTTCACTTTCATGTTTTATTGTAAAAGAACTTTAGTTAGCCATTGCCCTTTTTTTTTCAAAATAGCCGAAACATATACATTGAAAAATCAACCTTCTTAGTTTGACCAATGTTTTCTTCACTTTATTCTCTTAATCTCACCGCCTCCCTTTCTAGCATTCTCATCCACAGTTAGGAGGAGACAATTTTTTAGTATAAAATGTTTGAAATCAATTAAATTCCAAATTTTGGTCATATCTTGAACCTCCTTCAATGGTGGACTGTCTAAACAATAGTAGTATTGTTACCATAGTGTGAATGGTGGAATTCGAGTATGTTTCTCATCTCACAAATGACTATAAAAAATAGATCTAGTGACGATGATGGATGGCATCATCCTCTCGTCACTATTTTCTAAGACATTTTTCTTACCAAAGTTAGAGAAGATGTTGGTCGACGATGCACGGTAGTTAAGGCTAGGGTTGTTTATACCCTAAAGTGGAGGGCATCATGTGGGCTGGTTTCACAAAGCAATGATCACCTCATTCTCTCAGCTAAGTGTTGCTTCACGAATTTCAATTATGGCGGTAGTGAAGGCCACATTGTGCCGTTGGATTACAGATATTCGAGCTTAAAGATTGTTTTCCTGTTTTGTTTTATGATGCCTTGTTGTTTTGTAGGCATTTTGGAATTAATTCAAAATTGTAGAGTTTTCAAAATTCCTTTTGAATAAATCTTTACTTTGCTTTTAATTTTATCTTATAAGGTATATTTATTGACTGAAATCTCTATTTAACAGTTGTTGATTATTTTGTGTTTTGCCTACATAAGGCAACTAAGTTCATTATTCAATATATATAATAAAACAAATTCAATGTTACGTATTTTTTAATCTTATACATGTTCTTCTATATTTTAAAAAAACTTATCTATGGTATCAGAACTCTCATGGATCTTGAGGGACCTATGAGTGACTAAGAGATAATCTAACCAAAGCTTACTTTCTTTCCATGGCTTTCTTCAACATATAATCTTTTTCACCCCTAGTTTTTAATGGTGAAAATTATCAAGTATGGGTTGTCAAAATGAAAACTCAGTTGAGAGGTTTTTGTTTATGGCAGTGGGTTGATGTGAAAGGCATGTACCTCCTCTAGGCAATAATCCTACACTCAATCAAATTAGAGCTCATGAAGATGAAAAAACTAAAGCCCTAAGAGCTTTATCTCAAATACATGCTACTATATCTGAGTCGATTTTCACAAGAGTTATGACTTGTGAAATAACTAAGGAAGCATAGGATGTATTGAAGGAGCTATATCAAGGGAATCTGGTGATAAGGCGAATGCAAGTATTAAATCTCAAAAGAAAATTTGAAATTCTTACAATGAATGAAAATGAGACAATTCAAGACTTCTCGGATAAGCTCATGGTGGTGATAAATAAAATCAGACTTATGGGACCAGAGTTACCCAATAGTAGGATTGTTAAAGAAAGTCTTGATAAGTTTACCTAAAAGGTTTGAGGTGAAATTTTCATCTTTTGAAGACTCAAGGGATGTAAGCCAAATGACATTGCCAAAACTGATTAATGCCTTACAATATCAAGAGCAAAGAAGGGCAATGAGAAAATAAGAAAGTCAAAAGATAGTATATGGAGCCTATCTAGCAAAGGTTCCATCATTAAATAAGAAAGGAAGCATTCCTCAATATAACCATTGAGAGAAGTTTGGTCATGAAGAGAAAAATTGTTGGCATAAAAGGAAGTTTTGATGCTTTAGGTGTACATGATTTGGACATTTGAAAAAATATTGCAAGTTTAACAATGAAGAACAATCAAATACAATGTAAGTGATTGAAGAAGACAATCTCTTTTAGTTAGTGAGAAGAGCACCAATACACATCATAGAGAATTTCTGTATGGAGATAAGTGATGAGAGAAGTGCTTATGTTGAAGAATAGAGAGAAATGTTATATTGAGAAGATTAGAGAAAAGTGCTCCAAAGAAAAGAATTGTTGAGAGAAGTACTCCATACTGGTGTTTTTTTTTTCAATTTTGAATTAAGGGAGAATGTTGAGAATTAATTCAAAATTGTAGAGCTGTCAAAATTCCTTTTAATTTTTTTTTAGTTTTTTTTAATTTTATCTTATAAGTAAGATTTATTGGCTGAAATCTCTATTTAATGATTGTTGAGTTTTTTGTATTTTGCCTATATAAGGAAACTAAGTTCGATATTCAATATGTATAATAAAACAAATCTAGTGTTATATATTCTTTTATCTTATATACATATTCTTCTATTTTTTAAAAAGAACTCTACATGGCAGCACAAGTGACGGTTGTGGTGTGTTGTTTTCTAATCAGTTGCTATGCTTTCTTCTTCAAAATAAGAATAAGATAAGTGCTTGGTTACTAGAATAACTTAATCATAAAGATAAAATAAAATTTGAGTAAAAAATAAGCTTCGTTTAAGTTATTATAGTTTAAAATCATAAGCCTATTAGGCCCAATCTTAATTTAAATCCATTCGGCTTAACCTTGATTTAAGTCCGTTAAACATTATACATATATCATTTTATTTGGATAGTTTAGAGATTTGAACTTTTTTTTTGTTAAGTAGAGATTTGAACTTTGGCTATTGCTATTAAAGGAAAAATTCGTAACCATTTGTCTACCATCCTAAGCATGTAAAATTTTTATTTATACATTTTATAAACGTTGAAAATATATGTTTGGAGGATACTTCTCATCAAACAATTCATTTAGTTGATTTGTTCTCCTTTATTAATTTCTAAACTCTTTGTCTATATTTTATTTGATTATTGTGAATAAATATAGATTTAATGATTCAATAAAAGTCATTTTAAAGCCATTTTAAGAATTTGGCATTAGTGATATGCTTATATTATAGCACAAATTTCAACTCATTATTCAAAAGTGATGAGTATTATTTTCCTCAAATTCATTTCAAGAAAATAGTTGTAATGAGAACCCTAATTTCAATTTTAACTCCAGCATAACAAATTTGTGTGAAATTTATAAAGGCATAATTAGATCAATATCATACGGTGCTTGGGACAAACCTAATGTTACGTGTTATATTGGTGAATAACATGACACAAGGTCTAATCTTTTTTGGTTAATAAGGATTTACCACTCCTATGAGCAAAACTAAAGCACTTTGAAAAACACTCGTGTCCAGTATAGAAAATTTTTAATTAGCATATGGAATACTACATCGAATCATATCACACATAAAATTGGTGAGTGTTGTAATAGTCGATTTCAAAAACTACTAAGAGTTAGAGTGTTAGATAGCTTAGTCAAATGAATTACACCATATTATAATGAATTTGATGCATTTAAGATATGATTTTATGATTTCATTCTCATTCATAATATGATCATACACACGTGAATTTTGATTTAGAAAAATTGCACTCAATTGACATGTTTTGGGGTATGAAAGTTTCAAAATGATTATGATATGATTGTGCATTTCTAATGTCTTGTATTTTGATTTAACAATAAAAAGAATTGATGTTACAATTAGTAATATGGAGTTAACTATTACAGTTAGGAGATTGATGAATTAATATATACATTTAGACTTAAAAAAATTTCAAGTGGCAAGACAAGTTGACATGTGGAAAATTAGGATTACTAAGCCTATAAAATGAGTGACAAATGATTTAGAGAATTGAGTAAAATGGTATAAGAACTAAGTGACATTTGGCAGCCTAAAGAGTGGATATATAGCTGGCTTAGACACTTGAAAAGTGTCCTTAAACTCATCTTGCACCTACACTTAAGACATAGACACTTCTATAATCAACTTGCTATAACTCTCTCCTCCTTCTCCCTCTCACAACCGAAACTCATTCCTCCCTCACATCTTAAGTTTTTGTTCTAAATTTTGTCCGTTACCACCTTATAACCTTTGTAAATTTCTTCAAAAAGATAGTTATATTATGTAGTCTTCTTCTTGCCTTTGCTGAAACTCATCTTACTCCCTCATTGTTCTTGAGATGATCTTGCATGCATATGAGGCAAAGCAGGCTTGATACATTGTGGCATTTGAGCTAAACAAGTAGGTGAAGTAATAATCTATTGTGGCATGTGTTAGCAGAAATTATGATGACTAATTAGGGATAGATTGAATTTGGTATTGGTGTTGAAATTGTGCTGGAAAATGATGAATGAAAGGGTTACCTTATGTTCTATCTTTTGAGGTATAATTGATGATGAATTAATGCTAAAGATAGGTTTATTAAAGTGTTTTCAAATATGGATGCATGTATGACGGTATAAAGTGAATGTTAATGAAAACAAATGAGCAAATTTTTTTGAGATTTAATGTAACCAAAATGGAAGCTAGACTAGCATGAAATGAAGTAGCTTTAAAGGACATGAATTCTGAAAAAATTAAAGTAGTAATGATGTCTCTAAGGATGTGAAATTCGCGCAAAGTTGAGGAAGAAAGAGAGTGCACGATCATGGCATGTTTACTTACTTTCTATCACGATCGTGATATAGTCCCCATGATTGTAGCTTGTTGAACAAGTTTTTGTCACCATCGTGGCATAGTCCCCTACGATTGTGGACCTAGTTATGGAATGTTAATTTCAGCCTTATGTACATGTTGAATTGGTTGAGGAAAAGTCACTCTAACTTGATATATTTGGACTTGATTAAGGATTGGAATGAACCTAGATTGTTGCCTGATTATTTGGTTAAGAGCTTGATAATTTTAGGTTGTTAATTGTTGTCATAAATTAAAGAATGTACTATTTTGATGCCAGTGTATCCAGGTATGGAAATTATGATATGATAAAGGAAAAAAGGTATTCTTATGAATGCAAACATGTTCATTAGGATATGAGTAATGTGTATTAGGTATGAATGAATGAGCATTAAAAAACATGAGGTAATTATGAATGAGAATTGGGTAATTGTGTGAATATATATTGCTATAAAAGTTTGGTGAATGTATGATTGATGAATTTGGAGTAAATCAAGCTTACTTAAGGTATAAACCTGATTGTAAACTTATTGTATACAAGCTATAATGTTTGAATGGTTAAGATATTTGTATAAGAATACATACCCGAAAAGTCAATTAAGCATGCATTGAAATATGACATATACACATGTGTATAATTGTATATTCATATGATCAAACAAACTAGTGATTTGTGAACTATGTGTATATTGCATGATGATAGAATCGCAAGGTGATCATCAACATCCAGACATTACCAAAACATCGAGGCAGTAACTTTTCTAAAGTTTACTGTGAGTTAACTTAGATACGTAAACTCATTTATATGTGTTTCTGTATGAATTGTATGTTTTATATGGAACATGTGTACAGCTGATTGATAAAGCTAGACTTAGATTCGAGGAGTTTGATATATGTGGCATGAGTACACAAAAATGAAAGGAAATGAAAACATAGCATATGAAATGATGCATCTCATCACATTGAAATGCATGATAAGATAAAGAAGTTATGACCAAAGTGATTGATGTGTAAAAAAGAGCTTTGAGCTCAAGGTTATGAAAAAGAGCCTCAGGCTCCAATAATATGGACTCGATATCCATAATGGATATGGGCCAAAAATGTTCTCGGTATTCACAACAGATATGAGAGTAAATTAGGTTGATAGGCACTTGGTCATAACAAAAAAAAAAAGAAAATGGAAATACATGTTCATTTGCATATACATCCCTACTTGTATCAAGTGATTGAATTGAAATGAATTACTAAATTATTTTAAAATAGTGAATTACAGTTGAAGTTAATGGAGGATGAGTTGTGATATGCAATGCTAGCTTACATGATATGCTTATAGAAGTATGATAAACTTTGATATACATGTTTTTGTGATTTGAATTGAGTGAATACATCGATGATGGCTCACTCACTAACTTCGCAAACTCATCAAAATTGCAATATTATTTTTTAGGTTTAAGGGAGTTCTATCTATTAAGGTGATATAGTAGAGGTCTAGTACTTGCATTTTACGGATGAGAATGTCCCAAAGGTCTGATCAACTGAATCTAAGGAGTCTAGTTAGAGTCTTATGTATTAGCATCCCATTTCATGTTATATATTTGGTACTAAGATTGAACTCTAAAAAAAATGTTGTGTAATGTATATGTGGATTCTGAATTGTAATGACACATGTAACTTTTATGTTTGTGAATGAAATAGGAAGAAATGAACAATTAGAATGCTTATGATACGTTTGATTCCTTTAATGAGTTAATTTGATTTTTATAATGTACCATTTTCATAGCGTATGCTCTCAAATATCCTCTGGTATATTCGTGTTTATGGTCTATATGAGTAGTATGTTACAGTTTTGGTATCAGAGTATGGTTTAACATCCTTAGGGACATATATGAGCATTTCATCATGTCATATAGAAAGAGACCCCTTTAGTGATCATTATTATTGTTTATTATAGTTCATCTGCTATCAGACCGTGTCATAGAATTAGCTGACCTTGAGTCAATAAGAGCCAATAGATAGTCCCCTATAATCTAGTATGAACAAATGCCTTAGAGAGTTCATGAGAGGAGAGAAAGGAGGTATGATGAACTTAGGAAGTAGGGGGTTGTAGACTTTTATAGAAGTATAGACCCTGCCAAGGTAGAGGGTTAACTGGAAAGAACAGACAGAGTGTTTGATCAAATGAACTATAAGCCTAATGAGAGTTTCAACTACGCAGTCTTTTTACTTTAAGGTCCAGCCTATCAGTGGTGGAAAATAGTTCCAGGTAGTTCCGCCCGACCTAACAGATTGACATGTGGGGATTTCCTAAAGGTCTTTAAAGATAATTATGTGCCAAAGATCTATTTGGATAGGAAGATGAAGGAATTCCTCGATCTGAAATAGGAATAACTGAGTATGAGATACATTTCAATGAACTATTGGAGTATGCTACTGCTCTGATCGTGACTGAGGAAGATAAATGTAGGTGGTTTGAGAATGGATTGAATATGGAGATCAAATCAAGATTAGCTATTACAAATTTGAAAGCTCACAGCTTCGATTCGGATTGAATAGTTACTGAAGGATGAACAAAGAGAGTATGTATAGGAGTTTAGGATTAAGAGGCATGGTCAGTTTCAAGCTGACTCTGGCAGGAAATTTAGTAAACGATAAAATAGATCATCGTGATCATAGTCGAGATCGAGGCAGTTAGAGTTTAGACCTAGAGACGATTCTGTTCATTTTGGTGGTAGTAGAGGTCAGGCATCTGGAGGACAAACTTATGGTGGACAAACACAACAGATTCCCAATTATAAATACCGTGGAAAAAGACATGGTGGAGTATGTTGGAAGGTATCGGGAGCTTATTTGTAGTATGACTCCTTAGAGCATCAGGTTAGAGACTGTCCAGCAACTTTAGGAGCACAGTTCGGAGTGAGAGGAGGATCAATGATGGAGATGAATTTCCAACATAATAGAGCTAGTGAAGTAGGATAGAGAGACAGAGGTAGAGGTAAAGCTAATTCAGCAAGTCTAGTGTTAAGACTAAGGTATGGAGTAACCAATCACATTCTCAGGCCAGGATCTTTGCTATTACAAGACAGGAGGCACATAATTTTCCAGATGTTGTTATAGGTATGTTACATGTTTTTAATTTTTTAGGCATATGCATTGTTAGATCATAGATCTACATATTCATTTATAACCCCACATTCGGCATCTAAATTGCATTGTGAGAGAGAGATATTGAAATTTCGCTTAAAGGTGATAACTCCAATAGGTTGTACTACAATGATTGGAGAAGTATGTAGAGGGTTATTATTCAGGTCGACCAGGCTAAGTTGAAAGTCGATTTGATAGTATTGCAGTTGAAATAGATAAACCTTATTTTAGGTCTTATAAGGTTGTGATGAATTGTTACACTAAGGAAGTTATTCTTGAATCTCCTACTCGAGCAAGAGTGATATTTTGAGGTATTAGTCTAGCAGTGCCAGTCAGATTGATTTCATCAATGAGCGCTTTTAGAATGATTTGAAGTGAATGTAAAGCCTATTTAGCCTATGTGAATGATGACTGAGTTAAGTAGACATTATAGGATATTCCTATTGCTAGGGATAACCACCAGATAGGGAAACGAAGTTCACCATTGACCTTGTACTAAGTACTGCTCCTATATCTATATATTCCTCCTTATAGGATGACACCTATAAACTTAAAGAACTTAAGACTTAATTGCAGGAGTGGTTAGATAAGGGTTTTATTAGACACAGTATGTCACCTTAGGGATCTCCAATTTTGTTTATGAAGAAAAAGGATGTGATTTTAAGATTGTGCATTGATTATAGGCAATTAAATCGGGTGACAGTGAAGAATAAATATCCCTTACCAAGAATAGATGATTTACTCAATTAGCTACAAGGAACTTAGGTATTGACTAAACTAGATTTGTGGTCAGGGTATTATCAATTGAAAATAGAAAAAGTCGATGTACCAAACAGTGCATGCAGAATCAGATATGGACACTTCGAGTTTTTAGTGATGTCTTTTGGATTGACTAATGCTCTGGCTGGCTTTATGGCATTGATGAATAAAGTATCTGAATCTTACTTAGATCACTTTGTTATCGTATTCAAGACGATGTCTTGGTGTATTCGAGGAGTAAAGGGGAATATTATGAGCATTTGAGGTTAATTTTACAGATAATGAGAGAGAAACAATTGTACGCCAAGTTCAATAAGTGTAAGTTATGGCTTGATCAGATGGTGTTCTTAGGTCATATAGTGTATGGACAAGGTATACAGGTTGACCCAAAGAAAGTTGAGGTCATGATGAAATGGGAAACACCTAGAAATATGTCAGAGATTTGGAGTTTTCTTGGCCTAGCAGGTTTTTACAGGGGTCTCATTGATCTCAACCTCTTTGACAAAGCTTCTGAGGAAGAACGTACTTTTTTGATAGACTGATGAATTTCAAAGGAGCTTTGATGAGTTAAAACATAGATGAACTATAACACCAGTGTTAGCTATTCCATCTAGATCTAGAAGATATGTTGTATACAGTGATGCTTCACACCAAGGGTTAGGGTGTGTTTTGATGTAATATGGTAAAGTGATTGCTTATGCTTCGAGACAGTTAAGGTCTCATGAGTTTAATTATCCAGTTCCTGATTTAGAGCTTGTTGCAGTAGTGTTTGCTTTGAAAATTTGAAGATATTATTCATATGGTGAAATGTTTCATATTTTTACGGATCATCGAAGTTTGAGATATTTATTGAGTCAAATAGAACTTAATATGAAACAAAGAAGGTGGATTGAGTTGCTTAAAGATTATGATTGCACGATCTAGTATCTTCCAGGCAAGGCTAATATTGTAGCTGATGTATCAAGCAAGAAATCCAATTCAAGGCTAATATTGTAGCTGATGTATTAAGCAGAAAATCTAGTTCAACTGAGAGCACTGAATATTGAACTAAGTTTAGGACAGAGTGAAGCATTGTTAGCTATGTTAAAGCTTAGACCTATATTACACAAAAGGATAAGAGTAGCTCAAAGCAAAGACCCGGAAGTAGTGAAGGTTGTAGAGAAGTTAAAACAAAATCCGAGTTCTGAGTTTGAGCTGAGAAATAACATATTGTGGTTGAAGCAAAGATTAAATGTTACCAGATGTTGATGATTTAAGAAAGAAAAATTTGAAAGAAGCACACATAGTAACCTATGCTATACATTTTGGAACTACCAAGATGTACAATACTCTGAAATAACATTTTTGATAGCCAGAAATGAAGAAGCGAATGACTGAATATGTTGTCAGGTGTTTGACATGCCAACAAATTACGATAGAGCATTAGGCACTAGTTGGAAACCTATTCCATAGTAGAAATGGAAGAATATTACATTGAATTTTGTTATAACTTTGTTGAGAACTCTGAGACAACATGATATCATGAGTTATTATTGACAAATTAACAAAATCAACTAATTTATTACCTATTAGAGAGAATAATACACTAAATCAGTTAATTCAGAGACATGTAAATGAGATAGTGAAATTAAATAGATCCCAATGTCTATTGTATCAAATTGAGATCCTAAATTTACTTCTAAATTTTGAGTTAGTCTACAGACAACATTGAGTACAAAGTTAAATTTTAGTAATACATGTTACACTTTGGGATAGTTTCATTTCTTTTCTTTGGGTAAGATGTATCGAAGAAGCACTTTTGTTAAACAGACATCTTTTTTATTATATATTTAAAAATTAAAAGACTTCCATGACCTCTTCGACCACAAAAGACGGGAACTGCTTCTTTGGTTGATCAAGTCTGTCGCTCTACGCAAAACTACCAGAGATTTTTGAGATAAAGACACATCTAATAACATAACTGATCCGACAGTTTCAGTTGCATCGGAACAGAATTTGGATCTCGAAAACGAGGAATTATAAATTATAAGAACAAACAAAAAGTGAGAACGAAATATAACTTTAACTCCTTGTTTCTGACCTCATTATACACTCGTCTACTGCTACCTGAAACAAGCCTTCATTATTTCTTTTTTTTTTTATTTCTTCTTGCATGAACAAAGGAAATAAGATACCAAAATCGAAGCCTAGAGTAAAAAATTGTACCAATAATCATGGGATGCCAAAGTTGGACAAGGCTGATCGGAACAAGGCTGAGAATTCCTCAGTTGTTCTCTTATCATCTGCCTTAATATTTATCTGTGCCTTAGCTGATGACGTGTTGATCTTACATTCTACAAGATAGGTAGACGATTCTTCTGCTTTTTGAGAAAAGAAGAAAAACTTCAAGTTTGGTGGTTGACCACCTGATGCAATGCACTGGATGGACTGGGCCTGCATGTGCCGGATGAGGGCTTGAGGTGCGGTCAAAGCCACTGTTCCTTGAGGAGTTAAAGAATATTCCTACAATAAGAGGACGAAGACGAGCAAGTTTAACAACAATGACGCATTGGCCAACTGTCAACCTCAGTTCGTAAAATATTTGTGCAAGCATGCTGGAAATTATTGAGAGAATTGTATCATGTTACATGAACAGACATTATATCAATAAAATCATGCAATTGGAAATACAACAAGAACGCGTCAGCAAGCACAAAATAACAGGATTTTAGAACTAAAGCAATTAAAAAGGAAGACATCTGATATTAATAGGAACTGTTGGATAATTGTCTTAGATAAGTCTAGTTAGCTTAGGCGATTATCTTCCAGGAGATAAGTTTATCTTCTAATAGATAAGATAAGATATACTATAGATAGGATAAGTTAGCATACACTAAAAATCCAATAATTTAGTAATATTAGAATAGATTATACTCATATATAAATTACATATAATCAAAGAAATAAAGTGGCTTTTCTTCTGATATTCTCTATATCCTCTTGTTTAATGGTATCAGAGCTACTGATTCTGGTAGCCTAATTCCAACCTTTGGTTCCTTTGATTTTGATAAGTCTCAAACCTCATCCCAAGCACCTAGTTACGTAATACCTTCAGCCCAAGCTCCATCTCCTTCTATTGATAATCTTTCGTTGCAAATCACACAATATAGATCAAATGGAACAAATTTCCGAGAATAGTCCCAATCTATCATGCTCGTAATCAAAGGAAGAGGCAAGGCTAGATATCTAACAGGGGCAATTCCTCAACCACACAAAATAGCAGTCACTTTCTATTGTCATGGCTTGGTTTATAAATTCAGTGGAGCCAAAAATAGGAAGAACCTGTCTATCCTACAAAACTACAAGAGAAATCTGGGAGGTTGTGCAAGAAATATATTCTGATTTGGAAAATACTTCTCTGTGCTTTGAAATCAGATTAAAAATCAGACATACTCAACAAGGTAATATGTTGATCACCGAGCATTATAACTTACTAAATTATGGCAAGCGATGGATCTATTTTATGCAGTAAATTGGGAGTGTTGTGTTGATGCCAAGAAGTACGAAAAATTATTGGAGAAGGAAAGAGTTTTTTATTTCTTGCAGGGACTTAATGTTGGACCTGATGAAATACGAGGAAGGTTACTCGGTTTAAAACCATTGCCATCAATCCAAGAAATGTTCGCTGAGGTGCACAGGGAAAAGAGTAGGAAAAAAGTCATGCTTACCTCGCACTTATTCTGTGAGTATTGTTAGCCAATTTATGCACTCTCCAACTCAAAGACATTTAGAGGCAGTAAACCATATTCTGAAATATCTCAAAGGCAATCCAGGTAAAGGATTAATGTTTCAGAAAAATGAGAAAAGAAGCATAGAAACGTTCACGGATGCAAATTGGGCTGGTTGTATTGAAGAACATAGGTCAATATCGAGTCATTGTACTAAACTATGGGGGAATCTTGTCACAAGGAGAAGCAAGAAGCAGTCCGTAGTAGCAAGAAGCAGAGTTTAGGGCAATTGCACAAGGAATTTGTGAAGTTAGTTGGTTAGAGAGGTTGATGCAAGACCTACAAATCACTATTTACTCTCCCACCAAAGTTTTCAATGATCAACATGATCGAACAAAACATGTTAGAATTGACAGGCTTATAAAATGTGAAATAGAAGAAGGGGGTATTGATCTATGCTATGTCCCTATTGAAGCACAAGAAGCCGATATCTTCACAAAGATCATGCCTACGCCTAGATTCAAGACAATTCTAAGTAAGTTGGGAATGATAAATATCTATTCCTCAACTTGACAGGGAGTGTTGGATAATTATCTTAGATAAGTTTAGTTACGTTAGGAGATTATCTTCTAGGAGATAAGTTTATCTTCTAGTAGATAAGATAAGATATACTATAGATAGGATAAGTTAGTATATACTAAAACTCCAGTAGTTTAGTAGTATTAGAACAGATTATACTCATGTATAAATTACATATAATCAGAGAAATAAAGTGGGTTTTATAATCAGAGAGATAAAGTGGGACTTCTGGTATTTTTTATACCCTCTTGCTTTAGAAACCACTTCCATACTTTTGTCCCTTTCCTCTAAAGAGGGGTTGAGGAAAGTACGTAAAATTTTGGTAAAGATGGCAACCAGTACAACATAGAGGAATATGAAAGCCAATTTATAGAGCAAACCTGTGTGGTAGATACTGGCAGTTGGCGCCATTTTTGCTGAAAAGTGGCTGGGTCTAGTACAGCTCTGGAGTTGAGTTTCAATGAAGGAGGTGATGGAGTAATCGCAGAGGTAGGTGCTGCTGTCAGTCCCAAACCAAGTAGATCGTCAATGGCCAAGCTAGCATGTGGAGAATGACCTGGCTGTGCTTGTGAAGTAGTAATGGACAAAGATGAAGTATCATAAAGAGGAGCAGTATATGCAGAACCATTGATACTGGCACCTACACTTTCTTCTTTCTCTGAAGTACCTAGAAGCAGATCCTTGTCATTGGCCTCAACTCTATGAGCAGGAACATCATTTGCAGATTCAGCCCCAATAGATAAGTTGCCAAGCTCATCTGAAAACTCAAATGGTCCCCGATGTTCCCTATCGGTGAACATGTAAGATGGCTGCAAAATTAAACAACCATCAGTTACTCTGAAGCCTGCCTTCAAACAGCTTTCAGCAAATCTAAGAACCATCAGGCTAAAATCTAAAAGATGCCAACAGGAGTCCTACGTTGGCTCTTAGATGGAAACGTGAATAGTCTACTTTCCACACAAAGATTAATCTTCTTGGAACATGCTTAAACAAAAATATAACGAGAAAGCTTGTCACAATATCCAAATTTATCATAGAAAGGATAATTTCCTAAGGAGCAATAAGATATCATCTGCAGAGTTGCCTCTAGAAATAAACAACCTAAATATTCCCAAAACAAAAATCCAAATCTAAATTTCAAGCGTACCCCATCTTTATGACTCCCCTTGACAACAATAGACAACCCCAAAAAAGGAAAAAGAACAATAGACAACCCCAAACAATTTTTCTCCCAATCGTGGATGACTGTTAGTCAGGTTAATCCATTATAATGAAAAGACATGCAAGGGAAGATAACTGCACTTACTTTCTCGTACACAACGGAGAGGCTGTTAAACTCATCAAAAATACGATCTTTGATTTCACTACTTTGAGTATCAGCAAAAACAGACACCGCTTGTTTTGGAGGATTTACGACACGTTCTGCAATTGTTACATTGTGTTGCAATAGCCTGTAGTAGAACAAGGCTCTATCATGAACATCCTGCAACCAACTTAACGTTAAATGAAACATCTTGCAAAAACAAGAAACTTTGATAAATGTAATATGTCAATTAACACATGGATAAAATCCATACCTGGTGAAAATCAGCCAGACCTGCAGATAAAGCAGCTCCTAATGCTTTCTGTGTCTCAGGGGGTCTCTTGAAAAAACACTTCATCACTGCTGTTAGCAGATGTAACCTAACCTGTACAATTGGATAATGCATCGTGGAAACTGTAATTAGAAAGTTGTTTTGATTGCAAATTTCAACAGTGTATGAGCAAGACTTGGGTAAAATGTGACATCATAGTCCATAGAATTTGAATCTGCAAAATAATCAGTAGATGCACCCTCATATCCAAGAGAAAGCACTACTAGGATTTTGTAACAGCAGCATGAATTAGGAGATAAGACACCTAACCAACCACTGGGTGGGTGTATTACCTCAGCAGAATTCTCTTCATCCCAATTTTCAATTAAACTCTCAAGAATATAGGGAGCATCACTCATGTCCCGTGAGTACTCTCCCAGCATCCAAATAAGTGCTGCTTTGGCCTTAGGTTCTTGAACATTTTTGCTGCTGATATTCCCTACCACTGCGATGCAATCATGACTCCATTGAGGGTATTTTCTAAGTAAATCTTTAACAAGAACCTGCATAGAAAAAAATCCCCAACTTGAGAATCTGTTAGCTGATACTTAAATAAGATCACATATTCTGTAGCACTATATTGCATGAAGTGCTGTGCGCTTGCTGGTCCATGTTTCAAACAGAACATCAAAAACGAAATGAGAGAATGACACACCAAGGCCTCAGCAGTAACATAGTCCTTTTCCATCTCCAGAAACTGAAGAAGCCTATCAACAATAGCATTGACATCATACTGCTGCAATGCTATTTTGCCAACAGCTCGAATAGACTCCCGTGCAATAGCAATATCAACATTTGCAGCATATTCGCACAACTCCGTCACTGGAAGTGATTCAAAAAGATCACACGAAATTCATGATCCTTAACTTCAACTACACATGTGCCATGCCAATTTTTTATTCAGATATTTCAATATAGAACTCTGAAGTTGATTCCTCACCAATTTCATAAGTATTGCTCTCATTTGCAACCGCAGTCAACATCTCAAGCTTCAACTTTTTGACATACGATGGCTCATTGTACTGGCAGTAGAAGTGCTTGTAGTCCGAGGAAAATATGTATGGTGCACGCATTACCAATAGATGCAGGTGGCTTAAAACTGCATAAGATTGCTCCGGACTTCCAGAACTCACAAGAGTAAGCAGAGGGGCTTTGATTCGTTCGTATACCTACCAACAAAAGATTTTTCTTGTAATGGGATTCTGACCTTACCAATATAAGCTAGAGATGGTAAGTTGCATTATGGGTACTCTTCTTCTGTACATGAACATATCACAATCCACTAACATATATTTGAACCCCAAATGGAACAAAAACTGTTGTACTGAAAGAAACACATCCAGAGAAAATTAGGATGGCAAAAAGTGACTCAAACAGAAACCATAGAAGAGAAG
This sequence comes from Erythroxylum cataractarum, assembly GCA_024703695.1. NCBI lineage: Eukaryota > Viridiplantae > Streptophyta > Magnoliopsida > Malpighiales > Erythroxylaceae > Erythroxylum > Erythroxylum cataractarum. The sequence continues at coordinate 30,819,803 of JANJEY010000008.1, read as the reverse complement.
CTTTGAAACCACAATGTAAAAATCAATTATTGCTCCTACATCATGAAGCTGTGAAGTAATTTGTCTTTTTCATATGCATAATTTTAAGACATTTATGCTTCAACTCCTGTTAATCAAAGAAAATGAACATTCAGCAGATTAAACTCTTCTCCATGACATAACGATCAAAACATCAAGAATTGAGCAAACATTTTATATTTAAACTTTCATGAATTAGTAATGAAGAACGAATAACTATACAGATGGAATGCCAACTGGATTTGAAAATCAGAATGTCAGCTTAAGAATAGGAAACCTGCTGGTGAACATCTGTCATGGATAATGTCAACTGTAGGAAAACTTTAATGGTTGCCAAGACAACAGCACCATTTGCATGCTGGAGTCTATCTTCAAGGAGGTTCATAATGTCAAATATTTCGTTGCTATCTGAAGGAAAATATTTAACAACCAAGTCAAGCACAAGACATTGTGCCCATTCACTAAATTCCTTAATCCTGCAAGCAAAATGATGTCAGAAGACTATACATTGCTTATATTGGAAGGAAAACCTAGTAGTATAGTTCAAAAATGGTCATCTCCATGCAAATGGTGGTTTTCTTCACTTGCAGAACACAAAGATTTTATAATTTTCAGAATTACATACACAGTACAACATTTACTTTGAATCTCCAATAGAAAAACATTCAACACAAATTGACGAAGATCCTCTTCGTATGACTGCCAGACCTTAAATTCACTGTCCTCACTAGATGTCACTCAAAATGACAGCTTGAAATCTAGATCAAGATCTTTTTGGTTAAGCAACTTTGATTAAATTACAAGTTCCTGAGATTGAAGATTAAACAATTCACAGATGACAGCATAATTGCCACAAAACAATTACAGAAGGATTGGGAAAATCAAAGATCACTACTTTTGACAAAATTAAGCAACAGAGATGCATAACTCAAAATGCCCAATTCAACAACCTTATTGCACATGAAATCTTCGACTATAGCCAAATAAAGATTGTACAATTCACAGATGACAACATAATTGCCGAAAAACAATTACTGAAGGATTGGGCCAAACGTAGTTCACTACTTTCAACAAAATTAAGTAACAGAGAAGCATTGAGACTGCAAATGCCCAACTTAACAACCATATTGCACATGAAGTCTTCATCTGTAGCCAAATAAAAATAAATGTGTAAACTCATGAAGAATTAGGATGGTCCAATGTTCATAGCTAAATTATTGCAGCTAATAAAAGTTCAGGGCCATTCTAAACCCACCTGTTCAGAAAGTAATATATAACAGGTTTGCTAATCAAAGCCTCTTTCTCCCTTGATGCTTCCTCCGAGTTGGCAGCTTCCGAACCCCAAATCTCTTGCAAAGCACACAAGCTATTTGCAACAACCTAACGAACATAAAGAGAAAAAAAGAAAAGAAACAAAGGACAATTAACATAAGAGACAATGGGACATTTGTTAACGAATTAGAATCATACATAAAAAAACACACGACCGTTTCAACTGTTTTACCTGCGTATCACTGTCATTGAGCATCAAATGCTTTAATGTGAGCGGAAAATCTGCATCAACGCAAGTAGAAGCAGATATATGGTACAATTTAAGCACTCCGATAACCGCCACCATCCTCACGTAACTATTACTATCCTTGAGCCCCGACCCCAATGGACCCACCAAATACTCCACGAGATTAGCAACTCGTAACGAGCACAGGCTCCTCAAAGCAAGCCCTCGAATCATGGGGTCCTCGTCCTTGCAATCCCTTTGAAGGAAATTGATAGTTAAAAGAGCAAGATCGGGGTTCACTTTGGCGTAATTCCCAACGTAAAGGTAGCACATTTTCTTGAGCACAATATCCGATGTCGCCGAGCACATCACCATCTCTCCGAACACCGATGAGACGTCGATCCCAATCGTCATAAAAGAGATCACCTTCTTGAAGAGTTCTCGCTTCGAATCATCCACTCCCGGAGCGCGGCTGCCGGCGAGCTGTCGAAGCTGCGATTTCAGATCCCCTACTTCGCCTTTTCTGCAAAATTGTCGCCATAGATTAAATTGAGAATTCTGATAGAAACTAAATAGTAGTACTTACCCAGACGGTTGCGACGGCGACGGAGATCGCTGGGACAGCGTCGGAGGAACCATGGCCGATCGGGAACAACCGTTTAACGAGAAACGACGTCGGAACTAGATCTAAATTCACCAAACTAGAGTGTAAGCTCCAAATACAATTGGAGATTTGTCAGAATATTTCAACAAGCAATCAATTTAGCATTTGCCATTAGATTTAGACTCCAATGCTTAGTAATACGAAGCGATGGCTTTCGATTTTCACATCACTCCTTTTCTATCTTTTTTTTATTTTTTATTTATTTTAACAATCTGAGGGAGAGTTTAAGACGTCGCTTAGTTTTGTTGTTACGTGATTTCTACTATTTTTATTTTTAAAATAAAATAAAAACTCATTTAGTTGTTAATTTAATATAATTATATTAATATTTATTATTTTTAATTATTTTATTTATTCATTTTAATCTTTATATTTGTCAATAAATTATCAATAAAAATATTTTATATTATTAAAATAAATATTTCGAAATTAAATTTTATTTCTAAAATAATATTTATTTTAATTATTAAATTAAAATTTTATTGAAATTTATATATTTTAAGATATTCTAAATTTAAATATATATTAATAATTATTAAATTAATTTTATTAATTAATTAAAATTTATAATAATTATTAAATAAAAATAAATTATTCATAATTCTTATAAATAATTATATAATTATATAATATATGAATAGTTTATAATAAATAAAACATAAATAGAAAATAAAAATTATTTTTTATGATTTTCACAAATTTTAAAAACTTAAATAAACCAAAATTTAAAACTCAATCAAGTAGTTTTTTTTACTAAATTTGATAATAAAATTAGAAAATAAAAAATTAAATGAAAACAAAGAGACTAACCTAATTATATTTAGTTAATATCTTGAAGTAAATGAAAATAAACAATATTACATTTATTAGGGTTTGTTTTATTAACTGAACATTAGATACGTAAATACAATCGATTAAATAAAGTTAAATGAATTTTAGGTGTTAATCTTTAGTGTTCAACTACAAGAATTTTATATATCGTATCAAATTCTAAACAAATTATGTATAATATAAGAGAGTAGTGAGAATGCATCAAAGAGGAAAGATATGCAAGAGCTGTGGAACTCAGTTTAATAGAAGTCTCGTTTATAGAAGTCTCGTGATAATCAAAAAGTCTCATTATATGATATTAGTCTTTTATAATATAAGTCCTTTATAACATGAATCCATTGATACCGTAACTTAAGCACTTCTCTTTTTTCCTTCTATACTCGTGACAAATTTTTGTAGCATTATCATGTAACAAAATTAAATAACTATTGGACCATTTCAAAATTCATATTTAAAACAATTAGGTAATTTTAAATACTTTTAAGGTTCAAATTAATAAAAAAGTTTTAAGAAAAATATGATAAAAGTTAATAATTTGGTTATAATCAATTAAAAAGGCTAAGATTTAAAATTGGTTACTCTTAAGGGATAAAATATGGTGGTGTAATTATCGAAGAAACTTGCAAAACAAAATTTGAATTTAATTGCCTTTATTACTTTTGTACTTCTAATTTAACAAAATATAACTTCAATATGCATCATAAAAGTAAGTTCTAGAATCACTCAACTATGTATGATAATGCACATGAAAAAAATAAAAGACTTTAAAATTTTATGTATTTTTATTTTTAGGCTTAAAAATTCACACAAAATATAGATATATATGTGCAAATAATATGCAATTTTCATTCAAATTAATCTATCTTATTGACTACTAAAAATGTGATTTATAAAAGTAAGTTTATTTTAACTATTATCCTTTTGCATAATAATTCAAATCAATAATCAATAATCAATAATCAAAAATAAAATAAAGTATTTACAAAAAGATTTCAACTAATTCAAAAAATCATATAATAAGATTTAATAACAATGATTATAGTAAGCTTAAAAAATTATTATCCCTTTTCCCAAACTTAAAATTATACATTATACTCAATGTACATAATATAAGCATCGTACATAAAAATTAAAAAAGCGGAGGAATTTTGATACTTCCCTGAGTAATAAGAATCTCATATTCTGATTTCAATGAATTTGAGATAGTCCATTCGAGACTAGATACAATCTTCTTTACATAATATATATGAAAAGGGACAAAAAGATAAAAGAAAATAACAATAACAATAAAGGAGATAAATACGAAATAAAGAAATGAAAATGATGTTAAAGCCCTATGCTAACATAAAATAAAAACAAAATAAAATAGAAAAGACAAAACCCATCCAAAATCTTGAGTTGCCTCTCAAATAGTGCTTGTTTAACGTCGTTAGCTCGATGTACCTTTCATGCGTACCATCAACTAGGGTCTATGATTAGTGGCTTCCTTCTACTCGTTTCTCCACATAGTGGTTAGGTAGCCTGCAAATAAGTCATCTGTTGTAAGATAATAATGAGGACATAATATATCAAATTAATAAATCCAATCAACTACATTCATGCCTTTTTTAATGACAAATTATTACTAAAATACATAATTATAAAACTCCCTGAATCTTCAGTTAACTCAAACAATTTTTCTTGTAGTAAGTGGGAATCATCCTTGTTTAACATGAATATCGATGATTCATCAATAGTTTCCTTAATTGGCTTCTCCTCATATTCTTCCTAGACGACCTTTTTCCATTCTTCTACTTCCTTTTCCTAGATAAAGACTTATTCCCCTACTTCTTCTTCAATTATTTTTTTTCATTTCTGTGATGCCCTAATATCCCCTAGGAGGATAAAGGAGGCGCCACGCAGACAACATAACATACATGCATACAAAATCGAGACAAAACCAAAACATATGAAACATTCATCATGCATTTTTAATAGCTTAAAGCAGAAGCAATTTGGCGAAAACAAACATCATAATACACTGAGCTTAAATACAACTTGTTCCAAACCGAAACTAGGCTGAATTAAGGTTATTACAACCCTTCAAACAAAAATTCAAGGGTCATATACATCATATACAAGTCCAAAAAATAAACTCGAAATACATTTTTGACAAAACAAATTTCAGACTCCTTTGACCCTTGCGGTTGACTTATCTCAATCCTTATGTCCTTCTCTCTAAACCTACATGGGGCAAATCCATCATGCTAAGTATATAGCTTAGTGAGTAATAACTAAACTATGTTTAACCACTGTAGATACTAAATTATGTTACACGAAAGCATCTCAACATATTGAAATTTAGAACAGAGTAAGATTTATTAAGGAAAACACTTCGCAAGCTAAAGTCAGTCATTTTAACAACAAAACAGAATATTCAGAATATAGAAATGAATTTTCAGAATAGGGTGTTAACCCATCAGATCAAAATTTTAGATTTACTTCATTCAAATCTTCTCTTATTATAGATCAAAATATAAAACGAATTAGACTATAAATCTATGAACATAAGTGGGTAACAGGACTTATACAGAAGAGATCGAAGTCCCGACACCAAAGTGTCCAGGAGAGATCGACGTCCCGACACCGAAGCGTCATTAACAGAAGACACCGAAGTGCCATTAATAGAAAACATCGAAGTGCCATTAACAGAAGACACCGAAGTGCCATTAATAGAAGACACTGAAGTACTATTAATAGAAGGCACCGAAGTATCACAGAAGCAGCTGTAGACCATTCTAAGTATGCCTATTTACCCACGACAAGGACTTGACAGTTTTAAAACCAAACAAATTCATTTCATGTTCAACATAATTAGCCAATCATTACTTTCATGCCAAAACTCAAACATATCAATTTGACAACTTTGCAAATCATTCAATAGATTAAAGTCAAATAGCAAATAAACAGTCAAAGCAGAACTATTC
>JANJEY010000008.1:30713710-30723954 GCA_024703695.1 Erythroxylum cataractarum | reverse complement strand
GCAACAGATTTAGCCCCAGTCATACTAAATCTTTGAAGTACATTCTTTATGTACTTCTCTTGCGACAAGTACAACTTTTTGGCATCCCTACAACGAGTAATTCTCATTCATAAAATTTGCTTGGCATGACCCAAGTCTTTCATGAAAAAAGACTTGCTTAGCTTCTTCTTCATCTCAACAATCCTAAAAGCATTCCTGCCCACAATCAACATATCATCCACATAAAGTAACAATATGATAAAATCATCATCAAAAAATCCGCGTACAAACACACAGTGATCTCCAGAAGTCTTCTTGTAGCCTTGCTTCCCCATAACTGATTCAAACTTCTTATACCACTACCTAGGAGCCTACTTCAACCCATATAAGCTCTTCTTCAGTTTTCCTTTCACCTTAAAGCCCTCAGGTTGTTCCATGTAAATCTCCTCCTCCAAATCACCATGAAGGAAGGATGTCTTGACATCCATCTGCCCAATCTCCATATCAAGACTAGCAACAAAACCAAGAACTGTTTGAATAGAAGACATTTTTACAACAGGAGAAAAAATGTCATCAAAGTCAATACCTTTCCTTTGACCAAATCTCTTAACTACCAATCTGGCCTTATACCGTGGCTTAAAACTGTGCTCTTCAGCTTTGATTCTTAACACTCATTTGTTCTTCAAGGCTCTCATGCCCTTAGGTAACTTCACTAACTCATAGGTGTGATTTTCATGCAAAAATTTCATCTCATCTTGCATAGTTTCAATCCAATGATCCTTATGCTCATCTTCAATGACTTCCTCATAACATTCAGGTCCTCCCCCATCAGTGAGTAAGACCCAATCCTCAGGTGAGTAATGGGAAGAAGGAACATGCTTTCTAGTATACCTCCTAAGTGGAACAGTTAGCTCATTCACAACTTTAGGAATATGAACATCTACCTCATTAACAACAGCATCACCATCAACATTTTCAACATTAACATACTGATTAAGAGCATGATTCTGGGCATCATCATGAGCACCAATTTGAGAAATAGGATCAAGATCAATTAGGTTACAAGAATTAAAATGCCCTGGATTCTCTATCTTGTCAATATCTTTAATAGTTTGATCCTCTATGAAGATAACATCATGACTTCTCACAAGTTTCTTCTCAACAGGATCATATAGCCTATAACCAAACTCATCAAGGCCATAGCTAATGAAAATTCATTGTCTCGTCTTGGCATCTAACTTGGACCTCTCATCTTTAGGCATATGCATAAAAGCTTTGCATCCAAACACCCTCAAGTGGTCATAGGAAACATCCTTGCCACACCACACCCTGTTTGGAGCATCATCCTACAAAACAATAGTGTGAGACAAATTAATAACATGTGCAGCTATTAATACAGCCTCAACCCAAAATGAATAAGGCAACTTAGCTTCAGAAAGCATGGATATGACTCTCTCCATCAAGGTCCTGTTCATCCTCTCTGCCACGCCATTAAGCTGAGGAGTCTTTGGAGGAGTCTTTTGATGTCTAATGCCCATCTGTCTGCAATATTCATCAAACGGCCTACAATATTCACCACCATTGTCAGTGTGAATGCACTTCAGCTTCTTTCCAGTCTCTCGCTCAACGGAAGCCTGAAACTATTTAAAGACCCCCAACACTTGGTCTTTGGTTTTCAAAACATAGACTCATAATTTCCTGGAATAGTCATCAATGAAAGAAACAAAATACAATGCACCCCTCAAAGTCTTTGTCTTCATAGGACACACAAATCTGAATGCACCAACTCAAGCAACTCAGTCTTTCTTGAAAGAGGATTAGTCTTAAAAAAAACTCTGTGTTGTTTTACAACCAAGTAATGCTCACACTTTTCCAGTTTAGCACCCTTCAAATATGATAAGAGATTCTTCTTGGCCAATACATTCAATCCTTTCTCACTAATGTGGCTAAGTCTCATGTGCCATAATACTGAAGAGTCATTCTCAACTGCATTTACCCTGTCAGTACATACTGAAGCTATTGTCTAATATAAGCCAGAGCGTTTTCTACCACGAGCCACCACCAAGGAACCTTTAGTGAGCATCCACATACCACCACCATTGGTACTCACATAACCCTCATCATCAAGATTGCCAACAGATTTCAAGTGCAAACGAACATCAGGTGCATGTTTAACATTGTTCAAAATAAGTTTAGTTCTCGTACCTGTTTCTAATATAATTGTCCCAATGCCAACAAATTTAGAAATAGTTTCATTTCCTATATTCAATACTCCATAATCACCTGGAGTATAAAATGAGAAAAAATCCTACCTTGATGTAACATGAGAACAAGCACCAGTATCTACAACCCAGGTTGATTCATCACAAACAACCCCAACTAGGCTCTCATCAAGGACTATCACAAGATCTTCTTCAGTGGTAATAGCAACACAATTCTTGTTTTCATTCTCTTTCTTTTCTTCCTTGCCTTTATTGCCTTTCTTCTCTTTCTTCAACTTCTAGCAATTTTTCTGCAAGTATCCTTTCTTATCATAATAAAAGCACTTAACATCTTTGTATCTGCCTTTGGATTTACTTCGACTTTGCTCTCTATTTTGAGAACCTCGATTGTTATTTCTCCCCCTAGAGGTAGTCACCAAGACATCTGACGAAGAGGAACCTTGAGACTTTCTTCTCATTTCTTCATTCAATACACTGCTCTTGGCAAGATCCATAGAGATAACACCATCCGGAGCAGAATTTGACAATGAAGATCTAAAAGTTTCTTAAGATTCTGGTAAGGAGCTAAGGATAAATAAACCCTGCATTTCTTCATCGAATCTAATCTCCATTGTTGACAACTAATTCATAATTTCTTGGAAGTTATTCAAGTGATCTATCATAGAAGTCCCATCACTATACTTCAAAGCTAACATCTGCTTTATTAAGAACATCTTATTGTTCCCAGTCTTTCGAGTATACAGCTTCTCAAGCTGCTCCCACAAGTTTAGAACATATGTCCCACTAGAAATATGATTCAACACATTGTTGTCATCCCACTATCTGATAAAACCACATACTTGTCTATCCATCAAAGTCCATTCTTCACCCGATTTATCATTAGGCTTTTCAGTGGCAAATACTGGTAAGTAAAAATTCTTCACATAAAGAATATCCTCCATCTTGCCTTTCCAAAGAGTATAATTAGCGTCATTCAAAATAATCATCCTACTAGTTTTGACAAATTTCATTGTTCACCAGAACTACAATCACAATTGATTTGGTGAGGAAGAGCTAAAGCATAGAAAAGTCCTTATTACAGATTTTTGTTATTTAACGATCAGAAAATTCTCCTAACAACAAAGAGTTTCTCCGGTCCCCTCAAATTTTAAGGTTGGTCATTTTGATTTTGTTATATATACAATTCTTTTTATTGAATAAAATGATAAAAAAATATTGCAAGTCTTCATAACAACAAGTAACAATAATAATTTAATTCACCCTGAATCTTGTAATACATAACCAATATTTATAAATACAATAAATTATATAATGAACCTTAATTTATATATCTATTTTGAGATTATAATATATTTTTTAATAACATATAATTCAATTCTTTATAAATATACAAACAAAATTTCAACTTTAAGTATAATTATGCTTGAATGTTGTAAAAGCTTTTATCTAGAAAAGCTTATATTTTCAATTTATAAGTATATTTAGGGAGAATAATGAAAAGACTTCAATAAACTTGCACTATATTTTGGTTTTATAAATAATAATTTCCTTAAGTATTTTAAAATATGTTAATTATAAAGAAATATAAAGAAGGAGTATTAATGTAAATAAAATTCAATTATATATGTTTAATTATTCATCGTAAACACATTAGTTTAGAATAGTTTAAATTAGATATTGATAAATGTAAATGAAATTTTTTGAAAATTTTATAATATGTCTTGATTTTATAATAAATTTATTTAAAATGGTGAAAATAAATTAACAAACTTATCTTGAGTCTAGATTTTGTAAATTCATTTATTCATAATAATTTATATTATGCATTGACATTTTAAATTAATTACTTTGAAAAATGAAAAATAGTAGCATTAATATAAAACTAAAATTTGATTGAATATAATATTTAAAAATGATTGATTTTAATATCTATATATATTTTTATTAAATTTCTTATTTATCCTTATATTCAGAACGGTAATTAAAAAGAAGTTTAAAAACTTATGTTGTTTCTTGATTTTATAAAAATATTTATTTAAGACAATATACATTATATCCCAGTTTTTATAAATATTTAACTTTGAATATATGTAACTCAAACTTATTTTCACTAGAACGTGCGCTATGTATGCCACATTTCAAAGTCTAATGAAAATAATTATATTTTTATATAGATTTGCGGCATTATTTCTTCTCTTAATTGGTATGAGACTTTTGCGCAAGTAGTGATTTGATATCCTGAATGGCCCGACCTAGCAAGAACAGAACTCCAAATTCCTCTAAAAAAAATTACGAGCCACTCTAGGATACAAGTCTACTAAACACGTTGCAGCGTTGATTGAAACCAATTACTGGGCAAAAATACCTCCAAGATTGACATACTTTTAAGTGTTGTATGAAATGAGATAAAGTTATCTTTATATATATATATATATCATACTTATTTTTTACAAGCAAACATTTATAAATGGCAACCTAACTTCTTCTCTGAGGTTTGATAACTAGTGTTTTATTAGTCCTTTAGCAAACTACAACCAGTTGTAGCATTTAAACAAAAGGATAACCAATTAAAGCGAGACGACTCCTTATCTTATATTTTCTTCGTAATTCAATGGACGTCCAAAACTGACAAGTACTCCGCACCAGACAGATAATGAAGAGCAACTCTGGTTCCATATATCTGCGGGAGATGGCGAACCAAGACTGCCCCAAAAGCAAACTTGCAACTTAGCAGCCCCCTAATTCTTGTTCCTAGCAACTTCACATTTGTTTTGTAGTACCCACTTGAAAGAAACTGCATTGAAGTCAGGAAGCCGGGGACAGTTGAAGTAATTAAACCGGACAATATTTTGATAAGCTGACATTCAATCTAAGCACCCTTAGGACATGCTTCAGACCCTATAAATGTTGGCTAGTAGCTCCTTCTCAAAGCAAGCATTCTGGTCTTAGTGTATCTAGCTCTCTTGTTCCATTAGTTGTGAGTACTTATGGAGTTCAGAATGTTGAATATTGTCTCAAATTTTGGTCAGAAATGGAAGCTTGCAAAGTCAGACTTCTTACCTTCACAAAGTCAGAAATGGAAGCCTACTTTCGGTGCTCAAATATGGTGGCTCAACAATGGTAGCTTGGATTTTTCCGGTGGATTTCGGCAGTACAGCTAGCTTTCAGATCTAATGTTCACACCCATTGAATTCTCTATAAAAGGGAGGAAGAACAACGAGAGAAGAGGGTAGAGAAGAGAGCAAAAATTGTTAGAGACTGGGAGAGACTTTCGGGAGAAGAAGAAGAGAGAATAGTGAGAGGGAGAGAGAAAAGAAAAAGAAAAGAAAAGTTATTTATTTATTTATTTATTTTTCTTTTCTAATAGTGTGTGAGCTTGGGTTATTTTGGGTCTCTTAAAATGAGTGATAAACACTATTGTATGCTCTCATTGTTATAGTGAAATACTCAGTCGTCTCCAAACTGGACATAGGCATTGCCGAACCAGTATAAAAATCTTGGTGTTCTCTTTTGTGCTTGTTGCTGTTTTATTTTTACTTCAAATTTAATCACGTTTCCGCACAACACAGAATTCAACGAATCCTCACTTTTCTAGTTGTAAGTTTCGTATGTGAACAAGATTTTTTACTTTCGGTATTCTTTTCTGCTTTCAGAAAGCTTTTTAGGTTTGAAGGACCGCTACTGCTACGAATGAACATAATTTGACATGTGTTATGGGTCTTAATAGAGATTGGTGATTTGTTTCTTGCAGCTTGCACTTGTGGCTAGTGATGCTGCCTCGTCCCCTAAGCTTTATTGGAAATCTGTTCTGCCCAACACTCCAATGCCAAAAGCCCTCAAAGATCTTCTAAAACCAGGTAACTAGGGACAAAAGTCCCAAACTACAGAGTAAAGATCAAAAGACTTTGGAATTTTTTACTTCCCTTAGTTTAAAGTAATATAAAATGACAATAGTATATATTTTTTCAGTTGAGTAGATTCGAAGCCTTTATAACTTAATGGTCTCAATGCACATAATTTCTTAACATTTATCTTTTGTATTCCTCCGTAATATCTAATTTTCGGAAGGTTAGATTACGACATATATCTATGTAAGAGTGGTATTTATTAACGAAATCACAATGATATAAACAGCAGTACTCGTAAGCTCTTCTGATCTAATGTTGCCAATTTACAGACAGTTTCATGGGACCGAAGAAACCCTTCAGTTACCAATATGCTGCTACAGAAACCCGGCTTCAAGATATAGATGGTAATAAGTTCTATGGTGCTGCAGAAACCCGGCTTCAAGATATAGATGGTAATAAGTTCTATGGTGCTGCAGAAACCCAGCTTCAAGATCACCGTAAAGGCGCTATCTTTTTCTTGGAAAAAGACATCCACACTGGCAATGTCATGAACTTGCACTTCACCAAAAGCACGAACGGTGCAACTTTCTTGCCTCGCGATGAAGCTAACTCTATACCATTCTCTTCCAGCAAGTTTTCAAAGGTGTTTGATGATTTTTCAGTGAAACCCGGATCATTGGAGGCTGAGTTGATGAAGAACACAGTGAAGCAATGTGAAGATCCTGGGATTGAAGGAGAGGAGAAGTTCTGTGCCACGTCCTTGGAGTCGATGATCGACTTCAGCACATCCAAGCTCGGGAAGAACGTTCAAGCAATCTCCACGGAAGTGGGGAAAGAGAATCAGAAGGAGAAGTTCACGATTACCGGAGTGAAGAAGGTCGGAGATGGCAAGAAAGTTGTAGCATGTCACAAGCAGAACTACCCATATGCTGTCTTCTACTGTCATGCAACGGAAGGAGCAAGGGTTTACATGGTTCAGTTAGTTGGTGTTGATGGAACTAAGAACAAAGCAGTAGCAGTGTGCCATACGAATACAGATGCGTGGAACCCCAAGCATCTGGCTTTCCAGTTGTTGAAAGTGAAGCCAGGAACTGTCCCTATATGCCATTTCCTAGCAGAGGATAATGTTGTTTGGGTTCGAAACTAGAAGTAGCCTGAGACATATATGCATAGATTTTATGCCATATATATCAGCTGTGGTATTCTGTTCGTTTAGTTCTGTTTATATTGTCCTTGGGTTCTACTATATCTTTCGGTTACCATATAATATGAATACCTAAAATGGCTGATCCGTATTCAGTGATATTCGATACGTTTCCCTTTTGCTTGCTGCCTGTTGACATTCATCAGTTGGGTGGTGATGAATCTATTGAAGTAAATGCATGCAAATATATAAATATATATATATATAAGAGCGTATGGCAACTTGTGCTTACCTAAATTAATTGATAATAATTTGAATTATTCTACTGAGAGAAGCACTTGTATATTAGAATTTATACTCGAAAAATACTTTTTGACCTTTTAAAGTTATTAAAGGGATCTACTCGGTTCGAGTAGAGATTAGTTTGGGTGTAGATGATTTAAATATATCTTTTCATAATTGAGACCCTTCTAAAATACCTCGGTGACTAAAAAAAAGTGATTAAAATGTAAGATGATGATTGAGGACTCATAATAATTATCTCATCACTTAAATGATCCTAGCTTAATTGGTGCTACTCCTTCCACGTCATATGGACCGAGCTGAATAATTATCTCATCACTTAAATGATCCTAACTTAATTGGTGCTACTCCTTCCACGTCATATAAACCGAGTCGAGTCGAATAATTATCTCATCGATTAAATGATCCTAGCTTAATTAGTGCTACTCCTTCCACGTCATATGGACCAAGTTTCATCGTAACAACATAGAAAATAACTTCATCCGCAATGCCAAAAACTATTGTTTGGAAGAGCTAAACTGTCTCCCTCAGTTTGATCTTTGGTGTCTAGAGTGTGCATGGACCAATATATTTATTCAACCGGAAACAAATTCATCTAGTAAGCAGTCGTGGCTATATATGTAAAGTTATGTAAAGTCATATATATACATATATGTACATATATGTACATATATATGTACATATATGTATATATATATGCATGTATAATTCTTTGTACGTAGCACACATATACATCTATGTATGCTACTACGTGCAAATCAACAATCAATAAGCTCAAATCATGTAAGATGTCCTTAAATTTCGAATTCGCAAGTCTCCAAGCGAATTTCAAAGTCACTAATTAGACTCAACTCTTTCCTGGGACAAAGACTTCCAATAAATTTAACTCCCTATATATGAAAGCTTTCCTAATAGAGGTAACTATGTCAATCTACTAATCAACGCGAAATAACCAAAGAATTAGATCCTTATGTCATTCTAGGTACACATATTTCACAAACATTCCTAGTAAACACTCTACAAATCGTAATTACACTTCAAACATTAATCATCACGTTCGCTAACATTAAAACAACTTGAAAACACTCTTAAACACAATCCCAAGACCATACTAAATGTCAAATCGTAGAAAATAACATAAATTACAAATTAGATAGTGCAATGTTGAACGCTTACACTTAATTATTCAAATTTCAACTAAAACCTTCAAGTTTTCCTCTTAGTTCTCCACTAACCGTGAGCTTTCTCTCTTTGACTTCCACTTTCTATTTACATTCTCTTATACTATTGTTTTGCATTAAATGAATAAAAGTAACTGAGTAAGCGAAGTCTTAAAGGTTGAGAACAGTTAGCCTACACATGTCGCTAGAAGGGTTTACCACACGATTCAAATAAACCTACTATCAAATGAAGGCTTTAAATCGACCTGAACATTGTAAAAAAGCGTTAGTAAGTCTTTGATAAATTTCTTATTTTTAACATATAAGTTCTAAACACTTTTTATTTACTTAAAAATTAGTCCTTCTCATAATAAAATTTAGTAATACATCTCCCAAATTTATTAAAACTTAGAGTGCATCCCTATATTTTTTACAATATATTTAAATAAAATTTTATTTCCATATGAAAATTCATTGACTATAAGTTCTATCAAAATAAGAGTTGTTTCATGGACATATATTAACATTAAAGATTAATTTATAAGCATTAAAACATTGTAAACTTGTTTAAATTTTTTATAGAATATCATAGGGGGGTTCGTAACTTTGATACCCAATCATGTTAGGTTGATCGTTTAGTGAGGACCAAAGAGAGAAAGCTCATGGTTAGTGGAGAACTAAGAGGAAAACTTTAAGGTTTTAATTGAAATTTGAATAATTAAGTGTAAGCGTGCAGCATTGTACTATCTAATTTGTAATTTATGTTATTTTGTACAATTTGACATTTGGTATGATCTTGGGATTGTATTCAAAAGTGTTTTCAAGTTGTTTTAACGTTAGCGAACATGATGATGATTAATGTTTGAAGTGTAATTACGAATTGTAAAGTGTTTATTAAGAATGTCGTGAAATATGTGTACCTAGAATGATATGAGTAAGGATCTAATTCCTTGGTTATTTCGAGTTGATTTGTAGATTGACGTAGTTACCTCTGTTAGGAAAGCTTTCATATATAGGGGTTTAATTTTATTGGAGGTCTTTTGTCCCAGGAAAGAGTTGAGTCCAATTAATGACTTTGAAATTCACTTGGAGACTTGCGAATTTGGAATTTAAAGACATCTGACATGGTTGGACCTTATTGATTGTTGATTTGCAAGTAGGAGCATACATAGATGTATATGTATGGTACATACAAAGAATTATACATGCAAATATATATGTAAAGCCACATGAATTTGTTTTGGGTTAAATGAATACATTGGTCCATGCATACTTTAGCTAAACACCAAAGACCAAACTGAGGGAGACAGTTAAGCTCTTTAATACGATGATATGCCATAATATCTGTAACATCCCGTTACCGGTGTGAAGGGCATATCGGCAATTCGGATGGATTAGGTCTGGGTGTATTTATAAATTGATTTGCATATGCATTTGTAGCCTCTATATCATTGATAAATGTTCATGATTGCACAAGCATATGTATGTACATGCATGTATGACAGATTTCTGACTTGATTGTGAAAATTGGAGATTTTGTGATTTTAAGGTTAATTGTGCTTTGATTAGTGAATTGGAGTGTCAAATT
>JANJEY010000008.1:30628234-30647806 GCA_024703695.1 Erythroxylum cataractarum | reverse complement strand
ATTTTTATATTTTTTTAAAGTCATGTCCTTATAAGTCATTTTACACTTAAACAGCTGATACTAAACAGCTAATTTTATCAAACATCTTTAACAAACAGCTAATACAATCCGCTGGTCAAACCAGCTGATATAATCAGCTATCAGCTAACAGCTGATAAAATCAGCTATAAGCTATAAGCTGATTGCCAAACAGGGCCGAAATCAAAGCCTTTTTTCAATTAAGCACGTTCTACTTTTCAGGTTATAAACTGTTCTCTTATTGTTCGCACCATCTGCTCATTTGAGAACTTCTCTTCCATTGTGACAAAATACTCATTATAGCCACTAATAATTCTGCCACAATGCGTTGTTTTGGCCATCTTGTTGTAGGAGATTATTTATACTATCCAAACGATTTGTCGCCCCTCTACTGTTATGTCTATTAATCCAATTTCAATTTTTTTTTAAAAAAAAAGGGGCTTCCGTACTGGGAAACCCTAACCTTCTAACCTTTCCCTTTGTTCCGCCAGAAGAAAGAACCTACCTGATCTTCTTCCTTCTACCTCATTAACCAGAACCTTCTTCTTCTTCTCCGCAACTCAGCCGACGCAGCCGTCATCTTCTGTAATACCGACCACCGCTCGTGACGGTTCATGCTTGTTTTTCTCTCTTTTCGTGCCGCCAACAAGACTCTTGCCGACATTCTCTTGTCCGCGCTTGCGTTTCAGTCTCTTTATCTCCTCACCCCTGATGACCACTGCCTAAGGTTGATTCTGTCGCTTGGTTGCTTCTTTGTGTCTTAGCTGATCTCTTTCTTCTATGTTACCCGGTCTATTTTGGCTCATGCACTTGCTGCCTCAATTTTAAACTTATTGAATTAAACTTATCAAATGAGATTGATTGCTTATTAGTTTTCAGATTACTAATCATGTCTTTTTTTAGTTCATTTCATAAAGCTTAGAGTTTTATTGGTATGATTAGGATATCGAAACCTAAACAATTGGGTTCTATTGTCGACGTAGGAAGTTATATTAATTCTGGTTTTCTGTATTGTGCCTTGGATATTCTTGAGACAGGCTGGAATAAACAGTGAAACATGCAGAATATCCACCATATTGTATCTCGTCTGTCCTCACTAAAAACCAGCCCATCTGTCTCAAGGTTTCTAGGACTGAGAAACAATCGAATATTTCAAAAGAGTATAAGAATCTCATCAGCTAATAGGAATGGAGTGTATTGGATTGTAGGCACTCGTAATTTTTCAGAAAAGTCTGGTAGCAGTGGTGATGGTGGAAATGCAGACAGAGATGAGTGGGAGAATGCAGTGGGTAGGTCCTTTGCTGGGAGTGGCTCTAATGATTTGGATTGGGACTCTGTTTCATCTTGGTCAACTGGAGTGACCAAGGATCATTTTGATGGAGAATCGGTGGTTCACAAGGTTAGTCATAGTGATAGCAGAAAACATATGTCGGCGACCTTTTCTGGCTTAGATGAGATAGAAGACAAGGTAAAAGAGCTCGAGGCTGAGAACAAGAGAAACAAAGCTTTTGTGGATGGTTGGGGGGATAGGATACGAGAGATTAGTGTACTAATGAAGCAAGTAAGAGAGCCTGGTGCAAGAGGATCTTACCTGAAGGACTCGGAAAAGTCTGAGATGTACCGGCTGCACAAGGAGAATCCAGAAGTGTACACAGTTGAGAGGCTTGCCAAGGACTACAGGATTATGAGGCAGAGGGTTCATGCTATTCTTTGGTTGAAAGAGATGGAGGAGGAAGAGGAGAAAAAGCTTGGACATCCCTTAGATGACTCTGTTGAGCTCTTACTTGATACCTGCCCCGAGTAAGATTTTATGATCTGAAGCTAGTATCAATTTCTAATATTGAGACTGGTTTGGCCTTATGGAAATTTCTTGCAGTTGTGGTTGAACTTTATCTGTGATGAATGAGCTATTTAGTGGATAATACATGTTCTCTGTATTGTTTACATTATGCACTAGTTTTTTCTATAAATATAAGGCTTGCTCTGTAGTGGATGCTGTGTGTTTTGTAGTTTAGTAACCATTGGAAACAGTATCAGCTTACATATATCAGTGTCTCCATTAGAGTAGAGTTTTACTTCTCATATTATCTTTCTTTTCTATTGTTGCAGATTTTTCAATTCCCATGACCGAGAATTCCATGTAGCATCCCTCCGATATAGGCCTGATTTCAAGGTCATGCCTGAGGATTGGGATGGCACCGCAAGAGATCCTGACGAAGTGCACTATGAGATTTCTAAGAAAGAGGATGACATGCTTTATGAAGAATTTGTCCAGAGGTTTAACTTCAACAAAATGAAAGTAAGTTCATGTTCTCCATCCCTTTAATTTGAATAGGAAGAACTAAAACTAAGGTAATGATGACCTTTTGCCACTTCTACATAAATAACTCCTGTCCTAGGTGTCCCTAATTTCTTTGTTTGTGGATGCTAATTGATTATTCATGCCATTAAAGCGACGTATTAGCCTCTTCCTTACTTCTATGCTACCATCTGTTGGATTCAGAAAGTTGGATCAGTGGGGGTTAAATCTCAACGAGTGATGTTATTAATTTTACTATTAATTTAATAATATTAATCTCACTATTGGATTAATAATAAAGAGTAAATATAATTTATAGCTAGTGACTATTTTGAAAAAAAAAAAAAGTGCACTAGGAGTATTATGTGAACATGTCATTGATTGTTCCATCTAATTGAATAATATCGTGTAATTTTAGTTGGCAAAAATTATGTCTAAATGAAATGAGAGCTCGGTTTGTTGACAAAAATCCAACTATGACATTTCTATAAGTTCTTTTGTCCTGTTCAGATCATAATATTAGAATGGTGGTAGTACAGATTATGATGACTTAACGTTCCAGGTGTATCTTATTTGATTTCCTAATGGGGAAACTTTATTTTTCATTTGATTTTTTGTATATTATATAATTGATCTTTTGATGAGAGTCCTGAATGCTATTAGAGATTGTACCTATCCTAGTTTTCATACCATGCATTCAATGAGGAGTCATGTACATGGATGTTTTAATTTGAATTAGTAGGGGCAATTGTTGTGGACTCAATTTGGATTGACGAGTCCAACTGGAGTGAGTGGGGAAAAAGTGGGTCAAGCTTGGAATTGGATGGATAAATGACATCATATTTCCTCCTGAACAGTTTGCAGGGAAAGTAAAATGCCATAAATATAGCAAGCGACGTCCCAACAAGGGATGGAACATGACGGTGGAGAAATTGGGAGCGAGGGGTAAGCGAGGAGGTGGTGGTGGGTGGAAATTTGTGAGCATGCCTGATGGTTCCAGTCGGCCACTCAACGAAGTGGAGAAAATGTATGTAAAACGAGAGACCCCACGGCGTAGACGTAGAATTCTTCCATGATGATCCCTTTTTTTTTTTTCTTAATCCCAAGGACCTGGGTTTTTTTTCATTCCTTTTTATTACATTACTTTTTGGCTTTCTTTTTTTCATTCTCAAATCGGTAAAACGCTCCATTATTCATTCCATGTCCAACATTCTATTATTCCCAACAACTACGACATCTCGTATGAGGAATGGGCTCAGTCTCGGAGACAAGTGTGATTGACGGAGACTTTCATTTGTAGTGTTGTTTATTTGAGACTCATTCTCGTCCTGGTAGTTGGCTGTGAAAGGTTCTTAGCTTTTCCTGGCTCCAACCACAAAAAACCCAGGTATATGTTTATATACCCGTTTGTTGAGTTTTTCTGGCTCTGTAGGTTTTTCACATGTTTGTTTTTATATCGTTCAAGATGTATTTTGAGATGTTTCTGACGATCTATTTGAAACTGTAGATTTGTTCAAGGATTTATTATGAATTTATATGTAGAGGAAATAAACACTAATTATTTGTTGCTGATTGCTTTATTTCGAAACTAATGGGTTTGCTCTTTGATCGCAGGTGACATTCCCACTTGTTCAAATCAAGATCGTCGACTCGTACATAGTTCATAATTATTCCGGAACCTAAGCCAAGGTAAAAATCAATACCTAATCTGCAATTCAATCCACTGTCGCTAGTTTTTATTGGTTTTATTATAATGTTTTGCATACTAAGAGTTTCGTAAACAAAATAACTCGTAAAATCCTCGGTACTTTAGAAGTAATATATCACAAAAAGAAACATGTTTTGATATGATAGTACGGAACAAAACATATGGTTAGTACGAGGCATTTGTATGGAAGCCATTAGCTGCATTGGCATTGAGACAGACAGATGATGTGGAGGAGATGAAAGGATTTTATTAAGCCAATTACCAGGTTCACCCACCGGATTTTTCATAAATCATGAACATTTACTTCGGTCAATAAAATCAGTTGCGATATATAAAGTCGAAATGTCACTATTATATAATAGGAATTGGAATTTAATTTCAATCGATTGCTATTTGCTTTGCCTCCCATATCTTTTTTCAATGACAATCATAACCCATATGACCCATTTGGTTCGTGGAAAATTAAAGTGAATTTGAAATCTGATTTTTTGAAAAATAAATCAATAAAAGTAAAGATATTCATATATTTAGATACTTATAAAAATTTAATAGACAAATTATAAGGATTTTTATTATAGTGTTTGGTATGCAAGAGTATTTTATAGAATGTAATTTAATTTTAACTTGTGTTTTTAATTATATCCTTATATTCAAACAAATCCAAATCACATCAACTTTTAAGTCCTTTTACATTATTAACTTCATTTCTTTTTTTAAATATAATTTTCAGTTTTTCTTATAAATAAAAAACTATAGTTATTAATAATAATTATATATTAGATAAAACTTAACGTTAAATTTTTTAATTAAATAGAAAAAATTAATCTTTTATATAATATTTATTAATAAATTATTAATAAAATTTATTTTATTAAACTAATTAATTTAAAAATTAATATTTTTTTTAATATTTTAATTATTAAAGCAAATTTTATTTGAAATATATTTGAAGATATTTTAGATTTAATTAAAAAATTAAACTAAATTATTAAGAAAAACTAAATTATTCATAATTTATATTAATAATAATTTTATTAAATTATTTAATTCATTAAATTGGTCATGTTTGGTCTCATACTTGGTACAACTCCGGCAAGTAGTCACCCTTGCCATATTGATAGAGGAATTGACGAAGGGCTTTTTGTGAAAAGAATCACTAATCATGGAAGAAATATTTCAAAAATACTAAAAAAAACTTCAACCAAGTACAAAGATAAATCTTAAAAACTAATTACTCTTTAAATTTGCCTTAGATATTCTTCTTTGTTAGCATCTTGAAGAGTGAAAAAAATAATTCATATGATTTGGATTATTTACAAGTTTTATTCTAGTTCTAATACGTTCAGCTTGTGTTAAGAATTTCAGTTTGCTAAGTTCTTCATCTAATTTTTGGCTATTCTCATGTTTCTTCTGATTCAACCCTGCAATAGATTCTGCAATTTTTGCCATTTGTTGGTTAGATTTTTCCAAACTTTTAGTAAACTTTTTAGTGATACATTCCAAACATGAAACTAAATTATCAGTACTATTTCTTTTGCAATGTGTTTTCTTTGAACTTCTTCACCTTGAGAATTATCCCTGATTGGTTGATCTCTTCGAGGCTCAACATCTTCCTCCCCATTCATTCTCTTCATTCAAGTTCTCTTCTCTGTTTATATTTTCTAGGATATCTGCGGTTGCTTCAGTATTTTTTCATGTAGTTCGATCTTGTCCTCAAATAATAACTAGTTTATCATAGTAGGAAAATGATCTATTCCTCATAAATTAATTATGCGGATGACTCTACAACAATCACAGTATCACTTATTATACACATTAATAAAACATTGATACAAAAAAGTGCTAAAAATTATAACATCAATCATTATATAAATCATGTAAAAAATATTTTTAAAAAACTAAATAATCTAATTTGTATTAACCTTTAGTTATGCACTCCACACGACAATGTTTGTAGTAACACATTTTTTTTCATTATCCTAACTAAAACTACTTGTTTCTCCACTATTTCTTGCATCATAAATAACATGATATTGTTTTTTCAATAATTTATAAGAAGATTCAATATATTACCATTAAATAGAAAGCTAAAACATAATGCCACAACTGTTGATGGTTCCATCAAAATAAAACAGGTGATAACTGGGTAATTAAAAGATGTCGATGGTGAATGTAGCATATTTACATTCAAGGGAAGATGATATAACAAGAGTGAGAAGAGTACACTACAGAGACAAGTAATTACCATTAAGCAGAAAGCTAATATAATGGCACAATTGTTGATGGTTCCATCAGAATAAAACAGGTGATAACTGGGTAGTTAAAAGATGCCAACAGTGAATGTAGCATGTGCATATTCAAGGGAAGATGATATAACAAGAGTGAAAAGATTACATCATAGAGACAAATAATTATCATTAACAGAAAGCTGAAACATAATGCCATAACTGTTGATGGTTCCATCAGAACAAAACAGGTGATCATTGGGTAATTAAAAGGCGTCGATAGTGAATGTAGCGTATGTACATTCAAGGGAAGATGATATAACAGGAGTGAGAAGACTACACAGAGACAAGTAATTACCATTTAAATAGAAAGTTGAAACATAATGCCACAACTATTGATGGTTCCATTAGAATAAAATAGGTGATAATTGGGTAATTAAAAGATGTCGACAATGAATGTAGCATATGTACTTGCTAAAAAGTGCACAAATTGAAGGTAAATTATGATTAATGGACACCTCAATTACAATAATGAGAACCATATCCATAGCATAGTCAATCTAAAACCAATATAACCACAAGCAGCGTCATTCTAAACAAAGTGAACCTAAATGCTTCACTCACATCGACCATCGCTCAACTAACACATCAACACATTTTGTACATGAAACTTTAGTGATAAAGACAAGTCAAAAAAAAAAATCCAACATCAGCAGGCATAAAATAGGGTCTCAAATTTTATTTGGTAGAATTAACCAAACCATCAGTCAACAAAACCACCTTAATTCAGGCAACAATAGCAGATGGAAGAACATATTAAATAGAGTGAAAGAATTCATATGAATACTAAAAGGAACAAAAAATAACATATTGACTTCAGCACATCACCACAAATTTAATATGTATATGCCAAAAGATAGAAGTTTGGATACCTATAGCTGACTTTGAACAATCCGAAAAGCCAAAAAACTCAGATGTCAAAAACCAAATTTGAGAAAAAAAAAAACCTATGTCTATGTTAATAAGAAAACCAAAAAGCATTTCAACTTTTCTCTAATTTCAACATAAACTAAGAAAAATCAACAAATCCCCATCAATTAGTATTAAGAAAAACTAAGAGTTATGAACAGTTAAACTGAAAAAGTATCGCAAATCTTGATGGGTGTTTCGAGCTCCATCAAATTGGGTTGTTGCAAGAAGATCTCTTTGGACACAGCACACAAGTGACACAACTAATGGATCTCAGACTCAGACAACTGCACTTGCTTTCCAGATCTGCTACGAATCTGAATCTCTTTGCTTTCTCAACAAACTGACATTATAAAACCTAGACTCCAAATTGGCATAAATGAGCATTTGCACGCACACAGATCAGAATACCTAGAAACCTCAAAATCACAGACCATACAAAACCAAAACTTTCCTCCGCTCAACAAAGCTTCGATTTGGATGAGTTGTGAAGCATAAAAGCATGTTCCACAAAAGCATAAAACCACGATTGGGTCAAATTATGGTTTAACTCCTAGTGGCACGACATAAACGTGCTGTATAAATAAAGCAGTCTCTGTTTTCTCTCTCTATTACAAGCCAGTGAATTAAAATGAAGATAAGGACTTGGCATTAAACTACCTTGCAAAAGACTCCTTGCCTTTTCTTCATCAATCATCTACTCTTACAAAATGTATCACAGTTCTATAATTACGTGGCAGAGAAAAAGGGAAGTGAAGAAGATTATAACTTGAGAAGATGAGACGTGAAAACAGATACAACGACCATCATCAAGAGCCAGAAATGGAGGTGATGAGTTGAAGATAGGCATAACAGTATAACCTATCCCGCATGGTTTGAGGGATTAACGGTAGACAATAGGAAATAATAGTGATATAATAGGAATTGGAACTTAATTTCATTTTTGTTATTTTCATTGCCCCCCATATCTTTTTTCAATGAGAATCATAACTCATATTGTATTATGAAGGAATATGTTAACAACAATTTTTCTAAGAGCTTTATCATCAATTAATGATATGTAGTTAAGTTAATCGAAACTTTGACCTTTTGAAATTGGGAAACATCATTAAGCGTATTTTAGAAATGTAACCTAAAACTCAGTTTCACGTTATAATAAAAGGTTAAAACTTTGATAAGCTTAATACGATATAAACAATGCTCCAAATTAAAACTTCATAGCAAAAAAACAATAAACCTAGTAATTTAATGTTAAAAAAACTTCTTTTTCAATGTGAGTAAAAGGAAAAAAACCACGGTCAAAAGAGAATTTCACTATCATCAAAATCATTATAATAGTCCAATGTCTTACTACTATTTTCAACATTCAACCACATGATGATAACAAATCATATTTTACCCTAATAGGGCACCAATACATAGTACATAAAATGGAAGAGAAAATAGAGCTAATAATTTCAACTTAATCCAAACAATAAATGTAACCAAATCTCTATGTGCTAGAGACCACGAAATGTCAATTCCACTATTGAGAAAAAGGCTGATGAGTTTAGAACTCACATGCAAAAGTTCAGCCAAATTAGAGAACAAATAGCCACTTGATTGTCCATTTGATCAAGACTTTGTAGATGAAGAAGTTATGAAGGGAAGCTACTATTTATGGAAATTATAGATAATTTACAAAGCCCTAATTACTAATAACGCTGTATATGATCAAGATCAATTTAAAAGGAGTCTCCACACAAAAAAAAAAAAAAACTCAGCCAAATTGGACTAGAAATAGCCATCTCATCATCTCTTTAATCAAAAGGTACACAAGTTGAAATTTCAAGAAAATATGTTTATATATATCCCATAAAAAAACAGTCACCTCTCCCTATTCCACTAGTGTGTAGTAAAAACTAATATTAATTTATTACAATTTTCTTTTCATCTCTTCCTCCCTTTTATTTAAATTTCAAGAAATGAGTTTTTATAATATTTCAGTCATTCTTCACATTGGAGTGAAACCCAAAAAGGCCTAACAAACTCCCCCTCACAACGATGTGGAGGGGTTCACCATTCTAGTAATCAATCGATAGATCTCAAGTTTTTCTCTTACAGGCCGTTTGGAAACTTTCGAATTGGATTTATTGACGAATTAGATTCAATTATATTTGTGGGATTGAATTAAATTTGATTTACACTATTTGGAATAAATATAAAAATATTATAATTGAATTTAATTATATTAGTAGGAACACAATAAAAATGAATTCAACTAATTTATATGACTTTTTTTTATCCTTAACTATGTAATCAATGTGTGTGTATTTTGTAGTAATTTGTATATTTGAAATTTTTTAATGTTTTAAAAAGAATTAGCTCTTCAATTTAGAATTCAATTCACATTATTTGATATGTGAATTGAATTCATAAAGAAAATGAGATTCAATTACGTGGTTGAATTCAAGTCATCTCTTTTTCAGCATTCCAAACGCATGAATTGAATTCAATTACATAAAATTAATGAATTGAATCTAATTAATTAGTTTCCAAACGGCTTGTTAGTAATGGTTTCATCAAGATATCAGCACCATTATCCTCATTATGAACTTTCTCAAAACACATCAACTTAGCATCTAATACGTCGTGTATCTAATGATATTGTGTATCAATATGCTTAGACCTTGACTAGAAAGAGGAACTCTTATCGAGATGCATTATATTATGATTGTCATAGAACATAATATACTTTCTTGGTTAATGTCAAGTTCTAGGATAAATTTTTAAAGTAAAATAACCCTTATAAGCGTCAATAGCTTCAATAAATTTTCTTCAGTTGTTGAGAGAGCAATGCACTTCTATAGTCTAGTTTGTCATGACATTACTCCCCTCACAAAATTAATCAAATACCT
Source organism: Erythroxylum cataractarum (assembly GCA_024703695.1). Taxonomy (NCBI): domain Eukaryota; kingdom Viridiplantae; phylum Streptophyta; class Magnoliopsida; order Malpighiales; family Erythroxylaceae; genus Erythroxylum; species Erythroxylum cataractarum. The sequence goes on along the minus strand of JANJEY010000008.1, from coordinate 30,637,690 downwards.
AAAGGTTGACTTGTGAGAATCAATATTTCCAGCCATATCAACATCTATAAAACCTACTAAAACATGCTTGTAACCACTAAAAGAAAGCTTCAAGTCAAATATAATACACAGATATCTCATAATCTACTTCGCTACATTTCAATGTTCTTTGCGAATAATAGAAAGATAGTGACTCACTATACTAACTAGATAAGCAAAGTTAGGTCTAATACATACCATGGCATACATCAAACCCCCTATCACTAAAGCAAGAGGACTACTTATGTTCTTGGCCTTATTTATGAAAAATATTTGAAGTAGCTTTTGAATGTACTTTTCTCGTGATGAGTACAGTTTCCTTGCTCATCTATCCTGAGTGATAAAAATTCCCAGTATTTGCTCACCCAAGTCCTTAATGGAAAAAGACTTATCAAACTGTTTATTTAAGTCATTTATCCTACAAATATTCTTTCCAATAGCGAGAATATCATCTAGAGCAAGAACATAATAAAATCATCATAAAAAACTTTTGTACAAAAACATAACTGTCAAAAGTAGTCTTTATATAATCATGCTCTTTAAAAATAATTCAAATTTTCTATAGCACTATCTCGGAGCCTATTTTAACCTACAAAGACTTTTCATCAGTTTGAAAACATATTATTCTTTCCCTTTCATTTTAAACCTTTATGGCTGCTCTATGTAAATTTCTTTATCAAGGTCACTATAAAGAAAGGTTATACTATTTACTTAATTTATAAGTTAAGACTGGCTACTAAACCAGGAATTGCACAAACAAAGGTTATCTTAACTACATAAGGAAAAATATCCTCAAAATCCATACCTATCTTTTGTCCAAACCCTATAACAATAAGTCTTACTTTACCTTGTACCTCGACCTTGGGTTATGTTCCTTATGTTTAATTTTAAAGTCCCAATTATTTTTTAGTGCTTTCATACCTTTGGGAAATTTAACCAACTTAAAAATGTGGTTTTCATGGAGAGACTACATCTCATCCAACATCGCTTTGATCCACTTCTCCTAATGCTAATCTTTGATAGCTTCCTTATGACACTCTAGTTCCCTTACATCAGTTAGTAAGATATAATCTTGTGCAGAGTATCTAAGAGGACAAATGATTTCTAGAGTACCTTCTAAATATGTTTCCAAGAATCACCTTTACTAACTGTTCCACTTCAGCATTCTTAGGTTCTACTTCCTCTATAGGAACATCAACATCAACTGCATCTTATTGTTTATCAAGGGCACCATTTGCATCTTGTTCTTATCTCGGTGTATAAGGAACTATATCAAAATTACTTAGCGTATAACTACTATAAGGTACTGATTTCTCTTCTTTATTAAGGTTTATCATAATCTGATCCTCTGTGAACATATTGGCTTTACTTCTAACTATCCTTTTGCTAGTTGGATTATACAACCTGTAGCCAAACTAATCCTAATCATAGCCAAGAAAAATGCATTATGGAGTCATTATGTAAAGCTTTATCTTTTCATGTTTAAGAATATGAACAAACTGTTTGCAACAAAAAACATGCAAATGGTCATTTGATATGTTCTTGCGAGACTAAATTTTATTTAGCACCTTTAGCTACAAAGGAATACATGCTAAGATATTAATGACTTATGTTATGGCGTTTAAAGATTTAGCCTAAACAAACTTTAGTAATCAAACTTTTGAAAGCATACGTTTAAATATTTCAACTAATGTTCTATTAATCCTTTCAACCAAACCATTCAAATAAGGTTTCTTTGGGTTTCTTTGGATGTCTAATTCCCTATTCTCCGCAGTAGGAATGGTCCTAGGTACTCACCACCATTATTAGTTTATTTATACTTCAATTTATTTCCATTTTCTCTCTTAAATGAGACCTGAAACTACTTAAAAATATATAAGACTTGATCTTTTGATCTCAAGTTGTAAACCCAAATTCTCTTTGAATGTTCATCAATGAAATTTATAAAGTAATAAGCACTATAAATGGATATAATTTTCATGTGACCAAAAACATTTAAAGCACTACAAGTCTTTTACTAGTCGGCTTATGCTCTTTATATAACTGTTATAATGACTAGTTCTTGTCCTTAACACCTACGAAGGGTCCCAAAACACATAAATAGGCACTTTCTCATTGATGTTAGCATTAAGAAGGTTTTGTATGTCATATATATACATTTCAAATTACTTTTCAATCATTTGAGTGTAATTGTTTCACATTTATAAGAGTGAGCCTTTTTGGAGTTATCAAGTGAATAAGTGAGATAATTTTGAGGTGTAATCTTTTATTATGGTGTTGGATATTATGCTTAAGTGTGATCTAAGTAAGACTAAGGTTCATCTTCACCTTAGAAGAAGATCGTAAGAACTTTTCACTAAGAAATATTGTGCAAAGGTTATTATTTGCCTTGAAAGAAAAAGTATAGAAAATTTTCAAGAATAATCTTAGGAGTGGACGTAGCAAAGGTTGTTTAATGAGCTATTATAAATTAATTTGCATTCTCTCTTCCATATCCTCTTTAAATTATTACACGATTGCTTGATTAATGTATATTGAACAATTCCACATCCTTATTTGCATTTATTGTTATTAATTAAGTTCATCGGTTAGAAATATTGTTCAATTCCATAAATACCAAATTCACCCCCCTCTTAGGCACCAACAGGAACTAACTTGTGGTATCAGCTCAAGGTAATATTTCTAATGAAATCCTACACCAAAGATCATGATGGCTTAGACAAAGCATTAGTAAACCACCCTTCTTTGATGAAAATGATTACCTTTTCTAGAAAACTAGGATGAGGTTCTTCTTAATGACTAAAAGTGTTGACTTATAGGAAAGAGTATCAAACAGTTCCTTTATCCCTACTAAAATTATAAATGATATAAAAGTTCCAAAGTCTAAAGAAGAATGGGGACACCAAGATAAACTATTACTTTCCTTGAAAATTAGGGCCATATATATCCTTTTTTGTGCATTAGGGATAAATGAATTCAATAAAGTCTCTATGTATGAAACAACTCACAAACTTTGACATACTTTAGAAGTCACTCGTAAAGGAACAAAGCAAGTTAAGGAAAGTAAAGTTAACATACTAACACATTAATATGAATTATTTTTAAATGAAGCATGATGAAAGCATATTTAGCATTTATACTATATTATTGATATTATTAATGTTCATAAAGGTCTTAGAAAGGCCTATACTAATGACGAAATAATAAAAAACTTGCTAAGGTCACTTCTAAAGATATGAGAAGCTAAAGCAATAGCCATAAAAGAAGCCAAGGATCTGACAATGCTACCATTAGAAGAACTTATTAGTTAACCCCTTATATATGAAGCGAGGCTCTAAGAGATACAAGAAAAAAATGATGGTTTCAAAGAAAAAAATTAATGTTTAAAGCCTTAAAAGAAGAGTCGAGGAAAGAGGAAGAGACATCAACTAGTGAAAGTGATAAAGAAGATTTGGCTTAATCACTAGAAAATTTAAGTTCTTGAAGAAGAAATTCTCTAAAAAAAGGATTTCAAGTAAGGTAAATTGATTTAAAACATAAATCCTCTAAAATTATTTGTTTTGAATGTAAAAATATTAGCCATACAAAGTCACAATATCCTTGAGTCAATGATAATGAGAAGTATAAGAGAAACTATAATTTGGAGAAGAAGCATAAGAAGAAAAAAATTTAAAGCATCAACTTGGGATGAAACAAGTGAATCCAAAAGTGGGCATTTGAAAGAAGAGATAGCTCATAAGTTCTTTACTACTATGGATAAAGATAAGGTAATATCCAACCTAATTCTTGAGATAATGATTCATTGTGACATTGATTTAATATATAATAAATTAGTTGAGAGCCATGAAATCATAAGCATGGAAAACATAAATCTATTATCCAAAATCAAAAAGGCTCAAAAGAATCTAGATGTATGCATGAGTAAGAATGAAAGATGAAAAGTGAATTGTATAGCATTAAAGCATAAAAATGTTATTATTAATGAGAATCACGACATAGATGCATCAAGGTATGAGAATGAAACATTACAAAAAAAAGGTAGATTCTCTATGGACTCTTTCTCTCATAGACTCTTTGTTTAAGTTGACTATAGGGAGTGAAAGTTAGAAAATATACTAGGAGCTCAAAAGAATTCCAATGATAGGCATGGGATAAGATATAACCATAGAAATGAAGGCAATTCTTAAACCAACATTTGTAAGGGAAAATATTTTCATAGTGAAGAACTATTGCCTAGTTTGTCAAATGAGTGTAAAGTATCCACATCCAAGTATATGCATGCACATTTCAAACCCACTAAGACTAATCCTAAAAGCAAGTATCATGTTTTTATATATGACTCATAATTTAGGCACAGAGTTTAATACTATCAAAGGGAGAATAAGCAAAACTTCTATGATAAAATGCAAACCCACTTACATCCTTTTAGGCCTCAAAGATGCATACATCAATCCTTCATTATTGTAGAAATCATACATATAACCATGGTAGCACATTTCACTACCTTAAGAGAACATTCAGTAACTTACAAGAAGATTCCTCATTATGCATTCACACATAAAATTTGAACAAATGCATATATGCATCATCATCACTCTTAGAACATGATATGTTATTTTTATGATATGGACATGTCAAAATATTTTATTCTTTTAAGAAAATGATGTCAAGAAAACCCTTGAAAGTATGGGTTAAAAAGAAGAAGGAACCTAACAACCAATCAACGAAGCTTATTTGAGTTATTAAAATATGTTAATTACTTTACTTTGTAAGGTTATTATAAAAAAAATAGCAAATGGTATAGTAGTTATTGAATTTAGTGTTATTAAGGTTACTATGCATTTAGTCTTGATGAGTCTCACCTTCTCTCTTCTAACAAAGTCTTGAAGATATTAGAGGATATGGAGAATTTAGCCATTAAAGACTTTTCAAAATTTTCAAATTTTAAACCGAGTGAGAAACAAGTGAAGGACGAGATTATAAACTTAAGAAGAATATTTACTCAAATCTCTAAGTAATGTTCGACACAAGGTAGTTCTTAACTTATAATTTAGACATATATGATAACTTGCATTGATGTATCAATTTGAGTATAAATATTTAGTAATGATTAGTAGCATTTGAATTATCAATAAGATGTTTAATAATAGTTTTTAAAGTGTGAACTTTAGTAAATAGACTTAGAGAGATTATTATAGGACACTAAGTTTGATAGGAATTCTTTTTGATAAAGAGATCCATTCATTTTCTTGATTGATTTTGTATGTTTAAAGTCTCTTTTAAGGTTTTTGATAACTCTTGATTGATATTACTATGACTCAATAACTTTTCTTACGTTTAAATTTGAGTTTTAAATTTATTTTTTTAACTTCTAGAATATAGTGATTTTGTTCTTTGTTTGGTCATGCAATTGGTCGAACTTAAAACTCTTATAATTTCCTTATGATTAAGAGTAGCCTAATTGTATGATACAACAACACTTTTGTTTCTCAACCCTCTGGATTGGATTGAAAAGAGCTCCTTAATTTTCTACACCTGTACATATATAACTCCATGTCTCAATTGTGAAAGAGCAACCTTCATCCATTCCCTTGTATACGACTAAAGAAAATCAAAATAGTGAATTCCTATATAAAAAGTTATAATTGCTAGCAAATTATTGTTCCCTTGGATGTGAGCACCAATTTGTGATTTCACTTTGCTATCTTCATCCTATTTGGAAGCTGGATTCCTTTAATGGCCTTATTTATCAAAAGCCAAAACTATGTCGTAATTCTATCAACAGAATAAATACACAGAATATGTAAAAAAAAATTCTTATTATAGGCCAGGAATCAAGCCTTTTATTATCCTTATACATTCTTTTGCCTATTTTTTAGTTTCTTGGTTTGTTTGTTTATTGTGTGGAAGTTCTATCTTACGTTTGGTTTCAATTTGGGAAGTAACATGTGAATAATAGAAAAATCATTCTCATTTCCTTTACACTTGAATGTAATTCCTCAGCATATTTAGGCTAATAAAGTCATGCACTACTTCATTCATTTCCTAGAAGGATTAGCTTCAAAAGATTGGTGCCTTTTCCATTAATTATAACATAGTAAGTAATATTAATCAATTGAACCCTTTCAATAAATAACAATATCAAAATTTATAAAATTCATAAATATATACTTTTACTAAAATTAACATGAGTAAGCAAACATGTTTCCTTTTTTAGGAAACATCTTATCACATTGAGCTTGAATTTAGTTAAATTTGTCTAATATCAAGACACGTGTATTTTGACAAAAGTCATACTTAATTTTATAAAGAGCACAATGTCTTCGTGAAGCTTATTGTATTCAACTTAGCAAAAAAAAATCTTTTATTTTAATATAATGATAGTTATTAGGTAAATATTTTACATAATAAAAATAACTATAAAAAAATTGACTTCTAGTGGGTTAATTAATGCTCATGTTATATTTTTTACATGATAGTTGCAATATCGTATTAGGTTTCAAAGTTTTTCCATGATCATTTCAACTCAGATTATTCCTTCAAGTAGAAAGAGTTAATAAGGCATATGAGTTCTCTACGTATTTTTTTAGAATATAAAATATTTATTAATAAGTGTGCTAATTTAGATGAATCAAAACAAAAACATAATAAGTTTACTTTTCTAAGACCTTTTAATTCTATCACAACAACATCATTAGCTTAAAACCTTGAATTTATAAGATACAAAGTCAAAGAACACTTGTTAAAGTTTATATATTGATGCTTTGATTTCATTGTCTTTTTTTTTTACTTGCATTTTATATGTTTACATTGTTGAATATAGTTGAAAGTTGGAGAGCTTTTTGAAGAAAAAGGGATCAATTTCTTCTATTTCATTTCAGCACCACACAATGTATGTACATAAACGATCTATTTATACTAGAAAGGAAAACACACTATTGGTTATTTACACTGTTGTACTTGTAAAGGCAATTGCAAAAGTGACAGAGGAATAAAGTAATGCAAGGAATAAAAGGACCATGCGCAGATGAGGAGCATGGTGTGCCAACGGAGGCGGCGCGAGGGAACGTTGTGTGTACTGTAGGAACGAGTGGCAGAGTAAGTCCAGTGCAAAGTAAGTGACTCTGAGAGGTATGCGGGAGAGATGAACGTGTGGGAGATAGTCCTTTGGGCTTGTGAGCTAAAAGGGAGAGATCCGGTCCATAGAGGACACTACCCTTGCACTGACCCGGCCTTGAGCACTAAAATGAGAAACGAATCAATTCTTCAACACTTTTCATTATCCTCCTCTCTAGCTTTAATATAGCACTTTTATATGTAACTTAGTACATTTTCGAGTAAATTGCATTGGGATTTTGTATTATCATTACTCTAAAATTTCTTATATGGCTTAAGTAAGTTTTACATGTAACATCATAATTCAAAATAGTTTCGTACAGATCGATTTGAGGCAATATAATATATAAAAGAACCTTTATTATTAATAAAAACATATAAATGAGTATATTCTACTATCATCAAGTCACATAGATAAATAATAGAACAAGGAGGATACAATTTACAACATTTTTTGTAGTTGTTGCTTAATGACAGTGGTGATTAGAGTATCTTGTATGGACAAGAGTAAAAATATTTTAGAATTTTCGATGAAAATACTCGCTATTGACTATTCAAATAATCCGGATAAAATGGAACTGTGCAATTGAAAAATTATACTTTAAATCACCAGTTCCAAGCTTTAATTTTCAGCATTGGAAGAGAGAAGTGAAGTTATATGATTACCCTATTTAAATGTTAAATAGGGATAAAGTTACTTGCTTTCTTACCAAAATCAAAATTTCAGGGCAAATTGGGAAGTATGTCATAGCTTATATGATGACGTATTATTGAAAATCAAAGGAATTGGAATTCAAAAAACAGTATTTTGCCTGTGAATTAACAAAACGGAAGAGCTTCTTTGGATAGAAAGCTCCGCCTCTTCTTTGGGGTTTCATGTTCTGTTTGTACAAGAACTGAGAATCGGATACATGTAAACTCAGTGGTATGAATGCAATTGGAGATATAACAGAGAGACAATGTGCGTGTGTGTGGAAAGGGCAATGCAACTGCAGAATGTTGTTATAACTTGTAATTAATAAAACGACACGAACATATAGCAAACATCCGCATATATACGCCTGCAGTGCGTTCATGTCTCCGACGTGGTTTGATGATGTCCAGTTCATGGCCTTATGAACTGATTCTTGGGTGGAATCTTCACCTCCCTATTAACTTTCTTGACTCACGATCGGTATCTTGGCATTGGTTTCTGTAAACGTACGAAAACAACTACAAAGTTAGATTGATGAATACATCAGCTTCCAAAAAGTGTAGCTATGTTTAGGTCGAAATTAATAAACAACGTTGATAATCTATCAATTAATGTTAATTTCTCCTTTTAAACCAAGCATATAAATAGGTAGAAGGAAGGAAAAAAAAACGTAATTAATGCCCATGAAATGTATAATTGAGAGAAACGGTAAAATCTTGGAGCTCCCTTCAGTCCAATGGGGGGAAAAGAAGAGGAAGGAGTTGCTCCCAGCCAAACTTAACATTTGTTTGAATTAGCTTACAATGACCAAGTGTCGCCTAACTGCATGATATGGCAGCTCTTGCCTCTTCTCAGCCCTCGGGATTGGGCTGAAGGAGCTCCTTAATTACTTATCTTAGACTTCATGTCGCTTTGCAAGAGAAATGTGGAGGACCCGGTTGGCACTTTTAATTACTCTCTATTTCCTCTTTATATATGGTTTCTCAAATCCAACATTTGAGTCTGGATACCTAGTCAAATGGCAGTGTACTTCCCCTGCAACATGTGAAAATGAGTTGTGTAAGGCAAATAATACGGGTGGCTTTTGCATCGATTTGTTCCATCTTTATTCCCACCTCGGACATGGTTTCCGGATTCCTGTTATTAACCACATCGGTAGCCATGATCAATCTCAAAGTGAAAAAACCTTCAGAATCCAAACCCAATACGCACTAGTTACTTGGCACCAGCTGTGAGTGCGTTATGTTAATACTTTCTTACGTAATAAAATTCAGGATCTTGGAATTTAATAAATTTTCACAACAATATATGTGTACCTTGATACATCATATATCTTAAATTTGATAATCTTATGTAATCTTCGCAAGATATCTTTTAAATTTTGTTTTCTCTCTCTTGGCCTTTGTTTCGTAACTTTCCGTATATTTATGATGGAAAGATATATGGAAGACTTTATAGGTAAAGAGAGAGGTAGTTATCCGTTTAAAATTCAAATGACACCTCTTTTTATTATCCTTTTCTTTACATTCCATCATCGTAAATACATCATGTTATTTATTTTAATTAAACCTAATATCTCTTATTCAAATAACTAATGGGATTTAATATACTTATATGATTAAACCAAA
>JANJEY010000008.1:30587697-30607618 GCA_024703695.1 Erythroxylum cataractarum | reverse complement strand
AAAGCTTATTTGGTATAAATACATTGATTTGTCAAAGTTGAGTTAGTTTTTGAAGATACTCACATGAACCATGCATTCACAACATTGTAAAGTGTTTTTTTAGCCTTTTCGGTTTTCAAATAATTTCATCACCTTTAATACTGCACTATAATTAAATATTCGCATACATTTGTTTTGTTGTTATCATCCTTAATTGCTAATTGGAGCTTTAAGGATTGCCCTTCCACAAGATTGGTTTTTTTTATCAATGTAAAGTTCCTTGGCTATTTGACACTTAAAAGTTTTTTTCATTGTGTGATGTCCATGTATATTCCTTTATAGAGTTAGCTTTTTTGGTTTAATTGTTTTATGTGTGAGAAATTAATATACATATGCCCTCTGAATTAGGATTAAGATACACCAACTCATCATCCTATGTACAAATTAACTTTTTTTATTACGTTAAATGTTTAAGGAGCTGGAGATGAAGTTGGGCCTGTGGTAACGGTGAGAATTGGTGAATCACAACATGTTCACTATATAAAGTGTTATCTTTACCCTTGAGAGCAAGAACTTTTTAATTTTGTTTATTTTTTGTTCTTTTACACCTTGAGATAATTTTTACTACAATATATTGTAGTTGTAGTGGCCTTTGGATGCCAAAGATTGTTGGACTTGTATGCTAAGTACTGAATAAGTATTGTCATATTTGTTGTTGAAGAATTTTAAGTTTTATTGTTGATTAGCTTGGTTTCTCAATCAATATATGAGCCTCATGTTTCTTTCTTTTTTCTTGATAGTGATGCATTAGAGATATTGGCTTTGAGAAACTTGTATGATGTCTCATTTGTAGGCTGCTTTTTAATGAATAAATTAGGAAGCAATTGCTGGAAAGTGCAATGTTGTATGTACATCCAAGGACCCAAGAAATCCACAGCCAACAGATGAGGAACTACGAAATGCTGATTTCATATTTTATCGCACTTTTGATGTTGGGAGATGTGAAATTTCAGATAAGATTGATGACAAGATAGCTGGGGTTGAAGGTACATGTCATTTCACATTCTATAATTCACTATTTATTATTGCAATTGTTAATCCTTTTCCTTGATTTCATAATTGTTGCAGTTAAATTGTTGCTAAACTCATATGGTAGTAAGAAACCTGGTGAAGCTTCAAAATTTGAGTTGGACAAGAAAGAAGTTGGTGTTAAAAATATAGTTACAGATGTAAAGGTTGTTCCCCCTAAGAAAAACATATTGGGAAATGGTCTAACTAATATGATAGATGGTGGTCATATTATTGACTTAGCTAAAGAAAGTGCGTCTCCTATGTCTATACAAAAATCTACATATGGTGGAAAGATTTCTATATGTGATGTGTCAACCGAAATAACAAAGCATAGCCACATTGATGGAAGATCATTTGATTTGAGAACAGTGTGTAAGCTTGGAGATAAAGAAACTATTGATCCAAGAGCATCATTTGACAAACAAGAATCTATAAATTGGAGTGACGGTGTCAAATCAAGTGATGCAACTAAAATTGAAGGTCAAAAGGAAGATGTTTCAAGGGATAAGATCAATTTAATGCCTAAAGTGCCGAAGGATAGTCTTCCTAAAGATATTAAGGGAAACTTGCTTGATTCCAAGATTGGTTTGATGACTAAGGATGATGTGTTGAACGCTGAAAATTATCTTCCTAAGAGTTTTGTCAATGAGAAAGTAAAAAATAATGAGGATTCTAGTGAATTAGATAATAGGCCATCAAAGAAAGCAAAATTTGATGGTTCTATCAAAATGACCAGGGATAAGATTAAGGACAATGCTCTAAACATTAGTGACAAGTCTAGTAATGGTGTTGTCAAGCCCACAATTAACACCATCAATGATTTTGGGCCCAAGTCTAAACATAAACTTGCAAGAGATTCATATGGGCTTGATAGAGACCCTGTGAAGATATTGAAGCCCAATGAGGAACTTAGAAGAATTGCTAGTGGCAGATTGCTTAAACCATCATATGAAGCATCAATTGAGGATGGCATGGTCTATTCGCAGACAATGGAAGTAACACGAAGACCAGAAGTTGTAAGTAGTGGTGCAAGGCTTTATTTACCGTACGTTATTGCTATTTGTTTTGCCTTTTATTTCTCTTAGGTTCTCTAGGGGATAAATTGCACCATATCAAATCAAGGGCATTCCTTTTAGATATTTCCCAACTCCCATCCTATTCATCCCTAATATTCAAAGTGATGGAAGAAACTAAAGCCAAAAAAAACAGAGAGAGAAAAGACGAAGGAAGAAATTCCTCCTCATGCACCGACAAGCAATTGACAATGGGCTTCTTGATATTAAAAGGATAAAGTGTGGAAAGTTACCTTCAAATTTAACTTGTAGTATAAGCATGGTGATAGATTTTTCATATTTGTCAAAATTCATTAGAGCATAATGTGTCCAATCAAAAGGGAGCAAGTAAAGCTTAGTAATGTTCTTTTTGTTCAAATCCGTCGCGAGCTTCTCGTCAACCTTTTTGTGCGATTTTCTCAAACGAAAGTTGTGTCCAAGCTTTAGAATGAGTCCAAAGTTTGTTCTAAGATTTAGTTCATAAAGAAATATAAAGTTGGGTGGAGGCTTGATATTTCGTTTAGTTTGATTAAAAAGACAATTATATTGAGATAAGTCTATAAAAAGATTGTCCATGTTAGTTAATAAAATTATCTAAATGAGTATTGAACAACTTTTCAAATGATACATAATAAAGCTTTGTGTTTAAACCCTTCAGCAATGATGCTTATAAGTCTTAAGATTTTGCTAGTTTACTAAACAAGCCTTAAAATAAGACTTGGAAGCATGTTATGCAAATGAATGTGTTAGAGTATCAATCTTTGCCTAACTGAGTTATAGATTTGTTATTGAGCGTTTTAGTTTGTTTGTAACCTTGAATGCGTATGGATATGGCCCTTGAACAATTGCCTTGTATAGCATTTAATGATATGTATTGTAGGATTTCTTTTTTTCTCTTTATAAGGGCAAACTTTGGAGCAACTAGTAAGGTTATTCCTTTGTAATCGGAAGGTTATAAATTCAAGTCACGGAAACAGTCTCTTTGTAAAATGGAAAGGGAAGATCACGTATAATTGATGACCCTCTTCGGCCCTTCAAAATGTAGAGAGCCTTGTCACTGGAGTTTGCCCTTTCTATTGTAGGATTCTTTTTTTGCTTTGTTGGAGAAGATAAAGGCTTCATAAAGATTTGAACCTCATATGTTGTAATGTTGATGTTTGAATCTTATGATATCATATAAGTTTCACAATTTCCAGCCAATTTGTTCAAGGGAGGGATATTGAAGTTTTTGTATTTTATGTTTAGCCAAACTTTTTATCTTTATTTCACTTTCCAGAGATGCAAAAAGCTTGTTATGTGCATTATTGTCCTATTAATTTTTGTTTCTTTTATGGGATAACGATTGTGAAGATGTATTTGCTACTGAAATTTTGTGGTGATACTGTGACAGGATAAAAGCAGATGGTTTAAGGATCTTGTAAGTACTTCTCAACTGTTGCCCTTTAATCTTGGTCACACCATTACATAAATTTCATTAAAAATTAGTCGCATGCTAATTTTTATATTTCTCTTTATTTGTCTCTTATTTTACAGTACATTTATCCATATATCTTTGTTGTTTTGCTTATTTGTCATCAGCCTTGGGAGGAAAGAATGAGAGATGCACATGAGCGAGGAACACTTGTTCTGCTTCAAAATTTGGATCGATCTTACACTTCAGCGGAAGTTGAGGTGATATATTGGAACCTTGGATCCTTACTTTTGTCTTTATATATATATATATACACACACACACACATATATATGTATGATGTTAAGTCACTTTATAGGAGGGGGTATTTTCCCACAATTTTCCAAGCTATAATTTTTGTTTTCTTTTCTAAATGTGTGTGTGTGTATTAGTGACTATGATTTTAAGTCACATTATAGGAGAGGTGTATTTTCCCGCAATTTTCCATGATATATATTTTTTTAATATATTTGCAATTGGTTGTTGTTATTGTGTGCCATGTAATTTTAACAACTTTATCTCCCAATTTTGAATTTTATTGATGTCAAAAAACTAGGGTCTTATTTGGCATGCCTTCAATGAAAAATGCACAGCAAAGATGGTTCAACAAACTACATTTTCTAGCCCTCATTATGGTAAAGATAAACACATCACTCGTACGATAATACATTAATTGGTGAGCCAATAATATCCTTGATATGTGGTATATTATCTTTTATCATTGCAGGTCAAGCTTTTGCCATATTTACAAAGAGGGAAGTTGCAGAACTCGTGATAATGAAATTGGATGAGGGTTGCTTGATGCTATCAAATGGGAGGTACCTTGCAACTTTCATTTGATTTCTACTACGTAGATTTGTGTGGACATCTAATGTCCTTATTGCTATGACATCTAAATCTGACACATCACTATATATTGGTTGTCTCTTAGCACTTTGCTTCCATCTTCTTTTCCATCCATGTCAAACAATGTTTGCATTAGATGCAAAATCACATATGTGCTCATAAGGTTAGTAGGATGGTAGTTTCATAGAAGAGATCTAGTCAAATGCTTATTGGACGTGATAATTTGAAAATTGAAGCTTAGACTCTTAGTGTTCATTGTTTTTCATAGAGTTCCTTAAAAATAACTCATAAATTTCACATTACAATAAGAGACAATGGTTAAGGAATCCGCGAAGACGAACCACCTCTTTGAAGAAGAATTTTAACAATGTTGACAATATTGTTTGATGTAAGACAAATAGGAGAATTATTAACTAGTTGCTAAAATCACAAAATTAGAAGATATGATTGATATTAGGTTGCTGGAATATCAAGGTTCAAGGTTCAAGGTTGAATTTTGTCTAAGAATGTTGAAATTTGAGATTTTGTATAGTTGGAATTTTAAGGTTTGATTGTTGGAAATTTAGGGTTAGGATTTTCGGGTTTAATATATTGGAATTTAGGTTTGAGATGGCCAGAATGTTGGTTAGGTTTGTTGGAATTTAGTAAGGAACACAAAGATCGGAAGGTATGAAATTGGTAGTCACTCCTAGGGTCTAGGAATCACTCTTAGAAGAAAGCATCACACCTTATAATTGAAAACTCAAGTTTGGAGAAAAAAACTTCCAGATTGTTTTTTATTATTGAAGGACTAAGTACACACATATATATAGAGTTTTAGAGCTCTTATTCTAGTAGGAAAGGGTTTCTAATAAAAATTCTATGTCCTAAACAACTATGATAGCATATGTAAAATAAAATAACATATTTAACCTACGTAACTTACTACTAATTCCTATCTAATAAGGAATCCTAACATAATCTAAATTTCAACTATTAATTTTTGTTGTTAACTTAATCCCTAATCTTCATCCCACCAAATTAAGGTTTGTGGTCAACTAATTTTTTCTCTTTTATTTCTTTTATATACTTTGAGTTCTTTTGCATCATTATTTGTCTTGAAACATGAAATGAAATGACTCATCTTTGAAAACCTATCTACCACCACATAATAGAATTATAAATTCTTATAGATTTATGGACTCCTAATACAAAATTCATAATCATGTCCTACTACGGTTCATAAGTTGAAGATAGCCATGGGTATGGTCTAGAATTTTGTTTCTTTTCTTTAGTTAATTGACATATTCAACATTGTTGTATGCCTTCAGACACTTATCTCTTATAAAGAGGACCAATAAAAGTGATCTTCAACCATGTTATGGTTTTATCTCATCCAAAGTGATATGTTGTCATAAGCAAGTCAATATCAAGCGTAAAATAAAAAAGCGAGAAGAAAAACTTCTACAAATATGGAAAATTTGGACTTCAATTGATCCTCGTTCACAAGGTGCTCCAAGAACTAGTCCAAAAAATAACACTTGATAGCAATCTAATTTCATCTTAAGCTTGATATTGACTTGCCTTGTTGATTTTTATATAATAATTTGGACTTATTTGCAAGTCTTTTGATTGTGAGTATTGGTCTATTATTGTTGTTGGATAGTTGCTTCTTATGTGATTGGATTACATCCTTATTTTCTTTAGTAGCAAGTTTATCAAGGTTGCACTAATGATGCGTGATCTATCTTCATTTGTAGGCCTCTAGTTGGAAGCTTTGGAACTCCTTATTTCCCGCAAAAGAAATCAACATTTTTTGGGCATATCAATATTAGTAGAAATAGACTCCATATGCATCGGGAGATGGTAAATGTCTCTCTCTTTCTACCCAACTCTATGAATGATGCATGTTTTCTGTTAGGAACTCAACAAAATCCTACATTGCAAGAAAAAATGTGGTAAATTGGCATTTTAAAATATATCATCTCAAGATGGAAACTTTCTCTTTAAACCACTTAACGAGTCACTCATTTTTTTGTTACCAACTCAAAGAAATCCTATATGGTGCTTAACATTAACTTTGTGAAGAAGGGATGTTTTCAAATGAATGCATCAAAATGGATCCTCATAGCAGCTTGTTGGAAAATTAGAGTTTGTTATTATTAAGCATACAAGTATTATGTATATCTTATGGTAGATTATCTAGGTTTTATTTGAAAATATTTATATCACACTGTTAAGGAATATTGTCTACTACTATTAATTGAATGGGTTAAGTTCAATGAATAATACATTCTAGTACCCTCAGATTTTGTAGTTAAAGAAGTAGGTTTTTTGTTGAATCATGTAAAACCTTGTTCATTCTTTCCTCTTTCCTCCTTTTTTTCTCCTTTACCTCTACCTTCACATGATATTAATGTTGATTTCGCATTGTGTCAAAGTCAAGCTTCATTTTAGAATTTAACTTTTGTTTCTTTCATTTTAGGACCAAGTTTTCATCTTCAAAACTAGACTTTATTCAACTTGAACTTGTGAAACTTTAATTTGACTTTTTTCTTTCCCTTGATTTTAGAGTTCTATTTCTTCTCTTGATGATATGGAATATGATATAATATACATAACATGATACCATGACAAACTTCAACTCTTGAGGTGTATTGGGGAGAAAGTGAATTGGGGCTCAAGTGTGTTGATATGTTAGGAGGGATACCTTGTTCAATCCAAAAGGCATCAAGTTGTTGATCATTTTTATATAGAAAACCACTTTTATACTTTATCAATTTTTAATTTGGGATTTATTTACATCTTTTAAAACCCCCATGTCAAATATCCTTGCATGGGTCGTACGAGCTGACTCTTATTTCTTGATTCACGAGATTCTTGCTGAGCTTAGGTTGCTGATGGTTCAAATATGTATAGAGGGGACCACGTTGTATTGGTTCAAGTCCATACGTGAGTTGGAGCCCTTGCATGGCATGGGAATGCTTCAAGCGCTCCTTGTTTGAATGATACAGGGGAAAGGGTGAGGGTAACTCGTAGAGCAACTTAAATCGATAGTTTAGTGTGGGTCAGTGGATGAGTATATCGACGAGTTTGAGCGGGTGACTTCGCAAATCACCCATTTTCCCGAAGAGTGGTTTATGAGCTATTTTTTGGGAGGATTTTGTGAAGAAATAAGGAATCGAGTCAGGACCCATGACTTGTTGACCTGAGCCTGGTTACTTTCTGTCACATGTAAGGTGGAAAGAGAGCTGGTCAGAGAAGGAATAATCCGATCCAAGGAATCGAAATACAAACCTGGGGTTTCCAATACCAGGTATGGGTCTCGGCTAGCCATTTCCAATTTCCAATTTCCAACGCCTGGGTCAAACGGGAAACACATCTGCAAATGTTAAGGAGGAGGGAAGGGAGTTGCCAAACAAGCCCTGAAATGTGATGGCTGATGTTAATTGACAAAATGGTCCTCCAAGGTGGAAGGGAACTAGGAATTTATCTTATGAACAACTAATGGAGAGAAGAGCGATAAGGTTATGTTTCAAGTGTGTTCAAACCTTTGATCCATTTCATCAATGCCCAAATAAAGAATACAAGTTAATTATTTGGGAGGGAGATGTAGAAGATGAAACGGTGTAATCTTGTTGTAGTGAAGCTAGATGAGCATCAGGAGGATTGGGAGTTGGTTTGCAATTTGGTTGAGTACAAAGAAATAGGAAGAGAAAAGTCCCCATCGACAAGATCCATGGTTATGATGGGTAAGCTTAACGAAATGCTTATTTTAATTATGGTATATAGTGGAGCTAGTCATAATTTCGTGTTGAGTAAATTGTTTAAGGTCATGGGAATCCCTACTACCCCTACTTGAACCTTTGGAGTTAGATTAGGTGATGGGCACCGATCTTTCTCATATGGGCACCGATCTTTGTAAAGAAATTAAGCTAGAAGTGAATGGAGCATAATTTAGTGTGGATGCTTATGTTTTCAATACTGGGGGACCCGATTTAATATTAGGCATTGCATGGTTGGAGACACTAGGGGTGGTCAAAGTAGATTGGAAGAAAATGTTTATGTCTTTTGACCGAATGGGGACAGAAGTAAGTTTGCAAGGAATTAATATGCAAGGCTCTATTCCATATGCTCTACAACGGATGATCAAACGTGAGGAAGTGGAGATTGAAGGGTTACTATGGTCCATGGGAATTAGAGAAATTGTAGCTGAAGGGAAGGGGTCCTTAGGATCATAACAACAACAAGAATTGTAGTCTGTTTTAACCAGATTTAATGTAGTGTTCCAACTGATAAAAGAGTTACCTCCCAAAAGAACCAGTGATCATGCGATTGTTCTGAAAGAAGGGGAAGAACCAGTGAGCGTCCGTCCCTATAGGCATGCGCACCACCACAAGAATGAGATAGAAAGGCAGGTCAAGGAGTTGCTATCAGTAGGGGTTATCAAACCTAATGTCGGTCTTTTTTCAAGCCGCGTGATTCTTGTTAAAAAGAAACATGGATCATGGCGAATGTGTGTTGACTATAGGGCTTTGAATAAACTTACGGGGCCCGACAAGTTTCCTATTCTAGTAATAGATGAGTTGATGGAGGAGTTACATGGGGCTAAATACTTTTCCAAAGTAGATTTGAAATCAGGTTTTCACCAGTTTAGAGTTAGAGAGGATGATGTCCATAAAACTAGGTTTTGTACTCATGAAGGACATTATGAATACCTAGTAATGCCTTTCGGACTCATGAATGTGCTTGCTACCTTCCAATCTAATATGAATTTTGTTTTCAAACCTCTGCTGCGCAAATTTGTTTTAGTCTTCTTTGACGACATTTTAATCTATAGTTTATATTGGAACCAACATTTGCAACATCTAGCTTGGGCATTATAGCTATTAGTGGATAATCACTTGTACGCGAACAAGAAGAAATGCTTATTTGGCCAGCAGTTCGTGGAATATTTAGGTCATGTACTTTCTAGTCAAGGAATAGCTATGGATCCACTAAAAATCAAAAGTATTGTGGAATGGCCTATACCTAAGAATGTGAAGGGAGTAAGAGGGTTTCTTGGGCTTACGAGGTATTATAGAAAATTTGTTAAGGATTATGGCAGAATCACAAAACTACTTACGGAATTGACCAAGAAGAATGGGTTTATTTGGGGAAGGGAAGCTCAGTTGGCCTTTGAGGAACTCAAAAAGAGAATGGCCACCTCACCAGTTGTAGCTTTATCGAATTTCTCCAAGGAGTTTTCAGTTGAGTGTGATGCATCCAGAAAGGGATTAGGTGTTGTCCTGGTGCAAGGTCGCCCCTTGGCCTACTTCAACAAGGCATTAGCTGAGTCGACTTATTCCAAGTCTGTTTATGAAAAAGAAATGAAGGCTATAGTGCTGGCTATTCAACATTGGAAACACTTCTTATTGAGGAGGCATTTCAAAGTCTATACTGATCATAAGAGCCTTAAGCATCTACTAAACTAGAGAATTCCATCAATAGACTAGCAATGTTGGCAACCTAAATTGTTGGGTCTGGATTTTGAAGCGATCTATAAGTCGAGAAAATAGAATGGGATTGCAGATGCTCTGTCCATAGTGGAAGAAGATAAGTTGCTATTTACGACAGTTTCAGCTCCATTTTGGGTTGATATGGAAGTGATCCGGAAGGAGATTCAAGAGGATGCAAAACTTAGTAAACTCATGGCGACTTTACGACAGAATCCGAAATCTAAATCAAACTATCAAGTGAAGGAAAACTTACTGTTCTATGAGAACATGTTAGTCCGTTCGCCTACTTCAGCATTAATTCCATATTACTACAAAAGTATCATTCTTCTCATCTAGGGGGGACATTATGGTTTTCTTAAGACCTACAAAAGGTCGGCTAGTGGGTTATTTTGGCTAGGAATAAAGCTATCAATACAGAGATTTGTACGGGAGTGCGCCATATGTCAAAGGAACAAATATTTGGCTATGTCTCCAGCTGGTCTTTTACAGCCTTTGCCCATTCCTAAGCTGGTTTGGGATGAAGTATCCATGGACTTCATTACAAGGCTTCCTAGATCCCAAGGTTATGAAGTTATAATGATGATGATAGTGGTTCGGTTGTTGAAATATGCTCACTTTCTACTTCTAAAACACCCATTCACACCTAAAATAGTGGCTGAAGTGTTTATAAGAGATGTGGTGAAGCTACATGGTATTCCTAGCTCCATATTTCGTGATAGAGACCCTCTCTTCACGAGTAATTTTTGGAAGGAATTATTCGGGTTACAAGGAACATGATTGAAGATGAGTTCCTCCTATCATCCCTAAACGGATGGCCAGACGGAAGTGGTTAATAGGTCCCTAGAAACCTACCTTTGTTGTTTCGCCTTCGAACAGCCTAAACACTGATCTCATTGGCTATCTTGGGCAGAGTATTGGTATAACACTAATTTTCATGTTTCAATCGGAAGGACTCCTTTTGAAGTTGTTTATGGTTGCGTACCGCCATCTATTATGCACTTCTTACAAGGAGAGACGCAAGTGGAGTCTATGGCAGTGGCCTTGGTTGATAGAGATGAGGCTTTACACCAACTTAAGCACAATTTACTTCATGCCCAGTCATCAATGAAGAAATTTGCTGATGCTCATAGGAGGGAGGTATAGTACCAGGTAGGAGACTTGGTCTATGTTAAGCTCAGGCCACATAGACAACTCACCATGGCAAGGTGCATCTGTCCTAAGCTATTTGCAAGGTATTATGGCCCTTTTAAGGTCATTGGAAAGGTAGGATAGGCTGCTTACAGTTTATAGCTTCCATCTACAGCCAAGGTACATTTAGTTTTCCATGTTTCTCAGCTAAAAAGGGCAATAGGTGACCACCTTATTGAGCAAGATCTCCCCCAAGGGTTAGAGGTGGACATTTCTAAAAGGGTTGAACGTGAAGCAGTCTTGGCTTCACGCTACAGCAAGTCTGAAGGCAAAAAGGTTTAGCAGTGGCTAATCCGTTGGAAAGCTAAGTTAGTAGAGGAAGCTACCTGGGAGGATACATACTTCATAAAGCGACAATTCCCTTCTATTCCCCTTGAGGACAAGGGGCATATTGAGGAGGGGTGGATTGTTGACAATTCACATTCTACTAAGCCCATACCAACTAAGCCCATTAAAACTTATACTCGTAGGAACAAATTGGGAAACGGGGAGTGTCAACTGCCATGAAGGTAGTTATGGAGAGCGAATGAGAGGGGATGTAGCTGTAATCATTGTTAGGAAGGTTTGGCCTAGTTCAGCCAGGAGGGGAAGCATGCTCCAACTTGTTATCACCTATTATACTATCAATCATACAATCTCTATTGAGATTCCTAACACTTGTATTCTACTCGCAAGTATATTTAAGCATATTGTGATACCAACCACTTATGGACTCATAATCTACTTGTCGTATGCAAGTACATTTCACTCTGGCCTTTTTGCTTCACAAGTTCAATTTCGTACAGCCAACCTACCTCCACAATCATATTTTAATCATCATTAGCAAGTAATTATATTTGCACATATTCTTTCTTTGATATCAGATTTCTTTTAATTTGTTTTGATGCCATGATAAAATTGGGCTTAGTTCCACCTCAAAGCCACTTGAAGCTTGGAAGAATTGTGCAAATTTTACAAGGCTTGTTTTACTCTTTCTCCTAGTTGATATAGGATATATCAACATATTTCACTCTTATTTTGATGATCCACCACATGGTTCTTTTAAAGGAGGCAATACGTAATATAATTTACAATTCATGTTTTTATTTTTCTTTTCCTATATTAGAATTTATGCATGTCTTTTATGTTTTACAAAAAAGGTCTTTAAATATACTTGTTAAGAATTAAATAAAGTTGCATACCTATATGAGACTCGATGTGGTTCTACTCTATTTAGTAAAATGTTTTGTGGTGAAGATAGTATTAGAGTTATTAAAAGGATTGGTAACATAAAATTGATGACTTGCAAAATTATTGGATTTCCAATACTTTGATAAGAGTTAAAAGTTTAATTGTCATTTACTATTTTTAACAAGAAACTTCTATTAATTGGATGTTGCACTCACGAGTTTAGAAAATTGCGTGATAGAATTGATGCAAAAGAGCTTAAAGCCTATAGAAGAAATACATAGTTAACCACAAGCCTTAATTTGGTGGGATGAGAATTGTGAATCGAGTTAACAACAAAGATAATGACTGAAATTTAGATTATGTTAGAATTCCTTGTTAGATAAGAAGTGGGTTAAATATGTTATTTCTATTTTAGATATGTTATTGTAGTTGTTTAGGACTTAAATTTATAGAAGTTTTATTAGAATAAGATTTACATTTATTAGGAACACTTTTTTACTAGAATAAGGGTTCTAATAACTTTTTTTTAATAAATGTGTATACTCAGGCCTTCAAGAATAACAATTTGAATTTTTTCTACAAACTTGAGTTTTCAACTAGAAGGTGATGCTTTCTTTTAAGAGTGATTTTTAGACCCTATGAGTGATTTTTAGTTTCTTACCCTCCATTGATTGTGTTCCTTACTAAAATTCAGCAGACCTATCCTAAAGTCCATGCATTTTAAACTTAAATGCCAGCTATATTAAACCCTGAAATTCTAAGCCTAAACTTATAGTAATCAAACCCTGAAAACCATACTATACCAAAACTAACCAGCATTTATACCCGAATCCAAACATGATATTTAAGCAACCTAATATCAACTATATTTCCTAATTTTGTGAATTTTAGCTACTAGTTAGTACTTCTATATGTTCTACGTCAATTTGGTATCAAAGCTTTGGTTAACAATGGCGACATGTAGTGGAAGGGCGTATAAAAGAATATTCAACAACCTAGAGTGAGATGGAATACTTCTTAATATTGCAAAAAGAAATTGGGCATCATTGATCCTTGTTCACAAGGTGCTCCAAAAACTAACTTACATGTAGCATCTCCCATAAGGAACCATGTTCGACAATTTTTAGAGACTAGATAGTTTGGACATACATTCCCTAAAAGTCAAAACTGTGACAGATTATGTGAACCAGTAACCAATAGTTAATGATAAACAAGGAGAAGGTGGTCGTAAGCAGGATGAAGGGATTGATATTGATCAACAACACGAAATGTAAATGAAAATCTTTGCTGAAGAATCATGTATTTATTTTGATTTCTCAAATGTAGTAGATCAATTTGAATCTTCAAGCCTACATGTGGAAGGTGCTCAAATACTTGAGATGGAGAGTTTGGTAATGGAAGATGATCATGACATGGAGAGTTTGATAGTCGGAGATGATCAATGCATTAAAGATGAAGAAAAACATAATGAAGTGGATTCTTTGGCAAACCCTAAAGTTGAAACAATTGAACAACAAATTCAAACACTTAAACAACAAGCTGAAACAACATTGCAACAGGCTGAAAGAATAGGACAACAAGCTAAAATAACATAACTTGGAGTTGAAGAGATTAACCAACAACTACTTGGGGTTCTAGAGCTTGTTGGTTTAAAACTTAATGATATCTGTGTTGTTGATGAAAATTATTTTGCAGTGGGTGATGAAGGAGTACATTTTAATGAAGAGATGAAATTAACTCAACATAGGAATAAATGAGAAGCTATGAGTGCATTTGTATGTTCCTAATGCCTATGTGGTAGAGAAGCTATGTGATATTGTAATGAAACCATCAATGAATATAATGATCAAGACTTGCGATTTTTGGATAAGTTGGATCTTTAGCCGTCATCTCTAATCATGAGGTGAAGTTTAGGAATTATCTTTGAAAAACTTTATGAAAATCATTGAATATTAATCTTCAATTTTTAAGTTCTTTCCATCCCCAAACTAGTGGGCAAATAGAGGCGGTGAATAGAAGCTTGGGAGACTTGTAAAGATGTTTGGTTGGAGACAATTTGAAAAATTGGGATCTAATTCTTCCTATGGTAGAATATGAATACAATAGCTATATAAATAGGTCTACTAGTAAGAGCCCTTTTGAGATAGTCTTGGGAATTCAACCAAGGTAGTTTATTGATAACCATCCTTTACCACAAACAACGGGATTTAGTGTTGAAACTGAAGGTTTTGCATGACACATGAGGGACGTCTTTGACGAGGTACGACAAAAGATAACAACCAACAACTTGTCTTATAAAGAACATGTTGATCAACATCATCAATTGGTGGAATTCATTAAAGGGGATATGGTGATGGTTATGATTCATCCAAAGCGTTTTCCAAAAGAAAAATATAAGAAATTTCATTCAGAGTGCTGGACTTTATAAGATAATCAAGAAGATAAGTGTTAATGCTTATATTTTGGAATTACCAAGTGACATGGGAATTAGTTTTATATTTACTGTTGTAGACTTAATTATTTATCATGGATATGATAATACGCAATCTTCTACTATAGCTATGAGAATTCTAACCATTCCCTGTATTAAAAAAGGAGATAAAGGATGTTCTTGACGAACAAATTGTATCCATAAAAGATGTAGGATATCGACAATTTCTTGTCAAGTGGAAAGGAACGCCAATGCTTGACAGTACTTTGAATTTTAGAATAAGAATTTTTGAAGTTAAATTCAGATTTATGCGATCAATATTTATCACATTCTATATTGAGGACAATTTCAGACAAGCCACAGAGTATTGATGCAAAAGAGCTTAAAGCCTAAAGGAAAAATTAATCAATCGCAAGTCTTAATTTGGTGGAATGAGGATTGTGAATTGAGTTGATAAAAAAAAAAAGTAGCTGAAATTTAGATTATGTTAGGATTCCTTATTAGATAAGTAGTGGTGAGTTAAATATCTTATTCTATTACCCATTTTCTACTAGAGTAAAGATTCTAATAACTTTTATATAAATATGTGTATACTTAGCCCATCAAGAATAACAATTTGTATTTTGTCTACAAATATGAGTTTTCAACTAGAAGATGTGATGCATTTAAGAGTGATTCTTAGACCCTAGGAGTGATTCCTAGTTTCTTACCCTCCATTGTTTGTGTTCCGTACTAAATTCTAACAAACCTAAATTCCAGCCATCTTAAACCTAAATTCCAACTATATCAAACCCTGAAAAGCTTAAACTAACAACAATCAAACCCTAAAAGCCCAACTATAGCAAAACTAAAATTTTAGCATTCCTAGTCGAAATTTAGACTTGATATTCCAACAGCCTAATATTTGCTATAATTCCTATTTTTGTGAATTTTAGCTACTATTTAGTACTTCTCCTATTTGTCCTACATAAATAATAGTTTTAATTGAATCTATTATCTAAATAGCATAGGGAATTTTGCTAAAATTACTAATATGGCATGGCACATTTATATATATATAACCCTCTCAAGGATAGGTAATAAATATCAATGGTTACGTAATGGTGGATTAATGGAAAACAATCCTTGTAAATATTATTCTAAAATGATAACTTCTTGAAAACAAGTTGTCAAGGTAGCTAGTTGTGTTGTTTTAAAGGAAATGAATCCTAGCCAATTTAGCATGAGACAATAAATGCTGTCGAATAATAAAACTTTCAATTTTAAGGATTTTAGAAAATTACTGTAAAATGTTAATAATATTTTTGTTTGGCGAAATTTGTGTTTGATCTAATGTTTACATTAACTAATGGATTGTGTGTAGTTTGTCACTTCCAAGTTTCTTGTGTACAGAAGGAGGCTGTGTCAACTTCGCATTATTCTCAACCCAATACACTCGAGTATGATATGGCTATGGAGTGGTGTTTATTGCAAGAAAGATCAGATATAGAATGGAAAAAGTTATATAAGGTGTTGAACAATGTCACAATCTTTTCCAAGTTTCAATTTCAAAATTTATCTTCATATTATTTCTGGCATTTTCTAAAAGGTGCTCATTGTATTGTGGTTTTTCCTATCAATCACATGGCATTGATGATGATGATTGTTTCACAGCAACAAGGGGAAGAGCTGAGAAAATTTAAATCAAATCAGAAGTCAAAGTGAGTTTTATTGCCACTCTTATCATGTTTTTGGTAAGTGCTTCACCTAATTGACACTATACATCATATCCTCAATTTTTTATATCTTGATTTCTTAGAATACTAGCAGCCACATTCTACTTGAGTTGTTTATTTTAAATGTTTACATTTAATTTCTCCTAAATTGTCCTTTGTAAACTAAATGTCATGTAATTGTTTGATCCAATTAAAACATGCCATTTTAAATGGGCGCTTAGATACAATGGATAAATAGATTGGTAAAATTTACAAATTTATAGGATATACTAAAAGATGAGCCTGATTGGCCCAAAGAGATGATTATTAAACCCCAAATAAAGTTTATTAAGGTGAATTTAACACTTCTTCCTCAAACTAATCATATTAAAAATACAAGTTTCAAGTTTATCTTTTGTGTCATTCCTTCCTGCGTCTAAAATAAACTGGGATGCCTTATAATAGAATCTCATGATTATAGATATTTTACTTTAAGTGTAGACTTAGTCGTTTAGGATTTATACTTTACTAGAAGTTTGTTTTTATTTTGAGGATAATTTAATTGTTAAATGTGTATTGGTATCCATATAACTAGTTTTTACTCAACTGCTTGTCAATTCCCTATGTGATTTATTGATAAAATGTATCGAACTATGTCGTTAACAAATCTTTGAAACTAAAAACTAGAAAGAATCTTCTCATGCTTTATTATATAGCAGAGTTCATTATTGTTCATTTTAACGTGTCTTGATTAACAATATAAGGAATCAACTCCATGTATGTTGCATTTAGGATTTGCCAATAGTTTTGGTTCACTTGCCATTAAATTCCACTACCTAGGGGGCAATATTTCCTTTAAGACTACACGAGGACATACGGATTTGAGTGTGAGAAAAATTTATCTTGTGCCTCTCCTATGCTATAGAGAGTGAAGCGTGTAAATTGTACAGAGTGATGAAGAGAAGAAAAAGAGAGGAAGAAGAGAATTTGAGAATATGAGGGCCTTACCTTACTTAGCTTAGTCATTACCTTACTTAGCTTAGTCATCTTCTATTTATAGTATATAAAAGGCTTAAATACCCTATTAAAATACTATTATATTCTAAAACTGCCCCTCAAGCTGGAGCATACATGTTAATCATGCTCAGCTTGTTACAAATACTTTCAACCTTATTCCTAAGAAAAGACTTAGTAAATATATCTGTGAGTTGATCCCCACTTCTTATATAAGTAGTAAAGATTAGTCCTTTTGCAATTCCTCGCTAACAAAATGACAATCCACCTTAATATGCTTGTTCCTCTTATGCAATGCTAGATTAGAAGCAATATAGAGAGCAACTTGATTATCACACCAAAGGTCCATAGGACTTGAGTTAGGAAAACCAATTTCAAGTAATTGATGCACCTACATCAACTTACATGTAGTTTGTGCCATAGCACGATACTCTGCTTCTGCACTAGACCGTGCAACTATCGATTGTTTCTTACTTTTCCACAATATGAGATTGCAACTAGCCAAATTTGTATGATATAGTCCTTCAACTTTTAAATGACCATGGTCATAATAAAGTACTCCACACCTGGAGCTCCCTTCAAGTATCGAAGTATGTGCATAACTGCCTCCCAAGGAATACTCCGTGGTGGGGACATAAATTGGCTAACCACACTCACATGTCACAACCAAATAATTGAGTTTTCCCACCAATCTTCTATACCATTCTGGATCATCTAATAGGTCACCACCTTCACCTGTAAGCTTAAGATTAGGCACCGTAGGAGCATCACATGGTCGAGATCCAAGCATACCTATATCTGTTAGAGGATCAAGAACGTGTTTTCTTTGGCAAAGAAAGATACCCTATCTACATCTAGCAATTCAATACACACAAAATAATTCAAATCTCCCAATTCCTTGGTTTGAAATTTGCTTTGAAGAGAGCATTTCAACCGATCAATGCCTTTACTATCATTCCCAGTAATAACAATATCATCCACATATACAACATGTAACTAGCAACAGATTGACAAAAGAACACAGAGTGATCATATGCACTTCGACGTAGGCCAAACTCCATAACCACCTTACTAAATCTACCAAACTAAGCTTAAGGAGACTATTTTAGTCCATACAAGGATTTACAAAGGCGACATACCTTCCCGGACTCCCCCTGAGCAACAAAACTAGGGGGTTGCTCCGTTTATACCTCTTCCTGTAAATCACCATGTAAAAATGCAATTTTGACATCTAATTGGTACAATAGCTACTGTTTAGATGCCGCAAGAGAAATAAACAAACATACAGAAGCAAGCTTAGCAGCAGGAGAGAAAGTATCTGAATAATCAACTCCATAAGTTTGACCATAGCCCTTGGCAACGAGACGAGCCTTTAGGCGAGAATCAATGCCATTAGAATTCATCTTAACAGTAAACATGCATTTACAACCAGTTGTTTTCTTACCCGTTGGGAGAGACAAAATATCCCATGTGGAATTGTGCTCCAAAGCTACCATCTCTTCCTCTATGGCTATCTTCTAGCCAGTAAGGGACACAACCTCTATAAAAGACTTGGGTATAGAAATGGAATCTAAAGAAACAACAAATGCTTGTCGAAGGGGTGATAAATTAGCCGTGGAAGCAAAAGAAGAAATAAGATACTAGCAACTACGTTTACCTTTACGCAAGGCAATAGGAATATCAAGACTAGGATCAGATGACGAAGGACATGGCGGAGGAAGAGACGCAGGATGGTCAGCGCTATCGGAAAGAGTGGGAGAAGCAATTTGCAGTCACCTTGTTATGTGCCCGTGCTTGGGATTGAGTCCAAGGATGATTCTCTAGAAAGTTAACCTCTTTTCCCTTGTTTACATTGGACCCCTTCTTTGCAGAGCCTATTTTTGCTGATGAAAATAGGCAGCACATGTCGAGGACAAGGTCTACCTAGATTGGACTAAGTTATTCTACTTCTAAGCTAATTTTATGATAAATTGTTGCTTGCTTTATTATTAAATGATTGCCCAACCCTGATTAAGATTCTAATTTGGACTCCTAATCAATGTGTTGAGATCCGTTCCGTACCGGCCGGTACCGGCCAAAAAACGATAACCGGATCTCATTTTCGGTACGGGCCAAAAATACCGGGCGCTACTGGCCAATTTCGGTTGTACCGGCCGAAACTGGTCGGTATTCAAAATACCGGTTAAATATCGGCCGGTACCGAAAATTTTAAAAAATTGAGGGATTGTACCGGCCGATATCAAAAATTTTAAAAAATTGAGGGACTTTTTTGCAAAATTTTTAAAAATTTTCAAAATTTCCATCCTGCCCTCTTACCTATCCTTCCCCCCATTTTTTTCAAAGTTTTTAAAATGATAATAAATATTTTATTACTAATAATAATTTTAAATTAAATAAAACTTAAAAATAAATTATTTTTATTTTTATTACTAATAAAATATTTTTATTTAAATTTATTTTAATATTTTATATAATATTTATTAATAAATACTAATAAAAATATTTTATTTCTTAAAATAAATAATTTTAAAATTATTATTTATAAACTA
>JANJEY010000008.1:30575218-30587378 GCA_024703695.1 Erythroxylum cataractarum | reverse complement strand
ATATAATAAAGATATATATAAAATAAAATGAATAATTGTCATTATTATGATTTTTAAAAACATGGTTGATGTAAACAATAAACTAGTAAAATATACAGTACAACTATATAATATACCAATATGAACTATTTTGCAATTTTTAAAAATTTCAGGGATTATTTTATATTTTTTAAAAAATTTCTCGAAACGGTACCCGGTACCGACTGATACCGGTACAGTTCCGTTCTAGTGTCCAATCCGGTACCGAATCCGGTACGGTATTCATAACATTGCTCCTAATTAGGCAGAAAAATAAAGAAAAACTGCAACAGAAGTAGACTTCTAAAAAGACTCTAAAAAGTACTCCTAATAAGAAACAAAATCCTATTCTAGATATGAAACAAACTCCTTTTCTGGAAAAATAATTCCAACGCAAGCAACTTCCCTAGCTGATATCTTTTTCCTGCTTTCAACTGCTGCTTTTTCTTCCTCTTTGAGCACAAGTTTTACCCACAAATGCATCCATATCACACCTGAAGTAGACTTGTGTAATCGATGGACGAGTTTCCAACAAAACAAAAGGAGGAGGAACCTGGCTAACATAATAAACCTTTTTTGAAGAAAAAAAGGTTATAATAAACCAAAAACTCATCTTCACTAACAAACTCATCTAGAGAAGAAGAGAAAAAAATAAGGAGTAGACTCAAAAATTATGACATCAGTAGAAACCACAAATCACTTCAGATCAAAAGAACAACATCTATAACCCTTTTGAGCCTGGGAATAACCAACAAACAGACATTTTAAAGATCCAGGATCCAATTTTGATATTTGTGAATGAGTGTCACGAACAAAACATGTGCATCCAAAAATTTTAGGAGGCACAACAAAAAGAGACTTAACGATTGAATAACGAATGTCACCCTGTATCACAGAGGAAGGCATATGATTAATCAAGTAACAAGCAATTAAAACAATGTGTGGCAAAGAAAACAACAAAACATTTTAAAGCTTTAGTAATCTTAGTAATAAACATGAGATTGAAAGGAAAATTGGGTATATATAAAACCTAGGACAAAGGCAATGAAGGATCAGGGTTGGATTTACTAGAGGCAAAAACAGAAACAATAGTGCCATTAGCAATAGTAACTTTCAATGGATCGGATGATGGTGTAACAGAGGACAAAGGACCTATAGTGCCAATCATATGTTCACTCACACTTGAGTTGATGACGCATTTGCGGGAAGTGGAAGATAGGCATGCTGTAGGATGACCTGATTGAACAAGAGTAGCAGTGGAGGAAGGACCAGAATCCTTTGTAGAACCCTGTGACTAAACCAAGTGTTTATACTCATCAACTGATAATTTTACAAGCTTCTCTTTAAGAGGTTTGGCGGTGGTTGCATTTGCAAAAGATTGAGCTCACTGAGGCATACCGTGAAGCAACCAACACTTCTTTATATGATGTCCTAGCTTTCCGCAATGATAACACATTGTTTTTCCCTCATAGCGACCACTAGTGCCTTTACCACCAAGGCCACCTCGATCACCACCTTTACCACTGTCGGAACAAGGAACTTGGCTTACAAGTGCACTACTATTAGCTATTGAATTTTTAGATGGTAAAGAATGGGTAGCACACTATACATGATTGATGGCTTCTGAGAGCAAAGGAATCTCTAGACTAGCTAAAATCTGAGTAGGCAAAAGCTAAACTGGGAGACAACCCTGCTAAATAGCACATAACTCCAACACGTTCACATTGAACCTTTTGGACACCAATATCTGTCGTGTAACAAAATAGTGAATTCATCTCCTTGAGCATTCAGTAAAAATCATAGGAATAATCTTGAACAGACTTATCCTTCATGTTAGCCTGATACACCTTGCTGGCAACATTATACATTTGAGTCACGTTATTTGCACCTAAAAACATAATCGCCAAGGTCTCCCATATCTCCTTAACAGTTTCACAATGATAAATTTGATCCTAGATGTTCACTTCAATTGTCTCTGAAAGTTGCAAATGCAACTTGTGCTCCTCCTTTCACCATGACTTCTTCTCACCAAGATCATTTGGACGATCTTGGGTATGATGATCTTCCCTATCAACTCCACTAAGATATTTAGAGATCGCTCACGCTCACTGCCACTGAGGATAGTTATCACCATTCAAACAACGTTCAGTCATCTTGGTGATGGGAATCGGAACCAGTTCAGGCTTCTTGTCAGCCATCATTATAGAAAAAAATAACCAAAAACTAATAAGAATAATAACACAGGTATCTACTTAGACCAACCTAGGCTACAATTGGATTTATCCTTCATCAAAAAATAGTCTCCAAGTGTTTTTGTTTTTTTTTTCGGACATGATACCCAAATCTCACAAGAAGAAAAGAATAAAAGAATCTAGAGGGAAATTCACATGATCGTAATCAGATCTAATAAACCTCACTCTGAAACCATGTAATAAATTATAGAGAGAGAGATGAAGAGAAGAAAAAGAGAGGAAGAAGAGAATTTGAGAATATGATGGCCTAACCTTTACTTAGGTTAGTCATCTTCTATTTATAAATAGGAGAAAGTATATAAAAGACTTAAATACCCTTATTAAAATACTATTATATTCTAACGAAGTGGAATGCTTTAAAGAAACTCAGGGGAGTGAAATACCAATGATTTTAGTGTGCTTTTAGGTTATAATTTTTACCGTTATTGATTAATTAATTACTTGGTTAATCACAATACTTAACTTGTGTTAGGAATCTCGATAGAGATTGTATAGCTTTTAGTATATTGATAGAAATATAGAAATATAACTACTGGAGCAAGCTCCCCCTCCTGGACAAACCAGGCCACTGTACCTACAATGATGATAGTAAAATTCCCGTTCCCACTATTCTCACTAGACAGCTTTATATATTCTCCTCCCTCCTTCTCTCTCCGTAACAAACTTCTAACAAACTTGCCTAAGATAATCATTCCCCTTCTTTCTAGCTTGCTCCTACGAGTATGCTTTGATGGGCTGTGATGGGCTTAGTTGGTATGGGCTGGGGAGAGGGTGGATTGTTAACAACTTGTGTGCAAATATAAGTTGCTTTTATACGTATGTGTGAGCTTTGAAGGGGATGAGCTAACAAACTTGAGGCTTTAGAAATCAACAGCACTTTCTAGAGCTTTTGGTGTTTATAAAATTGCGAAAGTGCTATGATTAAACTTTGTATCTCCTAGCCCATTTCCAAAAGGAATAGTGCAGAGAAATGATTTAAAATGACTAATAATATCTCTAGAGGTACAATCCTATTAAGATCTCATTTGGTTGGAATTTTAAGAAAAATTCTTTAGGCTATGAATATGAATTTGCTGTAGTTTGGCAATTATTAAACTAGGACTATTATTCAGCTTTACTCATATGCAGTTTTGCAAAGTTATGTGGATGTTTACTATGAGTAGACTTTGCCATTAATACAAAGTTTAATTGATGTAAGATGAATAAAAGATAGGTCAATTAATTAATAAAGCTTGTGAAAATTAGAAAATTTGGGTTGTGGGCTTTTTTGCTACGTGCCGGAATTTGAATTTCAGGTCTGACATTTCTATATGGCTGCTAAAACTTCAAATTCTAGTTGTTGAAATTCAGATTAGGTTGTGAGGTCTTTTATTAAAGGAAACATGACAATGAGATGTTCTAGGAATCTCATAGGATTATGAAACACTGTATACTTTAAAAAGGCAAACTTTACACACAAAGAAAAAACAACTTTCCTCTCATTGGAGGGCTGAATACATATGTATAGAGTTCTTGGAACTGGAGATCTATTAGTAAAAGGATTCCAACTAAGATGTCCAAAATATAATTGAATTTTATTTTAATAAGGATTCTCTCTAATTTGTATATATTAAGGCAGATTAGTATAAAATAAATATTACTAACTTGTCCTTGTTGCCAATATGCATATGAACGGTAACATGAATAGTATTAGACCAACTCTCATCCTTCATAAATTAAAGCTTGTGGTTGATCTATCTTCTTTTGTTTCGTTTGTAAATTGTTAAGTTCTTTTATTTTTTCACATAAGTTTTTCACCATTTTATCTAAAGTTGTCTTTGACACAGAATGTGATAAATACTACTATACAAGTTTGGATTAGCTTTTGAAATTTGAATTTTTAAAGTTGTGTTGTTAGAAGGTTTTTCTTTTTACCTGACAAGAAATCACTTATAATCGCCAACTGTTTTGGATAAAATTTGTTCATAGAAAATATCTTCAATCTATTCTTTAAGATAAGGAATGACTGAAATTCCTATAGTTGCAGTACGAGAATGCAAAAGATTGTGCCATACAAGTGTTAATTTTGCAGTGTTGAATATAGGAGTAACTCTCATGTCACTTGACAATTCCAAAATGTTGAAGTGTTAGCACTTTTCTTCTTAAAGGTTCTATGAGGTTCAATACTCTTTGATTCAAGCTTCTTATATTTAACTCATAAGAGACACTCTATTTGCTTTGTTGCCTTCATTAAATTCCATCATTGGGTTGATTTTCCATTGCACTTCATCAAAGATATCTCACATGTTTTATACCAAACTTTCAGCTTCAACATTAACTTTCTTTTTGCGGTAAACGAATCAAAACAAACAGGCTTCCTTGCTTGAATTTTAAGAAACTATTTTGACAGGATTCTTGTTGGTTCACTTATTCATAGAAATATTGGATTCAAGTTCTTCCATATGAAGGATTAGGTCCAATTATGTACGTTATCCCGCACCAAAAATTTGTCAAAAAATGGTTGAAATACTTAGTGTATCACTCTCATTAAATTGTTAGGTGCATTTGTGAGTCAAAATGGTATTATCAACCATTAACAAAGCTCTCCCTTAATGTTGCCCACAGGTCTAATTTTGATTTGTTATCCATTTCATGGCTCCAGTCATGATATCTATCATGTCATTAAGATTAGAGATAATGAACCCATACCTTTCTACGATCTTGTTATTACAGGACAATCGATTGATATTTTCGTGCTTCGATCCTTTTTATGGGTCAGTAATGCAAGAATTGCACACAGATTAAGACTTTCCTAAGTGAACCTAACTAACCCTTCCAGTTGTCTCTTTAGCTCTTCATTTGTCGATAGTGTTTAAGAGATTTATGTAGGTTTTATGAAGGGAACCTTGGTCATAGGTTAATATCTTGCTGAATATCTTGTAAATGAGGTAATTTACTTGGTAAATCATTAGGTGTAAGGTCTGAAATTTAACCAATAATTTACTTGTTTCTTTAAGCATTGCAAAGGGTTCTTTAGATTTTTTCAGTTACTTCCCTCACCAGCATTGTAAAAATATTTCCCTTGCTAGCATGTGCAAGCTTCTCTCTTTAAGGGTATTAAGAGGCCTTGTTCTTTGTGTTGTCTTTTACTTTCCTTTTGCTTCTTTACTTTCTACCTTCATAATTTTCAAAATTATGTTCTTTCTGTGGAATATAAATCAGTAGATTTTAGTTTTAGTGAAATGTTACACATCACGATTATAAAGTCACAGTTGATCAAGTAAAATTATGAGTTATTTTCAGAGGAATCACTTCACACCAGATAGAATCTTCATATACTCTTAACTTGAAAGACATAAGTAACTTCGAGTAATTGGCTAGTGCTATCGTCAACTTGAATAACTTTGGATGTGGGTGTCTCTCTAAAAGTAAACCTCTTGTCACCAAACTTTCCATTACACACTTTCCCCATCAATGATAAGCCTACATAATTTGTCTCTACATCTAGCCTGAGTAAAGAAAACAATTCTTTGGAGCCATCTTTCTTTTCCTTCTGACTTGGGGGTTGTAGGTATGTGCCCAACTACAATAAAATTCGAACGACCAACATGTTCATCATAGACATTTAATTCCTTTCTATCTCCATATTAACTCACATATTCATTAGATTTTTCCTCTTCTTTTTCCATCATGTATAACCTATTTATTAGTATATTCATAAGTGGTCCTCATTCCATTGAAAATACTTCATGTCACTGTTGCCTCCTCTGGTTCTAGTCTCAACCATGTTTTTGCCTTTAAGTTTAGCTTCTTGACTTAGAGCAGTTGTGTGTTTGTTATGTGGTGTACACTTTCTCCATTAGGTGTTAGCTTAAAATTTTGCACAGTAGTAGCTCTTTTGTACCAAACTTCCCTGACTTTGATTGATTTCTGAACTTCTTAGTTAATTGCTATCCTAATTATTGCTCCTCTTGAAGCCAAGTGATATGCATCTTTGAGGCTATAAATCCTTTGCGTAATAAGCTCTTCTCGAATTTCTTCCCTTAAGCCATTTTTTCTGTGAAATATGAATGGGATTTCAGATTCAATTCCTTCTTATCGAATGGAAAGTACATCAAACAGTCATACTAAGGTTGTCAGTTGATCTTGAAGATCTTGGTAATAAAAAGCTAAGTATATGTTTTTTAAATGATTTCAGTTTTACCTCTTTCTTTTCAACATTTGGTGCTATCCTCTTAACAATTTCCACAAGACTTTAGCTAGCTCAACCATTTTCGTTTGCATCTTTATTGCTGTCCAATCTAAAAATAGATGTGTTTCCATCTTTACTGCAAAGTCAACACGAACTTTCTTAGTAACATCATCAAAGTGTTGCAAGTTTCAAACTCCATTGTGCAGTCTCAAGTCTTGTACATGCCCCTTCAAGTGCTATTGGTTCATTTTCCACGGAAAGGTTTTGGTTACCTAACCGAACTTTGTTGATTAATTTTCAGCCTCTTCATTTTTTGTTTCACTTTGTGCGGTCTCTTGTCCAGGCGCTTCAAGTGCCATTGGTTTGTTTTTCCTTGGAAGGTGTCGGTTACCTAACCGAACTTCTTGTTGATTAATTTTAAGCCTCATCATTTTTGGTTTCACTTTTTCTACACCCTCTCCATCATTTGTAGCTTGCTGTCCAGTAATCCTTTGGGTTAGTTTTCTGAATGGTCGTCAAAGTCCAAATTTTCCTGAATTTTCAGACTTAAATTCATTTTACTCCTGGTCATTGAATATTCATCCTTCCTCTTTGTATCTCCGTTGTTGAATCAAAGCTCTGATAACTTAGAATGAATAAAGATATGTCAACTAGCTAATAAAACAGGGCTATCGAGTTTTTTGCCAAGTTGTTTCCAGATCTGAAATTTTGATATGGG
The DNA here is from genome assembly GCA_024703695.1 of Erythroxylum cataractarum. Taxonomy (NCBI): domain Eukaryota; kingdom Viridiplantae; phylum Streptophyta; class Magnoliopsida; order Malpighiales; family Erythroxylaceae; genus Erythroxylum; species Erythroxylum cataractarum. The sequence continues at coordinate 30,580,219 of JANJEY010000008.1, read as the reverse complement.
CTGCTAAAATATCAGCTTGTGTTGCTGAAATTCAGATTAGAATTGTTGGGCTTTTTAGTGACGAACGCAAGACAATGGATAGTACTAGGGATCTCTCCTAAGATTATGAAATTAGGAGTCACTCTTAAGTTCAAGAGTTTTAAAAGCTGTCACCCTAATTTGAAAACTAAAAAAATGGTAGGGAAAAAATGCCTTCCTTACTTTGAAGGACAAGTTCTTAGAACCCTAATCCTAATAGTAAAAAAATTCCAATTAAGATTTTCAAAGTATTACTGAGTCCTACCTAAAAATATTATTTATTCTTGAACAAAATATGATGACTAACTTTTACTTCTTATATAATAAAGAGAACTTAGTATAAAGTGAATAGGACAAAAGCCCCTTGCTGTTACTATTAATGGGAATAGCATCATACCAACTCTCACTTTTTATCCCATCAAATTAAAGTTTGTGTGCGGTCTGTTCTCTTTTGTTTCATTTACAAACTCTAAAGCTGTTTTTGCATAGTTAATTACAAAAAAATATCATTGAATGTTGGACAATTCATATATCATTGGGACTTTTCAAAATTCACATTGCAGGGGGTTCTTAAATGCCAAACACGACATTAACCTTAGTGTATTTGGCCCCCAACTCGATATATCATATGGTCTGAGTTCGTTGAGTTCTATAACAGTCCGTTATTTAGGTTATTGCGGTTACCATCAGTCCAAGTTTTTCCAGAACCTCGTTTAGTTTGATCCTTTCATATAATAAATTTTGAAGTCTTTTTTTTTCTATTTATGATTTTAGCCTACCCACGTTAAAAATAGTATACAAGCCTATGTGGTTCTAGAATATCTGGTAACTTTCATGCTAACTGCAGATTTTGTTTGCATCTATAAGCCAGGTAGTCCTTCACAACACATCCCAGCTTGCTGACATAAAGCATGAATTGTTACAATCTTGTTGCCTTGTCAACCCTGTATCAACTTTCTCAGGACACGAAATAGGCCCTATGATAATTGTCTAGTATGCTAAAGTAATCTGCTTGGCAAGATAATGGTTCCAAACTGCTCTTTAACCGAGGGATTTCTTTGCAGAGTAATGAAACCTTGAGAGTGGAGCTTTTGCTGGACGTGTTGATTGGATTAGTTTTAGTAGTTACTGTGGTGAACGTGGCCTCGTTTCATTTTGCGGGCATGGATGGTTCGCCCTGGTAATATCTTTTGCCTGATGTACATTTATTTATATGGTCTGCCAGGGTGGAGTTCTGTAGCGAGTTCTGCTTGTATGTCGCAGAAAGGAATGTTTTGCCACAATATCTATTGAGTTGACTCGTACGTGTCGTTGTACAGTTGTCTTAATTTGTAGTGTAACCTTTCCCATTTATTACCACCGGCTTTCTAAAAGAAGGCTCAGGAATCTCCATTGGCCAATTGTTAACTTGTGACGACTTCGCCCTGCCTTCTCTTGAGCACGTACGGACGGATGCCTGCTTAACTGTGATCCTCCTGGGCGTTTTCGTTTTGCTATCCTTGAACAACTCTTCAAGGATACAAGAAGACTTGAATGACTAAATTCACGAAAAAATTCTGGTTTATCAACAGCCAGTTCCTGAACATGAATTGCATCATCCTATCCTTAAATACAACTTGGAAAGTGGAAAACACTAAAAAGTTGGGAAATGCTTGAAAAGAATTTCATTAAAAGTTCATACTGGCTTCGAAGGGTAGGCTTATTCTGATAAAAAAAAATATAAATCTTCAAAATTTGTGTACAAATGTGTATAAAAGCACCTGACTCTTGGTCTCTTCGTTCACCTTAATTAAGTGCATTTTTGCTTTGATAGTCTTTTATGATAAGCTCGTTATGGCTTCTTAAGGCCTTTCTATGTCTCCTTTCTACTAATGTATTATCCTTCCTTGCTGAATTGCAGTTTATTTCCTTTGTTGTAAATCCTAGATGATCCAAACTCGTCTATGTCAGCGCTCTCCAAGCTTCAATCTCTTGTAGCAGCTTGACTACTTGACTCTCTTTCAATTGCTTCCTATTTTTCTCCATCCCTTCAGCAGTATATCCACTTCTTTCATCTTCTTCATCTTATCCTGCATCATTATCTATTGTCTCTTCTTCATGAATTGTCATTGTTTCGCTTCAAACCTTTCTTTCTTCATGCTTAACTCATTAGTATCGACCTGCCATTCCCCATGCACTTTTATTTAGTCTGCCATGCGTGTAATCGCCACACGGTATTCCCAATGGCAGGCAACCTAAAACTCATCTATATTGTAGGTATTTACGGTACAACTGGACTCAAGATGTTCAATCAATGTTTTAATACTATATTAAAATCGGTAACAAGTTTAGTTTTGATATAGTAAGGTATTAGTATCGGTTAATATATGTACTGTTTCAAGTAATTTTTTAAAATTAAAAAATAATTCGTAAATTTTATAAAATTACAAAAAATAAGTCGTTCATATATTGTATTATATAAATTTTGCTTTTACATCAATCATATTTCGAAAAATCATAATAATATAAATTTGATAACTTTCTCTTCATTGTTATTAATATTACTTTTCACATATTTCTCATGTAAATAATAAGCATAATTAATATAAGAAAAAAGATCATTTAATTCACATATAGACCTAAATTATAAATCATACAAAGTATTTAAAAATGTTACAATTTATATCATATATTAAAGAATAATTACATAAAAATATCATATAGTAGAAATAGTACATATCCATAAGCATTACAATAAGAGTTTATGCTGAGGAATATACCAAAGTAGAATAGAAACATGAAATAAAAATATTTATAATTAAAAGTTTTATATTTATATTGCATATATAATATCTCAAACATGCCACTAAAAAATGGAGAAAATGAAAATTTTAGAACTTCATTTAATGACATATTTATTCAAATTGCACTAGTTCCAAAGAGCTAAGTTATCACTTTATAGACAGTATTACAATATGACATGGGGCAAAATTCATTGAGGCAGTTAGGATTAAGTAGTTTAGGAATAAAGCATACATGTGTAGCATTGATTTCTCTCAACATTCTTCCAGTTTTCAAGAATTCCAAGACAATTTCCACAAGTAGATTACTTGTAATATGTTAGGTGCTTTGGAAGAAAAGGGCATTAAACCCATTTGGACTTCGAGCTTTCTTAGGATTAAGATTGAAGAGAACTATTTTCATTTGCTGGGGCCAAAGCTAGTTGTTGGAGTTTCAATATGCATCTTGGGATAGAGTGACAAGAGAACTAATAAGCTCCAAAAGCTCCTACAAATTAGAAAAACCAGAAGGTCTTGCAACTCCAAGTAGGTTTTCAAAGTACTTGAAAGTCATATCTTCTATAAAAGATCTTTTAGTCACCAAGTGGAGTTTTTCTCTGCTTGGACATAATTGTGAAAAAAAATTGATTGTGAAGTCTTCCTCCTTTAACCAAGGGATCCTAGCCTTTTAAATAAGTAAAGAGTCGTGATCTTAAGATCCTTGTTGTAAATCTCCAGTTTACTTGCTTCAATAGTTTTTATGACAAAACTATAAGGGTTTTGATAACAAGCATCCTGAGCTTTTCTCAATTCACTTTTAGCTTCATGTAATATAGCAATTTTTTAAGATTGATCTACTTTGTTCAAAGTCTCTAGTCTGTTTCTAAGGATCTTGAGTTTCCTCATAAGCTGATAGGCTTTGCATGTAGAGATTTTGCAATTCTAGACTTCATTAAAAAATTCCATAAATCCTTCCTTATTGGTAAGAAAGTTGAAAAATATGAAGGGGGCTTTGTAAGAGGTAGAAGATGTGAAAATTTTAATTTCCATACTTGAATGATCATCACATAAAGAGAGTCAAAATGAGCATTGGAATTTGGAAAATGACTCGACCAAAACTGATTAACAATAATTATGTCCAACTTCTTCATAATGAAGCAATTTCCCAGCTATTTATTACACTAGTGAAGAAATTCCATACTTATTTAAAATAACTCACCTCCATCTTACTAAGCATTTTTCAGCTCTTTGCCAAGATTGGAAGAGCTAATCATATCACTTTAGGCTCCAGATGGATGTCAAACACAATTAAGATCACCTGCTAACAACTAGGGTTTATTCAGTGAGTTTTGAATATAATCCTCCTAGAGTTTGGTTCTTTGAAATTTGAAGTTAGCATCATATATAATAGAGACTTCAAAACTGATCCCTAAGTCTATAAGCTTGTAATTTAAATGGATGTATTAATCTAAATTGCTTAAAATAGTAGCCTTCACCTTCTTATTATTGTAAGCATATATAATTCTTTCATTATATTGGTGATCATGATTAGAAATGTAATTCTAGTCTTTCCTAAGAAATTTCATGACATTATAAAGCTTATGAGCTTAATTCTAGTTTCAAGAAGCCCAAGGATGATAGGATTTTTGCCCAGTAAAAGATCCTTTATAGCATGTCTCTTGATAAGATGATAGGATTGTAGCTACTAACCCTTTTTGGGTTTTTGTAACTGTTGGGACCCGATCCGGAAACTGGATCTCAATCGAAAAACGGAAATGAATACGAAACATGAAGTGCGGAAGCAAAGCGCAGTCGAATACGAATACGAACCAATATGAATCGAATCAAAGCAAGGAAACAAAACATAAGGCGAAATCAAATCAGATACGAATCAATTGTCAAATCGGATAAATCGAATTCGAAGGTGAATCGAATAACACAAAGTGGAACCAAATCGAAACGAAGCAAGCTTCGGATCAAATCGAATCGAAATCAATTTCTGACATCCATGAACAAATATCAAAGAAAGCTTTTGCGTGGTCGCGTTGGAAACCTTAAGACTATCAGTCTAAACTAATCCAAATCCGAGTACTTTTTTTTCTTTCTTTCATTTCCATTCCATCTCTTACAAAGTGACTTCAATATCTAATTGAAATCATTCGCACTCAAACTCAATTTATTTGCTTCTTCATATACAATCATATCTCATCGATTTAAACTCTCA
>JANJEY010000008.1:30529998-30547289 GCA_024703695.1 Erythroxylum cataractarum | reverse complement strand
AAAATCTCCTTCTTTCCTTTCTCCTTGCAAGTTTCGTAAGCCTCTCTCTTAAAAGACTTAGCTAATTTGCTTCTTAAGTTTAAAACCTAGGCCTAAAACTACGTAGTTTCACTTATTTCTCCCTTTATAAACAATTTTCGTTCCCTTCATTCCCTCATACGACTACAAGCTTTTGCTTCCTTCCCTTTTGTTTTAATTAAGCTCAAAAGACCCAAAATACCCCTCCTTGAAAGCCTTAACCCTTAACAACTTAAATAAACTTCCCACTTTAACCTTACACATCTTATTCCTTTACTTTCTAACAACATATAAGACTCTAATTTAAACTTAATCCCTCCATTTAATTTTTATCAACCTAAGCACTAAAACCACAAAATAAATTAAACATGCTTATTTAATAAGAAAGAGGAATATCGGGACCAACATATATATTACATGCATTGGAATGAAATGCATGTCACAATTCAGTAATCAAATTCAATCATTATCTTTTGCAAGTACTATAACAATTTAATAGTCACAATAACAATTCACAGTAGCAGTAGTCATCGGACTAAGTCCGACATTTAAATTTTTAGTTGAGAATCAGAAAATCATTTAGTCAGTCGCATTCACATTCAAACAATACTTTCAATATCATTTCTACGTACCAAAATACCTTAGACAAATATTGTCCATAATCCAATATACAATCAGCACATTTCAATACAGTTCAATAAGATAACAATACAGTTTAGTAATATACAAAATAATAAGGTGAGACCATCTTAGGTTACTCACATTACACTCCAGATTAGCATTAACTTCCATGATCTGGAAACGTCTAGATGTGGATGTTTATCCTACACATCATCATTATGTCATGCCCACATTGCACACACATTACAACTTTGCATAATCATAAGTATTCGTTTGTGCACAAATGTGTATATGGACAATGTACAATGCAAGCTTAATGATATTTAGGGTATATTTTCATTATTTTCACCACATTATCATTCACATATCAAAACTCACCTAAGTATAATGTTTACTTAGGGTGTGCTCCTCAATAAGACAATTTGAATCCAATTTCATAACCCCATTGATCATTTCAGATTTTTCTGAAAAAAAACTTTCGAGTCAACCTTTCATGAGTATTCACACTAGGTAAATGGAGTAATTTGACAACACTTTCTTCTAGACAATTATTCCTCTGTATATTAAGTTTCTAGTGACACCAAAATCATTCAATTTGATTCATTACTCTATGAGTTATGCTTATAATACCATAGATTTTGTACATTTAAAATTTTGGTTACTGCATTATCATACATTCAAGTTGTACACCTCATATCTCTCAATTCCAATATCCAGAAATTAAAAAATTTATACCAATTTAAAACTAAGTAAATAAGCTACAACTTTGGTGAAGACATCTTAGTCTAATTCGGCCTACATCAATATAGTTTATTCAATAACAATAGGACATGATTTCTTTCCCTGGTAGTGCTACAGCCTAAGACAAGACTCAATTTCAAGCCAATTTTGAAGGTCTTAAAGACAAAATTAAAGTTCTTCTTCTTCAAGAAATTTGTACACCTTTGTCTCAAGTTTAATCTGAATTAAGAATCAATCCATTTATAAATCTACAAATCAAGATATAATCAAAATACCGAAGCATATTTAATGAAAACTCTCCAATTCATAACATTCCAGCACATTTCCTCACTTTCATCCAAAAATCGTCAATCAATCTCTATTATAACATGCCATAAACACTAATCTTTTACTTACTTGTTCAGTTCTAATCTCAGCTTAGAAAATCAATACTCCAAACATGCAGAATTATCGCACATTCAAGGTGAAACTAGGAAGGATTTCGGCTAGGGTAAAAGACCACAATAAGAACTACAATATTCTGGTTTTCAGTGGAGAGAGTAAGGAAAGAAGGAAATGAACTCAGCAGAAACATTTCTGCATTACCTTGACACATTAGGTGCTAAGCTAGGTGTCACCTTTTCCAAATAACTTTTGTCCTTAAGCATGCATCCTATTTGTCCACTTCATAAGCTATCAAACATCACCTAGTTACTAGTCCATTTGCCACTCATTCATTGCTGCCATTTGTCAATTAATTACCTATGTCAAAAGTCACTCAATTATAGGCTAAATCATCCAAATTTTTCATGTATCAATTTATCCTACCACATGACATTTGTCCTAGTCCAAATGTACATTTTAATCCATCAATTTCCTAATCCATAACATTAATTCCAAGTTACTAATTGAAATCTAAACGTACCAAAATTCAAGACATACCAAAACGTGATTCACATCCTGATCACTTAACATTTTTTCATATCCCAGAATAAGTTAATGAATGCATGTACATTCATTTTAATGTGCAAAACTCAATACTCATGTGTATATGTATGTCATATTTTGCATAAGTATGAAATGAACTTTCTAATTTCTTATTAAGCTCACTTATATACTAATTTGTCCTTAACATGGATAATGGGATGTTACAGTTTTCTCCTTGACTTTCTGCTAAAACCTCGAGCAAATTGCTTAACATACTCTTGATTCAATTTAGAAAGCCCTTTATGAGGAGCCTCCTCTTTAAGCTCACTATTGATTGGATCATTTTTTAGTCTTCCACTTTCCTTGTTTCCAGCAATATGTCAACAAGATCAAGATCATTTATCATGTCTTGTTTGGTATGCTAGACCTCTCTTGCTTATATGGTTGTCTATTTTTTAAGAATAGAAACAATGATGTTTTCTTTATTGTTTTGAGATGATGGTTCATCTTCAATCCCCATTAACTCGTAGTGATCACTTGACGTGAATAGTTTTCCTATTAGTTTCCAAATTTATTTTCCTAATTGAGGCTTGCAGTTGTAAGATAATTGGATTTCATCTTTAACCATTTCATTAGCAATTTTCATCTTCATTGCAGGTAATGCATTCTTAGGATTGATCTCCACACATATTCTTGTATATTATACTTTTTAAAGTTTAGCAGTTGCTGAATCAAAAGCTATATACTTCCTAACAAAACTAGCTATAAAACCTAATCCACTTTAATTTCAGTATTCAAGGGTATAACTATGAAAATTAATCAATAAGGGAATAGTTTTATGCTTGTTCTGTCGAATCCCATATGCCAAGATCTTGAATCCATTATCTTACTCCTGCGGTCTCCATCAACAAATTTGAATAGAAAGGTATCTTCCTCAGTGAGCAATATTCTGTTAAGACCCTTATTTCCCCATTTACCTTGAGCCCAATTCTGCATAAGAGGGAAAACTAGTCTCTTACTTAGAAAGAAACCAAGAAATTTATTACCCAGTGTTTTGCACCCTCCTAAAGCAGTTTAAAAAGGGGGATATACAATGCCATTTACTAAAGTTGATAGAAAGTGCTTTGATTTCTCATGACAGATTTCTATTAAAACTACATTTATCCATGTTTTCTTTACTCCAATCATATCATCTATTTTCTATTTTCTATTTTCTTAGATCTCTCATAAGATTAACATTCATCGGCTCTTGTAAAGATGGAAATTGGTTTTGTAGCTCTCTTAGAAGAGAAGGACCTCCCTTAGAGGCTTCCATAAAGCTTCCCTTAATAGAAAGTCACCTAAAATCTACCTTAAACTCACCAAAAGGTTGCTACAATTGAAAGGTCACTATTCATTCGAGAGGGAAAGTTACTGTTCATTTAAGAGGAATTATTGTGAAAACCTTTCTCAGTATTTACCTTTAAGCTAGATGATATAGCCTTTCTCCTTCAAGCTCCTTCTCAGTTTCTTCTTCACTAGCCATCCTTTGTGTAGCCCTTTCAGGATCTTTAAGCGTCCTACCACTCCTCAAGGTGATTAAAATAACATTCTTCATATTTATCTCGGGCTGTGATGATAGTGTTCCTCTTCTTTGGCTTCTAAACAGTTGATAGGTACTTTCATTTGACTTACTTGGTTCTCTAAATTCTAAATTCTAGACTTCATTTACTAAAAAATAGATTTGGTTTCCTAACTAAAATATTGCACATCTTGTTGGAATTGAAAGTGTTAATTGTAAGATACTTAACAATATCTTCCAAAGACATACCCGACGTAGAGGAGGAGGCCTACTATTTATGTTGAAAATGTTGTCCATGCCTATGTGGGAAGTAGTTCTACTACCTATTTCCTCCATAACCTAGGTTTAGGTGATCTTTTCAACCTGAGTTATAGGTCTAAGAATATGGATTATATTGATGGAAAAAATTTTCCCTATAACAATGACATACTCCATTTTTCCATCTTACAGAGTTAGACAACCATATGTTGTATGGTTCACATTTTCATATAAACTACAAGCTTTCACCTATGTTTACCCTGTAGCAGTTTGTATAAGAAAAGATGTTAGATTATCAAAACGATGTTGTATGGATGAATTACCTTGTTTACCTTACAAACATTGTTGCAGATGCCAAAATGTTGAGTGTTTTCCATTATACATTGGATTAAAATTCTGGCTTCCACAGTTGTTGCATCTACCAAGCTCCTATCTATCTGCAATAATCATTCATAGAAGTATTGGATAAGGAGTTGCTCCGTGATATTATGATGGAGGAAGCTGACACACAACTTCTTGAAGCACTCCTAAAACTCATAAAGGGATTCTCTATGATGTTACTTTGTCCCACATATCTCTTTCATTATATTAACTATCTTTGATGCTAAAAAGTACTTCTCCAAAAGTAACCTTTTAATTTTGATCCATATGTTCACACTCCCTAAAAGTAAATCATAAAGTAAGTCTTTTGTTGCATCGTTCAGTGAAAATGGAAAGGTTCTAAATGTAATCTACTCGTCAATCAATCCCTAGAGGTTTCATACTACGATAGATCACATTAAGCTCCTTGAGATGCTTATGAGTATCCTTACCTATAATTCCATAAAAGTTAGGTAATAAATGGATTAAGCTAGACTTGAGCTCAAAAGTAATTTGTTCAAAAAAATTCAGAAAAGTAAAGCATAAAAGTCTTTGAGTCAAGTCTGGGGAAGCCAACAGTCTTAAAGTTTTCTTATTAGCTATAGCTTCCTCAAGTTAAATTGCTTGTTATATTCCTAGAGTTTTTCTAGTTTCCTTACGCAACCTTTGCAGTGTCCTTTCAATCCCTAGATCAAATTATACAAGGTCTTGATGAGGATATCTAGTCACTGCCATATGCAAACACTAAAAAATATAGAAAAAGATTAAGAAACAACTGTAAAAAAACCAATCATAAGCAAAAATATGTAAAAACACTAATTAAAAATAAAAAACAAAAGCTAAATCACTTCACTCCCTAAAAATGACACCAAAATTTTGGATGCATGTCAAACACATCAAAAAATAAAACCTAACTCTACACAACTAAATTTGTAGTACTGGTGAGCAAAGATCGTGAGTATGTGTTCAGCTTTTGTAATGAGTAAATCAGGGTTTAGGATATGGGGGGTTTGGTTGAATTCAATTAACTAAATAAAGTAAAGCTAAACTATTGAAGGTAAATCAAACCATAAAATTAACCAATGGGTTTTGAATCTAGTTTACGGTTCAATCTCAACCTCATTATATTTTTCAAATACCTCTCTTTCAAATTATTAATTGTAAATCATTAATAAGCTTTATTATCAGTTTTCCCTTAAGTCGTATGAAATTAAAATAAGCTCTTTAATTAGGCCTAGCCATCAGACAACCTAGAATAAGCTCTCTAAATTTAGTGTGATAACTGCATTATGCAATAAGAAAATAAATTAATCAACTACATAAGCTAGAGTCATTTAACTTATGTTATATTATCCCTAATGATGCTTAACCATTAGTTTACCACAAGTGAATTAGACATGCAACGATTACATATTGCAATCTAGATTATGACTACAGTTTCAAACATAAATAATATATTTGAAATGTCTAAATAAATCCCAAAACAATAGCCATAGAATAAAATAATCAATTCTAAAAGAAAGTAAGAACACCACCACTTGATTAAACATTACCCAATATGTTTATTATCGTCCATATATGTTTTAAACCGGAAGGATGAAGTTTAGCTCCTCATAGCTCTCCAAAGGGTAAGAAATATGCTTCCTACCATGTCTCTAAAGTCTTCATGCCTAATTTGGACTCTCAAATTCCATTTTATAGTAAAAATTAGGGTTCCATCACAATAACCATGTAGGTGACCATGTGTGTAAAAATTGAAAGAATCGTGATTTTACACATTCACAGTAAGCTACATGACTAGTCGTGAGCTCACTTAAACGACCTTGTAAGTCTAATCATGACTATATAGCTTACAAAAGTAGCTAAAACTGCAACTTCACACTCCTACACCCTTCCAGTAAGTTACACATTCTTATATACGACCTTGTGAGTTGCAATAATTTCATTTCTTGCATTTTTTGTCCCATCATCACCTTAATTCATCTCTTTTTTGCTTCTACAAAGGCAAATAAGATCAAACATTGATAAAAATAGCTCCAAGGATATGTTTCTTAGCTCATTTTGGATCTTGTCCTCCAACTTGTACCTAAAACAAAATATGAATCAAAATAGGTATCTAAAGCATCACTTAATCACTAAGCATTAGCGAGTAAATATAAATCAAGCATCTATTAGATAACTCACATGATGATTATTAACTATAAAGAAATAATATGGACATATTTGCACATTTAGGCGGTTAGCAAGACATAAGCTATAGAAGAAAGTCTAAGTGAGAGACAAACTTTGGGAATATTAAGATGAAGATTCCTTCATTCCAATAGAGGAATGACCTTGAGGCCTACTCAAAGTGGGAATAGAAGATAGAGCTGATTTTTTAACAACCACCCTTACATATAAGAAGGTAGAACTTATTGTTATTGAGTTTACTAACTATGCTATTATGTGGTAGGATCAGCTATTAACAAATACGAGAAGGAACCATAAAAAAGCCTACTAAAAATTGGGATGATATAAAGGCAATCTTGAGAAGGAAATTTTCTATAGTTATTATTATAGGGAGTTGTTACAAAATTATAACACCTTACTCAAAGGTTGAAGAGTGTTACGGAATACTACAAGGAGATGGAGATTGCTATAGTCCAAAAGAATGTAGAGGAAGATCAGGAACCCACTACGATTAAATTTCTATATGGTTTGAATTCTTAAGATTCCTAATTTGGTAGAATTACAACATTATATAGAGCTATAAGATATTGTTTTGATTGACTACTAGGTTAGTGTTAATATTTAAAAGTTACCGCAAGTGCACAACATAGCTGTAGCTAGAACATGCAAGAACAGGTCGATCTTGTGAAGATAGTAAGTAATAGTAATTACCTTTTTTCTATTCTAACCTATGAATTGGATTTTTGTTTTTAATTAAACTGAATAAACAAACTAAGAATTAAAACAATTCTGAACGCTATGTACACAAAAGTCCTTAGAAAAGTATACATTAAGTAATAGCGTCTAGGTGATGAATCCTCCTAAGAATCATTAAATATTAACCTTTATTAAGTAATTATATTATTAATTGTTAGACTGTGGAAATTCTTATCTTATGTAATATCTTTTTCAAACTATTAACAACTAATCCATCAATTGATTAACATAAATCTTTCTAGTTATAACCCTAAGATTGCTTTATCGATTTATGAATTTTATTATTAGGTTTGATATTAAGTTAGAGGATTTATGTTATCCTATCTCTAAGTTTGCATACAAATATACAGATCGTAACTTGTAGTACAAAATATATCATTCCCACAAGGATTAATTAAAGACATACCAACTTGAATAAAACTTTGTCCAAGGTATTAAAATATTGTTTGAATTAAATAAATTACTGAAATTGAAATAACTAACAAAATGAAACAATTGAATAATTGAGTTGCCAACAAGATTGAATGTGATCAAAGTTGGAAACTTAGGAGTTATTTTATCCTTATTTTGTCTCCCTTTATTATTGTTTATCCAATTATGTTTGATCCTAGATATACTAAGGTTTTAATTACCCTCTCTCGAGATCTAGTCAAGCAATCCCAAGTCAAATTGATAATAATAGAATATTCATTAATATGATAATTGTATGTTTATTAACTATTCATTAATCTGATAATTGTATGTTTATTAAGCTATCAAATCTCGTTGCGCACCTTAACACAAATAATTTGACTTACTCTCTTAATTTTTCATGAAGTATTAGCATAACAATTACATAAATCATTCATAGATTTATTAAATTCAGCAAGAATAAAGTTTAATAAAATAGATCAAGAATAATCCCTAATATGAAATTAGAAACCCATAATCATGTTTAACATCCTTATAGTCCAAATAAAAGTTCAATACAATGAAATAATTAAAGAGAAAAGAAAGAAAATTTGTTTAGAGTCTTTTGGAAATTTGAAATCTCTGGAGCTTTACTTGATGTCTCCTTTTGATCTTCTTTTAATCTAGTGGTTGTTGCAGTTTTTGGTGTTTTTCTTTGCCTTAAATACTTCTTGAGGCTTTTAGGGTTCTTTCTAGAGTTTTTTCACTTAATTTGGTTCCAAAAATAGCCTCGAAATGTCGTAAGTACAAAGCATTTTCGAGTTAGAAAAGTTGAAATTTGTTGTTTACCATTGTCTACCAGCATCGTCATGGCCTGCATTGCTTCATGCTTCAAATTATTAATCTTTTCTTCATTTTCCTATTTCCATTTACTCATAACACATCAAACACCCCCTTAAAACATAAAATTAAAATCAATTTCTTACTCTAAACTAATCAAACAATTAAAACACATACAAACATTAACAAGAACACTATTGTAAGTCCTAAACGTATAATTATCATCTAAGAAAACACTTATAAAGACAAACACCTAGAAACCAAACTAGAATCTAAACCTATCAACATCCCCACGTTTAAACCTTTGCTTGCCCTTAAGCAAAACTAAAACCACAAACACAAACACAAACAAAACCCAAAAACACATACACACACACTCATGCAATAATGGATTCTCAAAAAATAAATAATGCAATAATGGCCCAATGACATCAAATCTTATGGAATTAACCTAAATGCAAACATCGACCACTTAAAAAGTGTCAACATACTAACTTATTCCTTTCATATTTAAGTGCTTTGATTTGAATATATATATAAATCAAAATATTAACACCTTATTCATACCCTATGGCATTTATGAGCATGCACTTATTATTATTGATCAATTAAAAAGGCAAAATATCACTAAATAACCTTTCACGAAAATTCTTGCTATTTTTAAAATATCAGTAGGTTTTTTTATTATAACACCTTTTTTTTAGATTTTCTTTAACAAAAATCTTACAATGTTGGTCATACAGTTCTTTGATGATAGACATTGAACCCTAGCCGTATAAGGTCCATATGGGTCCTTTGCTCTCCATGATATATTCTATCATTGTTTTTTTAATCTCTTTATGGCATTTAAATTTTTGTATTCCTCATTCTTGCGTTGTGATGTCCAAATTGATGTGTCTTCTACTTTGCATCCAAACTTCCTTTTTTATTTTTAATTTCTTGTGATTGGGTACCACAATCATAAGAAAGGGAAATAATTCATTAAAACAAAAATAATTGAAAATTTCCTAAACTAATTCCTTAGCAAAGACACCAAAAACTTATTGAGCATATTTTACGTAATATAAAACCACCCTTAATATCTGCAAATATATGGATCGTGACTTGTAGTATTAAAGATGTCGATCTCACAAGGAAATAGCTAAAACTAAGTGAACCTAACTTTGTCTAAAGTTGTGAAATATTATTTGAATGAAAATATAATATTAGAAATTGAAAAAATCGAATAAAATTGAGCATAACCACTTAACAATTGAGCTGCCATTATAAAACAAGGATGATCAAGTATGAAAGCCTAGGATTCGTTCTATCGTTATTTTGCTCCTTTAACCACTATTGATTCAACTGGGTATTGATCCTAGATTTTTGAAGTGTTTGATTATTTTCTCTCAAGACTTATTCTCTTAACCCCAATTGATTAACCCTAACTAATTACAAAATTTTAGATTTTGCAATCTCTTTATTCACAAAAACATCATAACGTTTTCACTTAGTTTTTAAGTATCGAATAATTGAGTTTTCACATAAGATCTCTCTTTGTATGATTATCAATTTGATATTTATGTAACTTATTAGGTTAACTATTGTAACCTAACCTAATTGAATTACTTTCGACTCACTCTCTCTATTTATTTTTAAAGTATTTAGCAAACTTAAATATCACAACACCATAATATTGTATTGAAATCAATAATGATCGAGTTACAAAAGAACAAATCCTAATCTAAAAATCAGAACATCATAAATGTATATAGCATACCCAAACCCAGTTCATACATCAAGTTTAATGAAAAATAAACAAAGAGAGGAAGAAAATCTTGATTTGGACTGAATCTAAAAACGTTGGAACTCCCAATGCTCTCCTTTTGATCTTTCTTGATTAATCCCAATTTGGTAAGATGGAGGCTACTCTTTTTTTAAGCCTTTATATATTTTTTTATAATTCTTGAGGCTTTTAGGATTTCACACTTAATTTGGTTCTAAATATATCCCTAAAACGTCCAAATTACAAAAAGACACCCGACTTGGAAAAGCTGAAATTCATTGGAATTGTTGTCTACACCCTCTTGTCACGATCACGATTGTGACCTGCTTCCAATTATTTTATTTTCTTCAATTTCCTGTTTCCATACACTCAAACATACATCATAAACCTCTTGAAACATAAGATTAAGATCTAAATCATGTTCTAAACCACACAAACACTTCGAATATAAACAAACACTGATAATAACATAATTCATGATAATCATCTAAGAAACAATCAAAAGCACACTTAAACATCTATCAAAACATAATATAAACTACACCTATCACATACTATAGGAGTCTCTATGGTCCAATAAATCAACAAAATAATTGCATAATAAAAGAGCAATCTATTAAGTGTTTAAGGGGATTTGAAACGTAGATACTAATCTTTTGATATCAATAATTTTCTTAGTATTTCCTTAATTTTATGATTCAGTCTTGTTGCCTAATTATGTTCCTTTCTCTAGTTTTATTTTATTTTAAATTTAAAATCACAATCAATTCATATACTATATAATAAAACACTAGTAGCTACTAGTAATCACTATATGTATGGGATACTCGTATTTACCGGTACTAGCTATAACTACAAAGTGTACTTGTAATAATTTAATATTGACACTCAAAAAAATTAAATCAAGTTTTTGCATCATTTTCGAGGACAAAGATATTAGGAAAACTATTGGACCCCATTTTAGGAGACCAACAACCCGGAATCATACAAAACCAGTTGTCCCATAATAGTGGTGTGCCCACAATAGTTGAACATCGAACAATTGAAAATTTAGAGAATCACAAGCCAAAATCCAATCATATTTCATAAATGAATTCAAAAAGAGTTTATACAATTTCAAAATACAAATACAAAAATATGAAATACACACGATACAATTTGAATGCTTAAGCTTAAAATGACTCTAAATTTACAAAATTTCATGAACTAACTTCATTACAAAAGTCTTTAACTATCTTGGGGTTCCAATGCCTTGCAATGATCGCTAATCTTCTCTTTCTGCACCTGAGGAGGGAAGCGTGGGGTGAGTTACACAGCTCAGTGGTTAATATATTTATAATCATTGGCAATAGACCAAAGTCAAGCATATATATGTATGTATGTATGTATGTATGTATATATATATATATAGAAATTCTAGCATTCATACTTTATTCAGGCAATTTAAACATTTAATAAATTTAGCTCAAATCACATAGCCGCTCATAACACATAACACTCAATATGCTTCATACTTGACAATTTAAAGATGCAATGCATAACAAACGACTCGAGGTTCCCATGAAACAGAATGAGAAAATCGAAGTTTACCCCATGAACAGAATGAGTCTATTTTTCGGAGCTTATATGCCACAAGCGAGCAGCGGGGAGAAGGCTCTTGTCAACGTGCACGTGACTAACAGAATGGTTCCACTTTCGCCCAAACATAAGCACATAATCATGCTCAGAATTATTTTACCAAAATGCTTTTATACTTTCAAACTTTTTCTTTCATCTTTCATGTTCTTTCCTTTCTATATATATACAAAATGACATGACATATTTCAAGGCATAACATTGATCAAAATCACAATTTAATTTTATCAAGATATCACGCCTCTTTCACGATATAACATAATCAAAATCATAATATATTTTCAACAAGTAAATTTCAGACAATTTAACATATATCTACACATAAGCAAGAATTTGTCCAATCACACAATAACTGTAAATACATTACCCACCTAATTCGCTTGCAAAAATCCAAGTCAAGGTTGTATTTCTCCTTGCCCTTGGGTAGGATTCTCTTGATTCCCTAAAACAAACCAAGTTTCATTCAATAAGAATCCAATAGAAAACCCTACAATGCAAAATCACTAAAATTGATTCTAGAATGCTTAAACCCAAGCATTTTTTAAACTCCATGGACCAAATCCTTCCAAAAATCCAAAAGATCCAAAATGGTATTACCTTGATTTTTCATCAATTGAAGAGATCTTTAGCTCAAAAGGAACCTCTTCTCTTTCTCTTCCTTTTCCCTTTTTTGAACAACTCTAAAATCTCTTTTGAAGACTAAAAAAAGTTAAACCCTAGCTTGTTTTCTCTTCTTTCTCTCCTTTCCTTCTCTTTGTATTTCTCTCTCTTTTTCATGTCACTCCCTCTTTTTCTCTTCAATTTTCATTCTCCTCTCTTCTTAAAATGCAAGAGAACACTTCTTCTTCCAATTGTACCCATAATGATCGAGAAATGTCCTATTTGCCCTTCCATTTATACTTTATGTCTTTTATGCTTAAGTGTCTTGCCAAAAGTACCCTTGAACATTCTGACATAACACTTTCTTATAGAAAAGTGTTCTCCCTTGTCTTAAGTTTCCAATGACACAAAAATCAATCTATTTGATTCAGAAATCTAACCCAAACATTTCAGACTGTTATTAGACTGAAACGGTACACTATACCCAAATTTCATCCAGAAATTGAAAGTCCTAGAGACTGAATTAGATTTCAACTTCTTCATACTATTTGTAGACACATGTCTTTAGTTTATCTTGAAATAAGAACCATCTAATTTGGAATCCTATAGATCTATATATATTTAAAATACTAAAGCATGTTCAGTAAAATATCCAATTCCTACTCATCCTACCAATACCCTTACTTTGATTCAATCCATCTTTTTCAAATCAACACCAAAAGCTATAACCTTTCATGAAGATGTAAAAAGAAAATTGTCACTTCATTTGGAGGTCGGATAACAAAATAATGGCCAAATGAATCAAACAAGATTTGGTCCTGAATCATATTGAACTTGTCTCCGGACAAAGGGCATAACTTTTACTAGAGATGTTGGATTAAGATCATATTAGGAAGATTTCAAAGAGAACTTTGAGATATACAACTTTGAAGAAGATCTTGAGGTCAGATTTTTTCATCTAAAAGGTTAAAATGGACCAGACGATAGGTACAGGTGAAGCCAAAGGAAAAAGCAGACGAATAGGGAAAATTACCATAACTTTTCCCAAAGATATCAGATTTGTATGTTCTTTATATTTTTTGAAAGAGGACTTTAAGATCTACAACTTTCAAGAAGACCTCAAAGACAGATTCTATCTTCTAAATGGTCAAAAATGGAATATAAGATAGATATAGACAAAGCCAAAGGAAAAAGCAGATTAATGAAAAAAGACAGACGAATGGGGAAAATTGTTATAACTTTCCCTAAAGATATCATATTAAGGTGTTATTTATATGGTTCAAAATAAAACTTCAAGATATACAACTTTTATGATGACCTCAAAAATAGATTATATCTTCTGAAGAGTCAAAAATGGAACAGGAGATAGGTACAGACGAAGCCAAATGAAAAAGCAGACTAATGGAAAAAGATAGATAAATAGAAAAAATTGTTATACCTTTCCCTATAGATATCTTATTAAGGTTTTCTTTACATGGTTAGAAAGAAGACTTCAAGATCTAACTTTCATGAAGACCTAAAAGATAGATTATATCTTTTGAGGGGTTAAAAATGGAATAGAAGATAGGTAAAGACGAAGCCAAATGAAAAAGCAGACTAATGGAAAAAGACAGACGAATAAGGAAAATTACTATAACTTTCCCTACAGATATCAAATTAAGGTGTTTTTTATATGGTTAGAAAGAAGACTTCAAGATATACAATGTTCATGAAGACCTCAAAGACAAATTCTATCTTCTGAAGGACAAAAATGGAACAGAAGATAGGTATAGACAAAGCCAAATGAAAAAGCAGACTAATAGAAAAAGACAGAAGAATGGAGAAAATTGTTATAACTTTCTCTAAAGATATCGGATTAAGGTGTTCTTTATATGGTTATAAAGAAGACTTCAAGATCTACAACTTTTATGAAGATTCAAAGATAGATTCTATCTTTTGAAGGGTCAAAAATAGAACAGAAAATAGTCCAGGCAAAAAAATAGAAGAAGCCAAAAGCTGAAGAAACAAAACATAGCAGAAGCAAAAAGCAAAAGAAGCAAAACATAGAAGAAGCAAAAAGTAAAAAAAAAAAAAGCAAAACACAGAAGAAGCAAAAAGTAGAAGAAACAAAACAAAAAAGAAGCAAAAAAAAGAAGAAGAAGCAAAACACAAAAGAAGCAAAAATCAGAAGAAGCAAAACATAGAAGAAGCAAAATGCAGAAGATACATCTTCCCTTATAAGGACCATAACTTTCAAATTAGAAGTCCAAAAATTTTGTACTATATATCGTTAGAAAGCAAGAAGGATAAGCTACAATTTCTTGAAGACAACTTTCTCTAATATAGCCTAGATAGATCCAAAATTGCCCTTGAATTTAGAATATGAATTTTACATTGATCCACCAATGAATTGCACCCAGTTCTCAACTTCATAACAAATTTTGAGATTCTTAAAGATAGAATTTAAATTCAATGTCTTCATAAGAAAGGTAGCCATATTTTTCTGGTTTAATCCAAATTAAGAATCATCTCAGTTGGATAACTAGAGAAAAAGTTGTGGCTAAAAGACTGAAGCGTACTCCGTGAATATTTTCCAGATCCACCACCCATTTTATTTCACAATCTTTCTTTAACACAACTCATACCAAGATCACCTTTTCTACTTCATTTACTCCTCATTCTCAACTCCATTTCAAATCAATATCATCCAAAGAAAATATAATCTATGATTAATCATGAGAACCAATAACAAAACATACACATATCTACATATTCTTCATCAACTTACTACACAAATTCAACTTCATTTTTGCTTTCATTCTACTCCTAACTTTCACCTTAATTCTTCCCATTTCAAAATCTCTTATCCATAAAAACACCAAAGCACAACATGAATCTATCCATATTTCTCATTTAATAGTTCTAATATTCTATGAAAAGTTTAAGGTCTAACACTGATTTTATGTTTGGTTATTTTGCCCAAAGGTGTTGGCCTTACATAACATTGTGAGATGTTCATAAAGACATTAGATGGAGGAAAGTTATTACTCAAGTGATCTATTCACCCAAAGGTGGTAGTGTCATAAGAGTTGATAGTTTATACTTTGATCGCTTTTATGTGAAGATCTAATTGCATATATTATGTATTCAACCCAAAGGTGTTTTATAATATATGTGATTAGATTTTCAGTAAAGATGCTATTTAATGGCTTTGAGTATCGTTGATGTCCAACATTTGTGCTGATTTAAAGATTATCATCTTGAAGTCACCTTTTCAGTCAACAAAATTAGTGTCATCATTTGAAACCCTGGCCGATTTCAATACAAAGAAGTGGATAGAGTATGTATTGAATGCTATGGGGATAGTTGTGGTTGATATGACCATAAGGACGAATAGGCCATCTCCATCTACATCCATGAGCTTGAGAGTTCATAAAGGCGCCTTTTAATGTTGGACCCCACACCCCACCCGTAGATGTTTGCAGATTATACTGCGGCGTGTGTTTGCGGGTTATACCGCAGCATTCAACCTTAATTAATATTTGTCCGCTTTGGCCGCGAATCGAATACGCGACTTCACAGTTTTGTTCCGCTTATGCGAACGCCTCTCACCATTGAGCCAATTAACTGTTGGGACCCAATCCGGAGACTAGATTCCAACCAGAAAACGAAATGGAAATGGACAAATACAAAGCGAAACATGAAACAAAAGCAAACGAAAAACCAAAAAAAACAAAAGCAAAATCGAAAGAAAGGAACATATGGCGAAAGCAAAATCATAAGTGAAAGCGAACATCGGATCAAATCGAATCGAAACCAATTTATGACATTCGTGAACAAATATTTTAGGAAAAGCATCACGTTGGAAATCTTAAGACTATCAGTCTAAACTAATCCAAATCGGTGTACATTTTTTTCTTTTTATTCTTTAATCATTCTCATACGAAGCACTTCAATTTCTCATTTGGACAAATCCATCCTCAACCAATATCTCAATCTACTTGATCCTATTTAAATCATGACCATCAATTACACAAAATCTTACTAATCCTTTCTTTTGTCAATAGACACTTAATACACATATCTATATATCCGCAATTCATACACAATAAACGCTTCAATAATTCCCAATCCAAAATCCATACGCGAATCATAATTCATTTTACCATTCCATATACAAATCCATAATGTATTTACGTCATGAAATACGTGCTTACAAAATATTCCATAATACAACATCAATATTAAAATCTGAATACATAAAGGATACAAAATCTCCTAAATTCTCAACAAAAGTCTAAGATCTTGCTCATACCACCATTTAACAAAACAATACAATATGTACACATAAAAACAAAAACCTTCAATTTCTTTCACCCGATCTTCTTCTTATCACCTGTGGATGGGAATGAAGGGGGGTGAGCTTATAGCTCGTGGGTAACAGTTTATAACAAATAAATAAGCAAAACCCTTGAAATTCTTTTTCTTTTCTGGTCTTAGAAAGCATTTCTTTGAAATCCGTAAAGCACATTTTCAAAAAGTTCTTTTCTTGCTGTATTCAAAATCGCAATTTGCAAAACGTATGATTTTTAGGCTTTCAGCCATAAACCCATAGGTTACAAAACATGAATGCATCAACTTGACAATTCATAGATGCAATGGCAAATCACATATGCAATGCACAATAATTGG
>JANJEY010000008.1:30505963-30529898 GCA_024703695.1 Erythroxylum cataractarum | reverse complement strand
AGGCAAGAATTTGCCTAATCACACAATAACTATAATTACATTACCCACCTAATATCGCTTGAGTATCCGACTCACTGTTGTCCTTCCTCTTGTGATGGAATCGGGTCAACTTGGTTTTCTAAAACAAACCAAGTTTCCATTCAATCAATATCCAAAAGAAATATTCACAAAGCTTGAAAATCCAAAATAAAGTACTAAAAGTCTACGTTCAACTTCCTCATAAAATCTCGAACCCTTATAGGCAAATTCCGAACTTTCCTTCTTCATAAAACTTATAGCCCTTATTCCTTAGATCACAACGAATTCAAAATCACCTCAATCGGACATCTACACCAAAAGATATGCCCAAAAATATCAAAATTCATCTTTGCTGGAAGTTGGGGCTGGCCGGGGCGAAGCCCCTCTAGCCGCGGCGAATGGCTTTGCTCGCCACGGCATGCACGCAAGCGTGCGCCGTGGCGAACACCCCTTCGGACGTCGCGGTGAATATTAATTCACACGTCGCGGCGTGTTCATACGTATGTCGCGACGTGCAGGCCTAGAGAACGACTCCGAAACCCGATTTTCCTGCATTTTCCAACTTCAATCCTTCCCTAAACACAAATGCAACACACCTAAACCTTAGATCAAGTCCTACAATACATTTCTAACCCATTAACAACTTAAAAACCTGCACAGAATCATCAACCCAAAGAAATCTAACCATTTTTACCCTAAAACCCTAAATCCACCGATTCTCACAAATTCAACTCGAATCCAAGGTTAAATCTTACTGAAACAAGATTACAAGAAGCTAACTTACCTGAAACTGTCGGAAAATCTCTTGGATCGCAACTCTCTTTTCTCTTCTCTTCTTCCTCTTCCTCCACCGACGGCTTCTTCTTCTATTTCCTTCTTTCCTCTTCTTTTCTTCTATATTCTTTCTCCTAAGCCTAAGTCAAAGACCATTATACCCTTCTTAACAAAGCTTAAATCGCTCTAACTCAAGTAACTTTCCCAAAAAGCCCTCATATTAATTTACCCTATAATTCTCATTTATTACACATTAAAATCAATTAAACCTCAATTATCCACTAACACTCCCAAATTAATCAAATTAAGGCATAAACTCTTAATTAACACAATTCATGCTTAATAACATAAATAAATAAAAATTCGGGGCCCAACACTTCTTCCTCTCTTTGGTTTTGTTATTCCACTTCTTCCTTTCCCATTTTACTTTTTCCCCTTCTTAAGGAAGGAAACAACACTTCTTTCTTCCCAGTTTACCTTTAATGCCTTATGTCTTTTATACTTAAGTGTCTTGTCAAAAGCCCCCTTGAATATTATGACATAACTCATTCTTCTAGAAAAGTGTTCTCCCTTGTCTTAAGTTTCCAATAACACCAAAATCAATCCATTTGGTTCAGAAATCTGAAAGTTAGGGCCCAAACATTTCAGACTGTTGTTAGACTAAAATAGTACACTATATGCAACTTCTATCCAGAAATTGAAAGTCCTAGAGACTGAATTAGATTTCAACTTCTTCACACTATTTATAGCTCCATGTCTCTAGTTTATCTTGAAATAAGAACAATCTCATTTAGAATCCTATAGATCTAGATATATTCAAAATACTGAAGTATGTTCAGTAAAATATCCTATTTCCACTCTTCCTACCAATACCCTTACTTTGAGTCAATCTATCTTTTTCAAATCAACACCAAAAGCTATAACCTTTCATGGAGACGTAAAAATAAAAGTGTTAGGAATCTAAGGGTTCAAGAATCACTTCTTTTAGAGGTCGAATAATAAAATTATAGCTGAAAGATTCAAAGAAGATTTGGTCCTCAATCATATTGAATTTGTCTCGGGACAAAAGGCATAAATTTCACTAGAGATGTTGGATTTAGATCATATTAGGACAATTTCAAAGAGAACTTTGAGATCTACAACTTTGAAGAAGACCTTGAGGTTAGATTTTATCATCTGAAGGGTCAAAATAGAGCAGAAGATAGGTGCAGACGAAACCAAATATAAAAGCAGACGAATGGAAAAAGATAGAAGAAGTGGGAAATTTGCTGTAACTTTCCCTACAGATATCGGATTAAGGTTTCCTTTATATGGTTAGAAAGAGGACTTCAAGATCTACAACTTTCATGAAGACTCAAAGATAGATTTTATTTTTAAAGATAAAAAATGAAACATAATATAGGTACAGATGAAACCAAATGAAAAAACAGACAAATGAAAAAAGACAGAAGAAGTGGATAAATTACTATAACTTTCCCTAAAGATATCAAATTTAGGTGTTCTTTATATGGTTCGAAAGAGGACTTCAAGATCTACAGATTTCATGAAGACCTAAAAGATAGATTCTATCTTTTGAAGGGTAAAAAGTAGAATAGAATATAGGTATAGAAAAAGGCAAATGAAAAGGCAAATGAATGGAAAAAGACAAAAGAAGTCAAAAAAATGCTATAACTTTCCCTAAAGATATCATATTAAGGTTTTCTTTTTATAGTTCGAAAGAGAACTTCAAGATATATAACTTTCATAAAGACTTAAAAGATAGATTATATCTTATTAAGGGCCAAAAATGGAATAGAAAATAGGTACAGACAAAACCAAATGAAAAAGCAGACGAATGAAAAAAGACAGAAGAAGTGGGAAAATTTTTATAACTTTCCCTAAAGATATTAGATTAAAGTTTTATTTATATGGTTATAAAGAGAACTTCAAGATCTACAACTTTCATGAAGATTTCAAAGATAGATTCTATTTTTTCAAGGGTAAAAAATGGAACAGAAGATAGGTACAGAAGAAGTCAAATGAAAAAGCAAACGAATGGAAAAAGACAGAAGAAGTGAGAAAATTGCTATAACTTTCCCTACATATCGGATTAAGGTGTTCTTTATATGGTTCGAAAGAGGACTTCAATATCTACAACTTTCATGGGACCTTAAAGACATATTCTATCTTTTGTAGGGTAAAAAATGGAATAGAAGATAGGTAAAGGTGAAAAAGCAGCAGAAACAAAACATAGAAGGAGCAAAACATAGAAGAAGTAGATGATCAAACACAGAAGAAGTAGAAGTCAAACACAAAAGAAGCAAATGGTCAAACACAAAAGAAGCAGAAGTCAAACATAGAAGAAGCGGATGGTCAAACACAGAAGAAGCAGATGGTCAAACACAGAAGAAGCAAAAGTCAAACATAGAAGGAGCAGATGGTCAAACACAGAAGAAGCAGAAGTCAAACATAGAAGAAGCGGATGGTCAAACACAGAAGAAGCAGATGGTCAAACATAGAAGAAGCAGATGTTCAAACACATAAGAAACAGAAAGCAGAAGAAGTAAAACATAGAAGAAGAGACATCTTCCTTTATAAGAACCATAACTTTCAGCCTATAAGTCCAAAAATTTCAAGTTATATACCTTGGAAAGATAAAAGAAAGACCTACAACTTTTCAAAAGACACATTTGCCTAAATCAGTCTAGATTAAATCCAAATTTTCCCTCAAATACAAAACATGAATTTTTACATTCATCCAATGTTATGCACCCAGTTCTCAACTTCATGACAAATTTTGAGATTCTTAAAGATAGAATTTAAATTCAATGTCTTCATAAGAAATGTAGCCATATGTTTCTGGTTTAATCCAAATTAAGAATCATCTCAATTAGATAACTAGAGAAAAAGTTGTGGCTAAAAGACTGAAGCGTACTCCGTGAATATTTTCCAGATCCACCACCCATTTTGTTTCACAATCTTTCTTTAACACAACTCATACCAAGATCACCTTTTCTACTTTATTTACTCCTCATTCTCAACTCCATTTCAAATCAATATCATCCAAAGAAAAAATATAGTCCATGATTAATCATGAACACTAATAACAGAATATACATATATGTACATATTCTTCATCAATTTACTACACAAATTCAACTTCATTTTTGCTTTCATTCTACTTCTAACTTTCACCTTAATTCTTCCCATTTCGAATTCTCTTATCCACTAAAAGCGCCAAACCAAAATATAAATCTATCCACATTTCTCATTCACTACTTTACTCTTGTTTATCATTTCTAATTTAAGAATTTTCATTCATTTGTTCTTTACTCATGACTAATCCCCAAAATTTCTCATTCAATAGTTCTAACTTCTATGAAATGTTTGGGGTCCAAAAGAAACCTTAGTTTAATTAATTTAGTCATTACTTTAGTTTAATTTATTCTATTTTTTTATTTTACTTTGTAGTATTTTATTTGTTTAGTTTGTTAGTTTATCTCTTATGTTTAGACTTAGACTCTTGATTAATTTATTACCCGAAGCACTTCTGAGAACTTATTAGATGCAAATCCTAAAATAGAAACAGTTGTGCGGAGGAATCTTCATAAGACAAATCTGTGAGAGTTTAAGCTAGATCATTGGGTTGAAGGTTTGGAAGGGCACATGGACACTAAGGAATCTTAAAATATGGTAGACCAACCATGTACAATGTTTGACTACACTAGGCCAGACCCAATTGGCGCGAAATCTAACATAGTGGGATCGACTATTCAGGTGAACAACTTTGAGATCAAGTCGAGCATCATCCAGATGGTGTGTCCAGTTCGATGGACTCCAAGATGAAGACCCCAATATGGATATTTCAAACTTTTTAGAGATTTGCAAAACTTTTAAAATCAATGGAGCAAATGATGACATCATTAGACTGCATCTATTTCCATTCTCCTTCAATCTTCAATCTCTTTAATCGTTTGGTTAGGTTTGCTACCTCAACTTGTAGTGTTGTCATTGAGTCTACAATTAGCACTCCCTTTTGATCTTGAAAGGTTGACTGTTGTCTTCTTCTTTTTGATGTTGAAAGACATATATTGTTTGACATCTCTTCTAACAAATAATATGCCTCCTCAACTGTTTTCCTCATTAATGAGCCTCCAACTACTGCATCAATGGTGCCTTGCATAGGTGGATTCACTCTGTTATAAAATGTTTACAAGAGGAACTCCTTTAGTAACTTATGATGTGGATAACTCCTTAAATCACTCCTATGCTTCATATAAAAACTCCTCTTCGTTCTACTAGAAATTTGCAATTTCCTTTATGAGCCTTGTAGTCTTTCTCAAAAGGAAGTACATAGCCAAAAAGGCTTCCACCAGCTACTCCCATGTTGTGAAATTCACTGGGTTGAGTGAATTCACCCATATTTTGGCTCTATCCTTGAGTGTAAAAGGGAAGAGCCTTATCTTAGTTGCATTTTTGGCAACCCAGTATACCGGAATGTATCACAAATCTCTAAGAAATTGGCCATATGGCATTAGGATCCTTATTGGCTAAACCATGAATTTGCACATTAGTCTGCAACATGTTCAATATTGGCAGTTTGATTTTAAATATATTTGTTTGCATTAGTGGTCATGTAATTCCTTGTTGATTCATGTTGAACTTTGGACCCATGAAGTCCATAAGGGTCATTTGTTACTCTCTTTAATTTCTTTCCTCCTCCATTGTTCTTTTTATTACTTATTGGCATTTAGCTTTTCAAATCTTTCTTTCCTGCTTTGTGATATCTATAATTGATGTTTCTTCTAATTTGTTTAAACTCTAAGTGATCCTTATGTACTTGCAATCCCATAAGAAAAGTATCAAGTCTTTAAATCAAAGAAATTCAAATCGAATAAGATATTAATTCAATTCCTGACAACCACATTAAAAACTTGTTTGTACTTTTACATAAAAAAAACTTTCATATTGCAAGTATACGAATCATAACTCATATTATTAAAGGTATCGTTCCCACAATGATTGATTAGTAACTTAACAATTTGAATGCACTTTTTCTAAGGTAATAAAAGATTGAATTTAAATAAATTAGTTAAAATTAAATTAAACTAATAAAAATAAACAATTAATTAAGTCAAACTAGTAATAAGAATGAAGTAAATCAATAATGGAAACTTAGGGGTTATTCTATCCTTGTTTTGTCTTCCCTCTATTTGTTAATTTAATTATGCTTGATCATAGATATCCCAAGGTTTTGATTACCCTCTCTTGAGATCCAATCAAATAATCCTAATTGTAATAGATAATAATAGAATTGCAACCTCTTAATTTACTAAACTACTCCTAACTATTTAATTGGATTTGATATTCAATTGCTTATTAATTTGGTATTTGTAGGTTTATTAAGTTACCAACTCTCTTTACACACCTTAACACATATAACTTGTTTCAATCTTTCAATTTGTTATCAAGCATAAGCATAAAAAATACCACAAAGCATTAATATATATTGAATTCAACACAAATAAAGTTTAACAAAACAATTCAAGAATAATCCCTAACATGAATTTAGAAATCTATAATCATGTTCAACATCCTATTAAT
Source organism: Erythroxylum cataractarum (assembly GCA_024703695.1). Lineage (NCBI taxonomy): Eukaryota > Viridiplantae > Streptophyta > Magnoliopsida > Malpighiales > Erythroxylaceae > Erythroxylum > Erythroxylum cataractarum. The sequence continues at coordinate 30,523,523 of JANJEY010000008.1, read as the reverse complement.
CTAAATTAACATCCAAGACAATGAAAATATACAAAGAGGAAAAAATAGCTTTACGTCTTGATCTGTAAATTTTTGAAAAACTATAGTTGATCTTAATGTAAATTCTGGTAATTTTCTTTTCCTTAAATAATTCTTGAGTCTTCTAAGGTTCCACTTAATTTGGTTCCAAAAATAGCCCCAGAATGTCATGAATTCAAAATTTTTTCATGTTGGAAAAACTGTATACGATCATGCATAGGATAAGATGTGCATCTTGTTCATGCTCTCTGTCACGATCGTGCATCATGCAGCTGCTTCATGCATGATCATGTATCTTCCTATTATTCAAATTATTCTTCAACTTTTCTTCAATTTTTCATATTTTCACTCACTAACAAATACATTAAACAACCCTTGAAACATAATATTAAGATTAAATCCTTGCTTTAAAACAATCAAACAATTAAAGCACATAAAAAACACTAATAAGAACACAATTCTACGTCCTAAACACATGATTATCATCAAAGTAAACACTTAAAAACACACTTAAAACTTTAGAATACATACTATAATATACCTATCAATTAGATGTGCATTTAGGTATTAGAAATGTTATTTATGTTTGTTCTCTACTTTAGAATGCTTGATCTTAAAGGAAGAGGGTTAGAAAAAAATTTGTTATAAAATGAAACATATAAGTGGTTAATATAATATATGATCATGTTCTTCTAAATTGTGCATACATATGAAATTACAAGGTTGATTGTGTAAATTTTAGAACAATATTGAATATCACTAGGTAAATGTACCCATCTTTCTTATAGTATAGCTTAGTAAATATGAGTGACAATCCTATAAGACTATAAGTACTAGTATTAACTGTCTTTCTATTATCTAATATAATAAAATGGATTATTGAATTAAAAAAATGATTAACCAACTAAAATTTTTAATCTAAAATATCAAATTAAAGTAATAAACGAGAATGAAACAATCAATTTATAAATAAGATTTAGATGTAGAATCTCCTTAGAACCTTTCCATGCTTAATCCAACATCATAAAGGAAAACTCAAACATTTTTTAAATGTCATGGTGGATGGTGTACTCGCACCTCCCATGGAGTTACTGAAGTTAGAGCTTTTATGTGGTCCTTAGTTTAGTAGGGTTTTTCTGGAGCAAAAGACCTACATTTCTAATTGTGCAACTACTAGATGGAGTAAGAAAGCGATTTAGCTTTCTAGTTAATTATATAGGAAAGCCAATATGTATGGATACACAAACTGCAAATATAGAGAGGATTTGTTATGCTAAAATATGTGTTGAGATTAAGAAAGATGCAGCACTACTTGATAACATTCCTATTTTGAAATCGAGAGAGATAAGGGAATTAGTAAGAAGGGAAATCCCAGTCACTTACCCTTGGAAGCAAAATAATTCTAACAAAAAAATGGATAGTTGCAAGAAGAACTTTCAAAAAATGGAGCATACAAAGAACTCATAGGTCAAGTCTCTCAAGTTGTTACTAATACCATTAGAGAACAAACTCAGAGCAAGGATGTGTTAAATTTGTGATTGAAGCATAAAAGGTGACAGGGGACCTCCATGTATCATAATTCACCATTAACCCATTAACACAAGCTTCCTCTCTTCATAAGGATACTAAAGACCTTAGGGATGTGTTCAACTGAACATGAAGAGGTTACTATAGGAAAGGAAGAGGAGAATGAGTTCACCAATAGCTCCAGAAGGAGATATGCTAGAAGGAAAGGAAAAACCAATCAAAAAGGGGGTCACTTTTGAGAAAACATGACAATTCTCATTTGGATTGTTAGAGGCCTTAGTGACCCTCTTAAAAGGCAATCTGTTAGAGAGGTCATTAAGGAAAAGAAGCCTTGCTTTGTAAGACTTCTTAAAACTAAAATAAAATAGCCTAATGTCTAGGATTGCCTTAGGTTTTTGGGTGTTGAATAAAAAATCATCTTTAACACGACTTACCACTATAATGGAAGGATCATATATGTTTACAACCCTAAAAAAATCATATTTCAAGTAACCTGAGAATCAGACCAAGCTCTACATTTGAAATTTTAACTTCATGGAGTGTAAGTCAAGTTTGAAATGACTATCATTTATGCATCAAACTTCTCGTTTCAAAGAGCCAAACTCTTGGAAGATATCGATGCCTTACATGTTAGAATTATAAATCCTTGGGTGTTAACTGGGGATTTTAATTGTATCTTATCTCCACTAGAAGCTAAAGGAAGTAGAAATCAACAAGTAGGAACTTCTAGAGAACTCACAGAATTGGTGCAAAAACTTGGTTTGGTGGATCTAAGTTACATGGGCCACTTTTTCACTTAAACCAACAAATAACAAGGAGATTTGATGATCATAAAAAATCTATATAGAGTATTGGTAAACTAATTCATGCTCAAATGTTTCCTAAACTCTTATGCTCATTTTGGAGAAAACATTTGTTTAGATCACTCTTGGATAGACATCCTAAGTTTTGTTCCTTTTAAAGCACCATGATTTGTTTCCAAGCTCCAAAGCACCTGATAAACTATTAAATGTTTCTAGTAATTTTTATGCATGGATTTCTTCAATCTCCAATTTGAGAGCCACAACATTATTATTAAAGTTCAATAAGATGCTCTATATCCTCTATTAATATGTGTTATCCATTGATTTCTTCAATCTCCATTTTAAGAGTCATAATGTTATTGTTTGAACCTAAAGAATCAAAGTCTGGACCCTTAATATTGGGATTATTCTCCCCTTCAGTGTTAAGTTTGTTGATAGGATGATCCTCCTTAGAAAGCTCATTCTCCTTTTTAAATGTCTTGGTAGTATAGTCATTGCTATTGATATATTTAATTGTTGATATATTTAATTATTTACACTAAGCGATTAATGACATGAAAATACTTAAGATACTTTAATTCATATATGATTTTAGGCACAATTTGGAAGTAAATAAATTAAAGTGAGTTGAAAGTATTGCATTTAGGTTATTTTTTAAAGATCAATTTTTATTTGTCTTCATGGAACAAGAAGAAGAAAATTAAAAGATAAGAAAAATGAAACACAAAGAATAAGAAAAATATAAAAACAAGCAGCTAGAAAAGTGACAAAAACAACAGTGCAAGAGGACAAGGCAGAAATGGCAGTCGAACACATAAGTTTGTGTTAAACGCAGACAGTGTCTGCATAACGTAGATAGCAACTGCATTAAACGCATCATTGAACACAAGAGAATGAAACTTGCGAAGGTTTTGGTGTGAACAGTGTGTTGGACTAAAAACCCAGCTTATTAAATTGTCCCATCAATGGAACAGTGAGAGGCGTGAAGAGAGAGGTGTGACAGAGAGTGGTGCGGCTTGGTGCCTGGAGAAGAGTTTCTGCAGTAAAGATGGCTCCGTAATAAGGTAGTGAAGGAGAACCAAAGGGTTTTTTAGTGGGGCTACAATATGTGGGTTGAAACATTTTTCGGGAAAGGCCCATGAAAGGCTAGATGTCTCGACATTGGTTCGGAGGTGAATCGATGCTAATGACCCGAGTTAAGTATTTTTTAATCATTTTGTTGTTTCCTTCTCTTATTAGAAATTAATTGTGTTATCCTATGTTAATTGATTTGGGTATTGTGTATGGATAATCGAATTTTCGTTATTGTTCGGTTATTTGTGTATGAGCCAATTGGGTATTATGAAAAGATGATTTTAATGCGTTAATTGAATCATTTAATTACAAACTCAATGCTAGAATTTCGATATAATCCGTAATTGTTATGTTAAAATTCTTGTGTAACAATTAATGATTCGTAATCATTAGAGATAACATGACCTAGGTTAAATGACACATCGTATATGGTTGTTGTCTTGATTAATCAGTTTTTCTAGTTCGTAATGCTATTGCCTAATTAAATCTAAAGATCGTATCTTAGGTTATTCGGTGGTTAGGTTTAATTAACGATCATATCTTAATTAAACAAAGCCTAAGAAAAAATTCAGGTTAATTATTAACTTATGATTAATATTTGCTATGAGAGGTTTGATAACAACAAATTAATGAAATATGCTTAATTAGGATGTAGGCTGAGATTGAACCAAATAATCAATTTCCTACCAAATTTCTCACTTTTATCATTTTTGCATGTTTTATTTAATTTCTTTTTATTATTTAGTTTCATTTTATTTTCTTCGTTCATAAACAAAACCTCCCATTAAATAATTTCATTTCATAAACTTTACATATATTCTCTATGAAATCGACCTAGACTCACCATTACTATAATAATAAGTCTAATTATTTTATTTTAACTAACGTAATAACGCGCGATCAGCTATCTACTCCGATTATTCAATTTTATTTGCATAAGTACCATATACTCTCGCGTTTGGCAGCATTTCTTTTTAGGGCTTCAAATTTGCTTACGAAGAATTTTGTCAGCCCGACCCGACATGTAGAATTTTTAGTGATTTGGGCCGGTTTGGGTCGAGTTGGGTTTTTTTGTTTTGTCACCCCGTTGCGAGGTTCATCAGAAGAAAATATTCTATGGGCGGGAGCTTGGCAGTTGCTTCAAGAATTTGAACGAAGGGCTGGCGACGTCGTAGCGGCGTCTCGAAATCCGGAGAAAGGTTTCATAGTTTAGCAGATCCCGTTCGTGTCCACCTTCGCCGATGGCGTCTGATTCGCCTTGCAAGCGCATCGATCAGGTCTGGTTCTGATTATTCTCGAGGCCCGACATGTCCAACGGTTACCGGAAGTTTCAAGTTTGAAATACTCTTTTTTTTCTTAGAAAAATAAGAACTACGATAACTGTACCATCATTAACCAAATGAATTTTAAAGATTTCCTGGTAATATGCAGAAGTCCCCAGTCCCAAAGCTGGTTCTTGTTGGAAATGAGTGGCTAAATTTGATTTCTGCTATTGATTTCTACATGCAGTTTTTTGCATCGAGAAAGAGGAAATCTTTGTCACCGGCTTTGAAGTCTGGGAAAGTTGAAAAAGATGCAAGAATTATAGTAGAAGGGTCACCTAGCGCGAAATGCACTTTAGATAGTTATTTAGTTGATGCATCGGATAATGAACGCGCTGCTGCAAAATCACCAAGCACGACTTGTGGATTATTAAGTTGTCAAGATCCAGTTCGAAGAAATTTGGAATTGGGGATTGATAAGGCTCCAAATTCCAAAGAACAGAATGAGGAACCCTGCTCATTCCAACACAAAAATTCCATAACTTCTCAACAATTCGAAACAGTAAAAAGAGAAACCTCTGAAGGTTCTTCTAACGTGGGCAATGTTCCAGTTGGAGACCTTCCAAAGGATTCCTTGACTTCAGGTCCTGTTCAGGAAAGCTCGGAACTAAAACAATTTGCATCTGATTTTTTGTCTTTGTATTGCGGGTACTGTACTTCTTGGAGTTTTATTTGTACGCTCTGTATCAGTCTAGTACTTGCTGTTGCTGTGCCTGTTTGTTGCACTAGTGTTTCACTTTTTAGTTATTGCTTTGTGCAGTGAACTTCAATCAACGGCTACTTCACCATCAAAAGCAATTTCAAATGAACGGAAGAGGCATGGTAGCCTGCCGTTGGAAAATAAAAAATTTAAGAAGAAACTTTGCTTAGCTGACCGGTCATGCTCAGAAGAAGAAACTGCTGGCTTCATTGATAAGAAGGCAGAAGATATGCAATCTGTTTTAATTGTTAAAACTGGAAAGTCTGTCTTCAGTGCATCTGGAGAGGTAAGACATAGCAAATGACCTTATGTAACTGTGACTTATTTAACTGTTTTTTGGTTTATGGTAATTTTACTTGTTCTTTTATTCCCCATTCTTTTAGCAGATGAATATGGTAATTTTACTTGTTCTTTTATTCCCCATTCTTTTAGCAGATGAATATGTTTAATTATCCCATCCAGGTTCAAAAAACCTTGAGAAAATGCAATGAAGTATCTAAATCAGCTATAGAAGTGCCTGAATGTTCACCGGCCTCATCAATGGTTAGAGCACGCCATGGAACTCCTAATTCAGCACGAGGAAGCTCCATGTTTTCCCCAGGAGAAGCATTCTGGAATGAAGCAATCCACGTTGCTGACTGTTTGTTTGATAAAACTCAACTTGCTTTTGTTCCTAATGACATTGGTAATCAAAAACCTGGTAACCAGTCAATGGAAATGTTGGATGAAGCATTTAACAAAAGTCAGAAGGTAGGCAGTGGTTTTTCTTTGGATTTAATAGAGAAACATATCAAAAGTTCAGCTGGAAAAGTGTCTCCAATGCCTGTTAAGCAACTCGATTTTTTGTTTGAGGAAAAAAATTTGGATGTGGTTATTTCACATTGTTCAGCAGGGCGTTCAGAAGTACAAAGAGGCACTGAACAATCTGAAATTGGTTACATTAATACCATAAGCTCAGCAAAACCCAGCACTGCAGTGCATCATATTCGAAGTCTCAATAATGAAGGCATGAGGAAAGTACAAGAAAAATCTGTGCAAGTAGTAAATAACACAGAAACAGGTTTATTGGATGCAAGTATGGATAGCACTACTTCTAACTCCACAGTTAGTGGGGTGAGGATTTTGATTAATCCTGAATATGGTGAGGTTGAAACTCCTTCAAGTGTTGTGTCAGGCAAGGACCAATTAGATATTAGCAATTGGCTTCCTTCAGAAGTGTGCATCATATACAAGAAAAGAGGAATATCAAAACTGTATCCTTGGCAGGTACGGCCGAGTTTGAATACCTGGAGTGTTGCTTTTGTTTTGATTACATGAGTTGATTGTGACTGCTAATGGCATGCACAACTTGATTTACCCCTCCTCAATTTTCTATAGAATTACCTCAGAGAGAATGTTTAGTTCCTTTTTTATTGTTGGCCACATGGGTTGTTTAGTATGGATCTAATGTGGTTGCTTCACACATAATGAAGATCAAGCATTATGCAATATGCATACTGATGTGCTTCTTTCATTGATTTACTCCAGTGCTTTCCTATGCTCCAGTTTTATTGTGTATGCATTTGGCATTCTGTTCTCTCAATATCTTAGCCAGAGTTTTGGCAGTTTTTGTTGGTGCAGAAGAGTTTTCACCATTTACCTTATTGCATTGATCATTGAGTTTAAAGTTACTATCCAGAATTTTAGGGTGACAGATGATATTTTGTTTGTCATAGAAGAGAACAGTACTGGACTCTTGTATGGCTCATATGATTTTTGTTAACTTCCTAGCAGTAAAATCCCAGTTTTTCGTTGTGTGGACCTAGGCTTGATTTTCTGGCACTGTCTTCCCTTGTCATATCTTTTCTAAAGATAACTACGCACATAATATCATTTGTATATTCACTAGGTGAAGCAGCATTGCTAACTTAGAGTAGTATTACCTGTCAAATTCGTAAGGAACTTGTATTTATGGCTTATTTTGATAATGAAATTCATATTATCCTTGAATCTGTCAAACTTATTAAAATGAGTGCCCAACCAAATAGTTCCTAGATGTGAACTGTTATTATCTGACATCTGACCTGGAAAATTTAAGAGACCATGTATCTACTCTGGGTAGAAGGCAATAATTTCTATAGGAATTTGGATGAATTGCTCTTTGAAATTTGATTGCAGAGCAACTTGATTTAAGTTGAAATACAAGAGCTTATAAACATTTATAACTTCAGGAACCATTTTCTCTCTAATCTCTTATGTTAGTTAATTGTCTCAACTTTGTATTTGTTTGCTAGTCTTGTCTGCTTGATGTTATATATTTGTTACACAACTTTTTCTTGTTTTGTTATCATCTTTGTCATCTATTGTTACTGTAAGTGTGTTTGTTATTAGTTTATTGAAGCAGATGCTGCTTCAATTGGGGCTGGAGAAACCAATGTCTCTGAATTTCTCTCATAAATGTATATTGGTCAATAAATTTGGTGTCATGATGGAAATACATATTCTATTGTCTAGGTTGATTGCCTTCAGGTGGATGGTGTTTTACAGAGACGAAATCTTGTGTATTGTGCATCTACTAGGTACCCCTTTTATGGAAATTTATGATATTTTCTCCTGCCATATATATATAATTTGATAATTACTTCCCACAATATCTGATACTCTAACAGGTTTGTGTTAATGTCATCGTGTATGCTGTCTTTTGCAGGGCATTATTGTTGCTTTGACCCTTTACTTTTAGCGGAAATTTCCCCTTGATTATAGATTTCCTTGTTTTGTCTATTAATTGCTAAATTTTCCTTTGCACCAGTGCGGGTAAAAGTTTTGTTGCAGAAATTTTGATGTTACGGCGGGTCATATCAACTGGAAAAATTGCACTACTTGTGCTTCCTTATGTATCGATTTGTGCAGAAAAGGTCCTTGTTTACTTTTTCTGTTGAAATTTAACATTTTCACCACTATTCATTTGCTCTATATGTGCATATTTAATTCAATCATTTGTCTATTTCTCTAGGCAGAGCATATGGAGGGTCTTCTCGAGCCACTTGGTAAGCATGTTAGGAGTTATTATGGAAACCAAGGTGGCGGAACACTTCCCAGAGATACATCTGTTGCTGTCTGTACAATAGAGAAAGCAAACTCTCTGATAAACAGATTATTGGAAGAGGGACGCTTATCAGAAGTTGGGATAATTGTGATAGATGAACTACATATGGTATGTGCACTATTGTTTCTCAAACTCTGGTTTCAATGTTTCAAGTGATTTTTCTATGTTTCTTATCCATATAGGTATCTACAGGTTGGTGATCAGAGCAGGGGTTATCTTTTGGAACTGATGTTGACGAAACTTCGGTATGCTGCTGGTGAAGGTAATTTAGAATCTAGTAGTGGAGAAAGCTCAGGTACAAGCAGTAAGGATGATCCTGCTCATGGTCTGCAAATTATTGGGATGAGTGCAACCATGCCAAATGTTGCAGCGGTTGCTGAGTGGCTCCAAGTAAGCTCAAAAGCTGGAACTTTTCTGATGGTTTCATCTACTTTATAGTTGAATTTTCAATTGAACTGTTTTCATGTGAAATTTCGGGCCTGACATGTTTTAATGAGAAGTCCGGTAAATTATTCTGTCATACTTTTTTGGGAATAAGTTGTATTTACAGTACATTTAGTTATATGATTTCTGTGAAACTATTATACATGTGAATATTTCATTTATTTATTCTTCTTAAATTTATGTGAAGGCAGCATTATACCAGACGGAATTCCGACCTGTTCCGCTGGAGGAACATATTAAAGTTGGTAACACCATTTATAACAAGAAAATGGATGTTATCAGGACAATGCCAAAAGCAGCTGATCTTTGTGGTAAAGATCCAGATCACATTGTGGAGCTTTGTAATGAGGTAGGAACTGATAATGTTCTTGGATTATTTCAGCTATATGGATATTTCTTTTGACTACCAATGGTTGACAACTGATCCAGGTTGTGCAAGAGGGTCACTCAGTACTGATATTTTGTTCTAGTCGAAAGGGATGCGAGTCAACTGCAAGGCATGTTTCCAAGTTCCTCAAGAAGTGGTCTGTTACCTTTCACAATGATAGTGAGTTTTCTGATATTGCTTCAGCAGTTGATGCACTACGGAAATCTCCTGCTGGACTGGACCCTACGTTAGAAGAAACTTTTCCTTCTGGTGTTGCCTATCATCATGCTGGCCTTACTGTATGGTTTCTTTCTGTAGATATGCATTCATGTTTTGGCATAGTGAACTTTGCTCGACCATCAACTTTTGGTATTCTTAAATAGTTGGATGGTTAGTTTTCTTTTTCACTTGTTGTACAGGTTGAGGAAAGGGAAATCATAGAAACATGCTATCGGAGAGGTCTTTTGCGTGTCTTAACAGCTACATCTACCTTAGCTGCTGGGGTTAACTTACCTGCTAGGAGAGTCATTTTTCGACAACCTAGAATTGGTCGTGATTTTATTGATGGTACAAGGTACAGACAGATGGCTGGTCGTGCAGGTCGGACTGGAATCGATACTAGAGGGGAAAGTGTATGTTCCATATTCTTACAAGTCTTTGTACTTGTGCCTGTACCCTCTTCTAACCTAATTTTATCCTCTAACTAATATGCTATTCATCTAAACCTTCATTGAATCTTTTAAGTAGTATTTTGAATTGGTTTGACTATCTTCCCCTGATTGCGTTTAAGATTCTCGAAATTTTGGTTATTTGATTGGAGTATATTGATTTTACTGTCTACTTCTCCTAAAAAGTTAAATATCTCACTTAACCAGGTACTGATTTGCAATCCAGAAGAGCTTAAAAGAATTATGGGAATACTCAATGAGTGCTGTCCACCATTGCAGTCTTGTCTCTCTGAAGATAAAAATGGAATGACTCATGCAATTCTAGAAGTGGTAGCTAGTGGGATCGTTCAAACTGCCGATGACATACATCGTTATGTTAGATGTACACTTCTCAATTCTACCAAACCATTCAAGGATGTTGTCAAGTCTGCGCAAGAATCCCTTCGGTGGTTGTGCCATAGAAAGTTTCTTGAATGGAATGAAGATAGTAAGTTATACAGCACCACACCGCTAGGACGGGCAGCTTTTGGCAGTTCACTTTGCCCAGAAGAATCACTTGTAAAGTTTTGCAGCTTTTGTTACTCTTTCTGATTTCTAGTTAATGTTTTCTGATTTCTAGTTAATGTTCCTACGGCTGCTAGTGTTAAATTTGATTTCCTTTCTTGGTAATGTTCAATTTTTTTTTTCTAATGAGTATACTTATTATCTGGTTGCTTCCATCTTAAATATGTAGCTAAACTTGTCAGGATTATCTTCTGCTCATATTCTTTTTTTTTGTCAACTCTTTTCCAGATTGTGCTAGATGATCTTTCCAGAGCAAGAGAAGGATTTGTTCTTGCATCTGATCTACATTTAGTGTACCTAGTAACACCAGTCAATGTTGAAATTGAGCCAGACTGGGAACTATTTTATGAAAGGTTCATGGAATTGTCTGCTCTAGATCAGGTAAATGGTTTGTGTCACCTTTTCTTTGTTTGATATGGAGATGCTTTCAGAGTCTATTTGGAAGCAACTGATGCCGCTATGTCAGTTTGGGTTTTTGGTTGCAGGCCTTGTAGTTTTAAGATATAATGGACTTTATTGGGGCTACATAATTTGTGTCAAGAGTTCCCTGAAGACATATAATTTAGTGGCAGGATCACTCATCTGTAGCCTTGGGCATCATGCTGCTAGTTACGGAAAATTCGAAAACAAATCGAGTTCAAAATAATGATATCAGTTAATGCAAATTTTTTTAGAGTTGTTGACAGACATGGCACTGATTGCCTAACAGAAACTAGTTTATTCAGTAGGAAAATTGAGATATCTATTCGTTTCCTTTTGGTATTTTTTGACATGATGTTCAAATTTAATTGCACTGTATTTCTGAAATGTATCTCTTTTTTGATTCTATAATCTCTTTTAGCCTTCCTTTTGTTATGTTTTTCCCAATGATTTAACATTTTTGTTTTAATATTGCATTCCAAATTCTGGTTGATGAAGTCTGTTGGAAATCGAGTTGGAGTCTCAGAACCATTTTTGATGCGTATGGCGCATGGAGCACCTATGCGAACTTTTAAGAGATCAACTGATAATCTGAAAGCTTTGCATGGAGCATACAATAGTATATGTGGGATCAAAAGCAATAATATGAGTTCTCATGAACAAATTCTCCGAGTATGTAAACGATTTTATGTAGCTCTCATCCTGTCAAGACTAGTGCAGGTATCACATCGATTTGTTTTTGTCTTTCCTTTAGTCACCCACTTATGTGTTTTTGGGTGCACATACATTTTCCTTCTCTGTCTGAAATGATGCATAACCTGCATGGTGCTCATAGTTTACCTGAATCTCTCTTTATCTCCCCTATTTACCTTTTTCTAACTTGTCCTTACTTTTATTTGAGACTTCTTAATGAATTTCTGTTTTATAATATATTTCTGTTTATTCTGGGATGAAGGAAGTACCTGTAGTTGAGGTTTGTGAAGCTTTTAAGGTTGCCAGAGGCTTGGTACAAGCCTTGCAAGAGAATGCTGGAAGGTTTGCCTCCATGGTCTCTGTGTTTTGTGAAAGACTTGGATGGCATGATCTGGAGGGCCTCATTACCAAATTCCAAAATCGTGTCTCGTTTGGAGTGAGGGCAGAGATTGTGGAACTGACTACTATTCCCCATGTTAAGGTGATTCTACATTCCAACTCTTCTTAAGGCTCTATATTCTCTCATATTAGTCAACCAGTTATCATCATGGTGATTGGTTTGGTATCTGCAGCTCAAAATGACTACAATATTTGTTGCCTTGTTTTGTAGGGTTCTAGAGCAAGAGCACTTTATAAAGCGGGCTTGCGCACACCTCTTGCTATTGCTGAAGCATCTATTCCTGAGATTATGAAAGCTCTTTTTGAATCAGCATCATGGTCTGCACAAGGTAAACTGGTTGAATATTTTGTTGCTCTTATGCAATGGTTGCACTGAAGATGTCTATTCTCTTCAGCTTAATGTTCCTAAACAAATCTTTGAAGGGGGAGTAGTCCATGTGTGATTTCTGTTTTAACTATACATTTTACACCACCGTTCTGGATTTTTTGTTTCAAGATATCTTATTCAATATTTTCCTAGTTGTCATTGATAATGATTTTCTTGTTAGTCATTGTCAAATACACAGGGTATTCATGAAGGGACAACTAACTTTGGAAACTGTTTAGAACACTGCTTGGTCATTATTTTCTTTGATGCATAGCTGAGATTTTCATATGTTCTTCCCCTTTATTTCTTGCTATGTGGTTTGAAATGCTGCTTTAGCCAGTTATATACATTTGCTTGACAGTTTGATTAAGGTTTTGATTAAGGTTTTGCATTTGGAATATTTAAAGTTTTATTATCAAACTTGGCTAATCCAAGCAATAGTTTATTTTGAAGGTATCTGCATTGTCCTTCTCAGCACTTTGTTTCCTTATGTGCATGAAATGTGCATTTTTGCTGATCAATTTTTGATCAATTTGGGTTTTGGCCTTAAAGTCGCATAGCTTGAAAAGTGGACTAAAAGGTTCACTGTTTTGGATGCTATATGAAGTTGGACATAAATCCATATGAGATGTGGCTATATATACATTCATTATTTATAGGCCTGTTATATTTCCTTTCATTTTAATCTCAGAAAAGGATTGGGTTTGGAAATTCACTTGTTTATTTCAATATCTTGATTTTTCAGGCTATGATTTTAGGGTTTGACAGAGATTAGATTTAAAAATTTAGGTATTCAAGTTTTGGGTTAATGCTGAATGCACTGTAATTTATGTGAAATTTGTGAGTCCTGTGTATTATGACAATTTTCTGATTCCAAAATTGAATGGAACAGAGGAAGGCTTCTAAATTTCATACATACATCTGAACATGAATACCTCTATGTTTCAGTAGAAGGCACCAGTAGCAATTACTTTATCTCTCATAAGGTTGCTGAATGGTTGTCAGGCTCTTCTAGTTTTTCTTGCTCAACACACATTTAAGAAAAACTGGGTGTATATTCCTTTTTCTAGTTCCACAAAAGTTGATTTCCTCTTTTCAGTGGGTTTCATTAGCATATCTTTTACTTTTTATTGCTGGCTATCATTCTGCTGTTTTGTCGTGTTTTTATGCTTAGTGTAAATTTTTTGTCAAGGATTTTTCTGTTAGTGTCATGCGTTGTCTATCTTCTCCTCTGCCTATATGGCATCTGATTTTGCAATTGTATGCCAAAAGCTTCATTTTTATCATCTTTCTGACATCTTGATTTAATGGCTGTAGAAGGTTCAGCACAGAGACGCATACAGTTGGGAGTTGCTAAAAAAATAAAGAACGGAGCACGTAAAATTGTTCTTGATAAAGCTGAAGAGGCAAGAGTTGTTGCCTTCTCAGCTTTTACATCACTTGGGTTGAATGTTCCACAGTTTTCTCATCAATTATTATACAACAATTCTGGAGGTCTTGTACAGAAGGCAGTTTCAAGTCCTTTGTTTATCCATGACAAAACTAATGCCTGTATTCATGTGGAACTAAGAAATCATTCATTTGAAAGGTCCGGAGAAGGTAATCTTAATTCAGATAATGACGATTTGAAAAGTGGAGATAAAATAATGAAAGGATTTGTTGGTGGTTTAGTAGCTCCAGCAGAAATGAACCCTCAAATGCACTGTAAAAGCACTCCAGTGTTAGATGAAAAGCCAACCTTGAAAGGAGGATATGATGATGATGTGAGATATCATAAAGGTAGTGCTGACATGGTCCCTTCTTCAACAGTAAAGCAAGATGGTGATGAACCTGGGGCATTTATGAGAAAACATAATTGCATAACAAAAGAATGTACTGGACAATTATGCACTAACGTTAAGGAACATGCTCATGAGAAGGGTCCTATTAGTGCAAGTAGCATCTCAGGTGGATTTGATTCTTTCTTGAATCTGTGGGATAAGACCCAAGAATTTTATTTTGACATCCATTATAATAAAAGGAAAGAAATTAGTTCTGTGGGTTCCTTTGAAATACATGGTATTGCTATTTGTTGGGAAAATTCTCCTATATACTATGTCAATCTGCCAAAATATCTCTTACAGATTGAAAGGCAAAGCAAAGATTACCTTCCCTTGAGTGAATCCCTCGAGCAAAATAATATTCAACCACCTGAGAAATGTTTGGAGATGGTTAAGATAAGGTGGAATAGGATTCTTGAAATAATGGGTAAAGTGGGGGTTAAAAAAGTTACTTGGAATTTGAAGATTCAGATTCAGGTGCTCAGAAGTGCTGTAATTTCCGTTAGGAGATTAAGCAGTCTGAATCCTGCAGAGGAAGTTTCGGGTCTCAAACTTGTAGACAACTCCTATTTACTGTTATCACCAATTAATATCAGAGAAGGAATTGACTTGTGTATTGCGGCATGGATTCTTTGGCCTGATGAGGAGAGAAGCTCTTTTCAAGACCTGGAGAGGGTAAAACCTTTTTACCACAATATTTGGAACAATTGAATCTGAAATTTAGCTTGTTCTATTTTTGTGCTAAGGGTATTTCTCTCTGGTCATGTGTGACTGACTTGTTTGGCCATGAGTCATTTTCTGTTACAGTACTTGTATATTTTACCTTTTTGCATGATGGAAATGGCCTACGGTTAGCTATATGGCAATGCAGGAAGTGAAGAAAAGGTTACCTAGTGATGCTGTTGAAGCTGCTAACTGGAATGGCAGGTGGATGAATCAAACAAGAAGAGCTGCTCATAATGGCTGCTGCCGTCGGGTTGCTCAAACAAGAGCTTTATGTTCTGTTCTTTGGAAGAGACTTATATCTGAGGGACTTCTTGAAGCATTCATGAAGATAGAGATGCCATTGGTAAAATATCTAATGCATGCTACATAATTTCTTCTCTTTTTGTTTTTTGCATTGTTGGAGTAGACATGTTAAGTTCAGAAACTAGGTTTCTGCTGTGATGTGAAGACAGTATCATATTTTGGTGCAAGGGGAGCTTTATATTTGTATTTGTGATATGCTTTGCTTTCTACATGGGGAGAAAAGGTAAAATCAAATATCGAAATCTGGGATCCATCTTAGATATCCATAGTGCTGTCTACGTAAAGTTAATATACAAATTGAAAGTTTCGATCACAAAATCTAGTAAGGGGCCTGCCTTTGATCCATGATCTATAAGCTTGATCCATCAGTCATTGCAAACGCTTAAGTGGTATGCAGACTTTAGTGTGGAGTTGCTAGTAATTCTGAGCTAATCTGTCCTTGATTTTGGATCCATTGAGCTACTTATAATAATAATTCACTTTAATTTTGTTGTATTAATTGTTCTGTTTGTGTACTCATTGCCTCTATATGTATGCTTAGGTGACTGTTCTAGCTGATATGGAATTTTGGGGAATCGGTGTTGACTTGGATGGATGCATTCAAGCACGCAATTTGTTGCAGAAAAAGTTAAAGAATCTCGAGAAGGAGGCCTACAAGTTGGCTGGTCGAACGTTTTCACTCCATGCTTCAGCTGATATTGCCAATTTGTTGTATACACATTTGCAACTGCCCATGCCTAAAGAACAAAACAAAGGGAAGCATCATCCAAGCACTGACAAGCATTCTCTGGATTTATTAAGGTATTAAAAACTTTTCATGCCATTGCATTTAGTATCCTTGGCTGAACTAATATGCCAAGTTTATCGAATAGTTTTTGCTCACTTGAGGTTAATGCTTGCTTTCTTTACCACAGATGCATTTTGGCTTATGGACAATAATGATAATTACTCAATGACTATCTTTACCAAAATATAACATTCTGGGATTGGCTTTTGTGAATGCAAAATAGTTTTCTTTGTTTTGAATGAAAACCCAAAGTAGTTTTGAACAAGTCTTCCTTTGAAATATTATATGCGTATTGAACTAATATAGTTATTGGGGTAAAAGATACATACCTTTCTTATTGTTTTACTTATTCCAAAAAATGCTCTTATTGCTCAAAATTACTTAAAAGCCACCTTGTGGTATTAGAAATACTAAATAGGACCTTCTACTAAGTTTTTGTCGAGTTATTTTAACATAATTTGCTGTTAAAGTCAAGTTGGCACAACCATAAGACCCATTCTGATTTTGTTTTCTTGGTTTGATTAGGCTGGGGACAAAATGACATCGTTTGACCTGAATTGATCTATTACCTAGTCTAGCTTAAAGCTCGATAAACTCTGGCTTGGCCCATTGGCTTTGATCCGGGCCTAAGGTGCCATCCTTACAGTCACATATTAATCTTTGTTAAAATAATTGGACAGAAACTCGATAAAAGGTCCTCTTTTAGTATTTCCAACACTTCAAAGTGTTTTTAAGGTAATTTAAAACGATAAGGCTATTTTCAAAAGTAACTGACACTACAAGTGATGTTTGCATATTTAACCTTAATTATTGTGACTAGTATGGGAAATTGTTCAATGATATCTTGGGTCTGCTAAACTATTATTTTTATCAATTTGAAACTGATAAGTAATTAGACTTAATTACTCATAATTTTGTAAAGTTACACAATAAAAGTTGGGAAAACAACCTACTTTACTAATTATTAAACCATGGGTCCTCTAAGGCTAAATTCAAACACAAGGAGCTTTTTGAAAAATGACTATTATAGGGTCCCTAGTGGTATTAAGCATAAAATAAAATCCTTAATGGTCTTTGACGAAAATCAGAAGAAATTATTTCCTAATCATAAAATAGGAAACTAGAAGATATCATGGATATTTACTTTGAGAAAATGCTGTAAATACGGGATATTGCTGTAAATAGGAAATATTTTAGTTACCTAAAATTAGGCTAGGACTTGTGTATATATTCCAAGGCACTTGTTGTGCAAAATAAGAAAAAAAGATTACTTCTTTCTTCATGGTATCAGAGCCTAGGACAATGTAACTCCTGAATTTTTTTTTTACACTTACTTGGCCTTCAATGCCAATAGTGCCTTCTGGAAAACAGATGGCTGAAGCTGTTACTAGCAAAACCCCAACGTGGAGGTCTCTTCCTCCTCTGAAATCTCCTCTGTTGGTAATCCCAAAATGTACACCCCTACCCATATTG
>JANJEY010000008.1:30461565-30471977 GCA_024703695.1 Erythroxylum cataractarum | reverse complement strand
TAATAAATACATACTATCTAATATACCTTCAATCATTTTTCTTAATACCAATTATTTCTTCTAACCCTAACCTCCTTTTTTCCAGACTCATTTACTACGGTCCACAAAAATTAAATATAATTAATAATATTTTTATATAATTTCTCCTTACCCTAATAATAATATTTTTATATTATTAACAATAAATTTATATAATGGATCTAATCTGAAAATGACAGCCACAGTTTCAAAGGTGATAAGGAATAATAGGTGGACCTGACATGAGGTAATAGGTGATACATTGGGCTTCCTGGAACCACTCTAATATCAACCGATTAGCTCTTAACAAGATAATTTGGAGTAGTTAGCAGGGCCAGTGAATCGACAAGCCTACACTAACTCTTCAGCTTATTCCTATTTAAGACCCCCCAACAAATCACTCCTTGGCATACCTAGGTTTGGTTCAAAAAAAAATAGCCCAAGATGTTCTTTCATCCTTTGGTTGGCCTTTTGTTGTAAATCACAAACAAGAGATAGACTACCTTACTTTCATACTCCCAATCATTGCTCCTTATGTCTCACTGCCATTGAAACAGTAGATCATCTATTCTTTGACTACCGTTTCTCTAAATCAGTTTGGACTTACTGGCTCTTCTACTTCCATATCAACCTTCCACCTCAACTCAACGTCCATACAATCCCTTATTGGCTAAAATTTCCCCAAAACCTCATAACTTTAAATCCCAATGTACTCCCAGTTATCCTTTCAGTTGTAGTTTACTATCTGTGGAAAGAAAGGAATGCCAGGACCTTTAAGGATGAAGCTATGGAGGTGGATGGATTGAAAGCCAGGGTGATCACCCTAGTACAGGAGCAACTCAGAGCAAACACAGAGGGAAGGCAAAGGTAGGAGAGGCTTTTAAATTACTAACATCTTTTATGCAGCTTTTAGTTTCAGGTCATAGCAAGGACATTCGGGGAAGCAGGACACAACTACTCACCCCACGGAAGAAGAGCAAAGCCAGTCATCATCTCTTCGAATTCCATCATCAGCAGCAGTTAGTAATACCTCACTGGCAAGGAATCAACACAATCAACAAATTTAATTGCAATAGCAGGAGCAGATGCAAATTCGAGTGGAGAAGAAGCCTCCAAACCACCAAAACAATCAGCAAAGAAGGCAGTACTCATTAAGGAAGGTAGAGAGGATAGCTATCCGAACTACAGATAGCTTCTGCATTCCTTAGTTGTGCAGAAATTGTAGGGTTTCAAGGGAATACAAGCTTTAGGGTGACATTCATCAGCTCTAATGGCGGGTTTCATCTGATGCACTTAGGTATACAACTAAGGTAATGGTCTTTGAGGCGTTTGGATTGTATTACTTGCTATCTAAGATTGGGTATGGAGCAGATTCTTGAATGAAGGTTCTGTTATGCAGTAGATAATGAAGTTATGGGCTAGTTAGTTTTTGTGTTGGTTAGATTGCAGGATTTTAGAAGCGATCTTGCTGTTTTTGTTCGTTTGTTCGATTTGGACAAGAGATTGTAGTTTGTACAATCTCAAGATGTACATAATTTCTTATTATTTATATATTCCTTCTTATTTAACAAAAATTTATATAATTACTAATAAAATAAAAAACTTTAATAAAATTTTTATTAATGAAAATAGAAAATATATAAAAATTATTCTTTAATAGTTTGTATATATTTCTATATAAATAAAAATATAAATAAATTATTTTAAATATAAATCACATAAAATAAAATAAAATAAAATAAAATATATTAAATAATTAATAATAAAAATTTTATTATTTTAAAATAGAAAGTCTATAAAAAATTATTTGTCACAGTTTTGAGTTGAACTGTGACTTTTTAATTGAAAATGATTTTTGTTTTAAAATCTACGTTAAATCTCCTGTAACAACTATTTTAATATCAGGGGTATAATAGTCATTTATTATACATTATATTCCATTCCATCAATCTTTCAAATAACATTTCACTACATTACATTATGAACACTTCCATCTTTCCCAAACAACTTTTCACTATATTACATTCCATTCCGTTCTGTTTCATTCTATTAATTAACATCCAACCAAACAGGCCCTAAGAGACTAATTTTTAAGGACAACTAACCTATTTTTGACACCATATTAAAAAAATTTAGTCACTAAAATAACAAATTACTTTCTTTTACTGGTTAATTACAATTTTCAATTATATTCTCTAATTTAAATGCAGACTGGATTTTATATTTAATACTCCTAATGAAGCTAATCAACAATATATACATGATCATGAGGAGATTCTGACAGTCTGGAGCTAACTTTAATTACATAAGAGCCAAAGTTAAATGTCAATAGGTTTTTCTGCCTATGGCTATATGGTGGCTAGGCATCATCCTTATGACAATAATAAAAATATGTTAATGATAAGGAGAATTTTACATATAAAGAAGCTTCATAGTTCAAGTGGATTCATTCTCATCTTTTGAAAAGGGAAAGCTTTTAGAAAATTAAGCAAAAATGAATTTATCTTGGATAATGAAATAGCTCTTGAAAAATGAGAGACAAGATTAATAATAAGATGAAACACAAAATTAGGGATGGGAAGTCAACCTACTTTTCGTACAATAATTGGAGTGAGATAGATGCTCTCCACAAAGTTCCTAAGCTTTCTAACCTAAGACACATGTTGGTAAATCAGACACAAGTCAAAGATATTATTCAAGGGAATGAATGGTTTTGTAATTTGAAAGGATGCTCTATTATCATTAGTAGCTAAGAAGTGCTTAATGTACTATGTTTTAATGACTAAATTTTGGTGAGTTTTGGTTGATATTTGAGAGTTTTACATTGTATTTTGATACTTATTTTGTTTCTAGTATGTTTTATGTCTAAATTTCCTTTGTAGAACAAAAGGACAAGAATTTGGGTGAAACTGAGGCATAAAAAGGAATAATTGAAGCTATTTTGGAGATGTACATGCTTGTGTAAGTATTATACATGGTTGTGTAAGGGACCGTATAATTATTTTATTTTCTTTTATTCTTTTTTGTGTCTTATCATGCATAGTTGGATGATTATAGAATTTTTTTATTATTCATATAGAAACCATATTTTTAAACTAGAGGTATTAAAATGATAAAGCCACTTAGATTTAACCTTTTATTGTAGCCTACTTTCTTTGATTATTATCCAGCCTATTTTTATCCTTTAAGAGTAACCACTTTTGATATTTAGCCTTTTTTTATTGATTGATTATAACTGCATTGATAGTCTTTACTTTATGTTTCTTGAAAATGTTTTTAGTTATTTTCGAACCCTGAAGGAATTTGCATTTTCTTGAAACTTTGGTTATCTTAAAGAATTTGAAATAAAAGGTTAGATATTTCTATTATCATTCGTATATAGTGATTATTAACTTGTTTATTCTCGAGTTCCTCATTTATATAATTTTATATTCTCTCCAATATTGCTCAAAGAAGTTCAAAAGTTGAAAATTATGTGCTGCGAGCATATAAAAAGTTAAAAAAGAGAAAAAAGAAAAAAGTTGTGATATTTTTCGAAGAGAGAAGAATTATTGTTGTACCAATGAACATTTTGTTTGAAGGACCTATGTTATAAAGAACTAAGTTTTATTTAATATTGTTTATATGAATTTCATTCAATATTATTACCCTTTTTAATTATTCCTATCATATCTTTACCTAAGCCTCATTACATCCTATTTAAAAGACCTTATGATTTTTAGTTGTAGATTACTTATAAATGATGGATATGTGGTTTTATTGTAACCTTATGATTAAGAATCTTCCTAAGTAATGATTTGAGTATTTGTTATACTTTCCATCCTAAATATTTAAGTTCATTAAATGAATCCTTTGCGAGAGTGTGAAATTTTGTGCTTTTTTTTTCAAAAAGATTATCAATGTGAATGCTATTCATATTGACTTGTGAAATTTGGTTCTAACATAACTTGACTCTAATTTGTATGTTAATTTGATTGATATGATATGATGATACAGGGTTTGGATGGACAAGTTGAGGTTAATAAGGGATGGATGTTTTTAAGTTTGATGGTTTGGTTTATGATTTGCTTACGAACTTGTAAAAGCTTAAGTATGAGGATATTTGATAAACATCAATTGCAATATATTTTATGCCCATATTTAGTGTGTTTTGCTTATTATTTGAGAGTTTTTCATTTTTTGGTACTTATTTTGTTCTAGAATATTCTTAGATTTAAATGACCTTCGTAGATCAAAAAAAGAAGAATTTGAGTGAAATTGGGGCATAAGATAAAAGAATTAGAGCTGTTTTGAAGATGTACAAAATAGTGTGGGTATCATACATGGTCTTGTAAAGGACCATGTAAGTAACTATGAATGTGTAAAGATGTTGTTTTTGCTTGTATGAAGATACATGCCTAAGTAACATAAACAGCCATGTCTGATGCCCATGTAAAATCCTGAAAATGTGTAAAGTTGCGATTTTGAGATTTTCTTAAGATACACAGTCACTAACATGATCCCTAATTCTATAATATTTATACGTTTCTATGTTGAATTATTACATCAGAGATATTGGTTAAATTTTTGGTTTCATATGATTAAGATTGAGATCTTTTTGTAAGATAGATCTACCATAATTATAAGTTGTATACAAACCTAGAGATAGGTCAACATAAATCCTATGGATTAGGATCAAATCTAATATTGAAGTTCATAAATCGAGTAATGCTATAAAGAGCTTTTATACTCAACCGATGATTAGTTATTAATAGTCATAAGAAAGATATTAACATAAGATAGAAATTTCTGTAGTCTAGTAATCAATAATTTAATTGCATGATAAATGGTTAATGCTTAAGAGATCTCAAGGGGATTCGTTGCCTAAATTCTAGCTATTTAATATTAATTAATCATTTTATTATCTATGTTCTGATTCATTATTGTATTAAATTTTAGTTTAGTTTAATTTTAGTTATACCATCATCCTGTTCATCGGTTAGATAATAGGAAAGAGGTTATTAATATTGCTTGTAGTGCTCACGGAATTAACCCATACTTGTTAATGCTAGCTATAACTAAAGCTACATTGTGCACATGTAGTTTAAAACATAATTAAAATATATGCACTAATAAGCCTGCCAAAAGACTACCCTAATTTAAAAGGGAGGAGTCAATTATCTGGTAAGACAATCATAAAAGAAATTCACAAATAAAACATTCCAAAATATATTTAGATTGTTAATATCAAGTATGCTATAGTCATCAAAACCTTCCTAAGTCCTTATTCGTTCTATGGTTAGTCATAAAGAATAAACTCAAAACAATAGAGATGCTTAGAGGTGTTGGCTCATATATAAACCTCAATTATAAAATCTACAACCAATAGCTAGAAAGTATCAACAATTTATTTTTCAAATACTATTTCTCTGTCACTCGTTAGTCTAGATATAGAGACTATGCAATCTAACTTGCTAGCATAATAAATGGAAAAGACATAGTAGAATAGTAAAGGAACCCTCACCATATGAGTTTTGGAGATTTTACAACATTCAAAATAGCATTTGGATGCTTACAATATGCTATTTGATAGGAAATAAAAGCAAAAGCATTCAAGGATAATAGGAAAAGTACTTAGTATATGATGCATAGTCTTCTAAATGGACTAGGGAAATTATACTTACAAAAGCCTTTAATATACAACTAAGCAAGGTAATGACAAATAGATGGAATATACTTCAAACCAATTGACAACTAACTAGTTACTAGAAACACCCATAATCTTTAGAAGACCAAGGAGAGACTCCTGTATAACATTTTGACATTTGACTACAGAAAGTGCAACCAATTTCAACTTCTCTTATCCAACTTGAGGGGCAAAGGAGTTTAAAATTGACTGCCTTAAATTACTAGAGCTGCAAATTTCATAAAAATCCATTAGGCTCTGGTTTAGTTAAGGACTAGTTATTTATTAGTTATTGTAATTGGCTTTTAAGCTTAACAATGAATATTTGTTATATTACCCCTTTTGGGCTTTCATTATTATTATTATTATTAATTTATTTTGATTTAAAAAATCTTAGAAGACAATGATTTATCCTATCTAATTCAGATATTCTATTTCAAAAGTATGTTTTGGAATTAAAATGTATTGGAGGAGTCTCCAAAAAAAAACTTTCTACTTTGAGTATAATGGGTGACATCTTTTGAGAGAGTGACAATTTGCTTGTAATGAGAACTGGGGTTTGAACCTAGCCAACGACCTTTTAATCTTACTTTTGATTTGCTTGCTAAGAAATTTATTAAGTAATTTGTTGATTATCGTGTATACTTAAAGAGTTCATTTGACATGTACTTCAAAAGATGATGATGGTTTTCGTTAGTTAAAAAACAAAAAATCCATCTGATAATTAAATTAAATCTCAATGTTTTTAGATTTAAATCATAACAAAATAAATTATATTAGATTATTATTTTAAGTAAGATAAATTCAATTTTTATTTGGAAATGATTAACATTTTATAAATTCAGTATAAACTTCACGAGATGATAATGAAAAAGATATTAAAACGAAAGAACCTCATGTATAAGCTTTTAGATATTTTTAATTATATTACACATTACTTACCCGAATAAAGTTTAATATATTGCAAGAAATGATGTTTTTAACATGAAAATTTGTCATTCTTAATGAATATTAATATTGTTATTTTAATTTAGTTTAGTCATATTGTATATATATATTGGAAAATGAAAGAATAAATAGATTACGACAGGCAAAGCTATTACAACTTACAAAATACCAGAGTTCAACTCTTGCCCCTTCTAAAGTATTACATCATCCGTTTGTTCCATGAATCAAACAAACGCTGATAAAATGAAAAACATAGCGATTTCCATACCCATTCTTAGGTGCCATTTAGCTCGCACAGATGAAGGTAGAAGATGGACAGCTCCCTTGGCTAATAAATTGGCTCGGATCCAATTTACTATTTGCTCCGCTAACTGGCATTTATCTTCCTCCCTGTTTGTAGAGACGACAGTTTCTCTCCTGGTAATGATGAATACTAATTTCATTAAGAGAGCATTCGGTTAGCCTGATTTAGAATAGCTGATAAACAACCTCAAGGTAGGCTCCCACTCATAGGAATATTGAAATGAATCCACCATGAATAAAATTCTGCTCCATATGGCTTTACTATACTCACACATAAAGAACAAATGATTTCGATCTTCCTCCGCGTTATGACACAGGGCACACAAAGTATCAGCTGGCCTGAACCATCGGCATTTTGTTCTTAATCTATCTTTGGTCGCTAGCCAAGTCATGAAGGATGCTTTGGGATCAAGAGACTTAGACCAGACAATCGTGAACCATGGGACCTCCACTGCTGTAGGCCAGAATAACGCACGGCAAGACTGATTTGTAAATAGCCCTCGTGAAGTTAACGACCACCAGAGCTCATCTGCTATTCACGTGTCCCTAAGAGGTGGAAAATGTTCCACCAGTGAATGAAAGCCGCGGAAGCTTCCATGCCATACACCGTTGTAAATTAATTCCGAAAATCTGGACGTCAGTGACAGTCGGTTGAATAGATGAATATGTTAGAATTTAGAACCCGAAACTAACAAAAATATAGTAGAATAAGAAAGAAAAAATGCAAGAGACAATTTATTGATTGATTCACTTTACATTGACATGAAAGCTTAAATATATAGAGAATGAACAAACTTAGCTAACATTTAGATAAAACCAATCAAATTCAAAAGTTTAAATACTAACTAGATAACAACTTTATCTTAATAGATAAAATTTTATCTTTTTACAAATATCTTATCTTTAAACAAAAATTTCAATTTTAACTTTTAATCAATCTTTTCAACATCTTCCCTTGATTCAAAGTTACAGAAAATTCAAACTTTATGTCTCTTTGAATTTCTTATTTGTGAAGCACTTTTTTTTACTGTATGATACACTTTTTCATCATCTATGACACACTTTCTCATCATCTTATCATCATTAAGCACTTTCTCTCAACTAATTCAAAAAAGAGTTTTTTCTTCAGCCACTTCAACCAAATTTGTTTGTTCTTCTTTTTTAAATCTGCAATTCTTTTGTAGATAATCAAATCTTTTGCAGTTGTAGCATTGAGGCTTTCCTTTATGCCAATAATCTTTCTCTTTATGACCAAACTTCTCATAACGGCCATATTGACAAATATTTCCTTTCTTTTTTTATGACGGAACCTTTGCTAGATAGGCTCCCTCCACTATCTTTTTACTTTCTTGGCCTCTCATTGCCTTTGTTCGCTCTTGAGCTTGTAAAACATTAATCACTCATAGGTCTCTCAAGGATCTAAAGCTCTGATACCATGTTGAAATTTAGAACTAGAAACTAACAAAAATATAGTAGAATAGGAAAGAGAAAATGCAAGAGACAATTTATTGATTGGTTCACTTTACATTGACATGGAAGCTTAAAAATATAGAGAATGAAATAACAAACTTAGCTAACATCTAGATAAAACAAATAAAAGTTAAAAGTTTAAATCCTATCTAGATAATAATTTTATCTTAATAGATAAAATTTTATCTTTTAACAAATATCTTATCTTTAAACAAAAATTTCAATTTTAACTTTGAATCAATCTTCCCAACATAATAAGCATAGGATGGTCGATAAGTGGACTTACATCAAGCCAATTATCATACCATATCCAAGTCGCTTCCTCGCCATGCACTCGATGTTTGATATACGGGTAAACTAGAGGCCTGATCTTTGGCAATTGATTAAACGACCAAGAATAATGCTTTGACACAGCCAGCTGCCAGAAGTTAAGGTTGTGGAGATATTGATGCACCCATTTTGTCCACGGCGATCCTTTATCCATGAATAATCTCCATGTCCTCTTGCTGAGCAACACCTTTTGCATATAAGTAGAATTGATTGCATTCTAAAAAGATCTAGTAGTAATTCCATTTACAAGAACACTTAAAGAAGTAGACTTAACGCATGCCATAATCCAACTCACAAATAATGCAGGACAATCAAAATCTATCACGTTTCTAGAAAAGTCCAATCTGCGTTGTCACAGGCCTTATAGCAATCTATCTTCATCATACAACTTCTGATCTTCCTTCCCGATGCATAGTCTTTCAATAAATCTTGTGTAAGGAAAATGCTATCACCTATTCTCCCTGGGATTAATGCACCTTGCTCCAAATTAATCATTTCTGATAACACTTTTTTAAGCTTCTCAGGAGTTTTGTAATCACCTTGTAAGTGATATTACAAACAGGAGATCGGCTTAAAGTCATTCATTATCTGTGGTGGTCTCTTTTGAACCAAACAAAGGTAAGTATATTAACTTCACAAAGCATCTTTATCAAAGAAAAAAATTCCAACGCTGCCTTGAAGAAGTGTCCTGTTATGTCCTATGTAAATTGAAAAAACCAAGACGTGAAGCCATCCGACGGTCCTGAAACTTTCGAAAGATGCATGATAAATATTACTTTCTGGATTGTATTTCTAGTTCAGTAAATGGGGGCTGTCAGAGTCTCTTTGAGTTCTGGCCTTATTGCTTCTGCTAGTAACCTTTTCATATTCTCCGAGAGTAGATCAACCAAACATGTTCCCATTGATAACAATAACATTATTGATCAGAGCTAACAGTGGCTTAATCTTAGGACTCAATCACTGATAGTCAATTATTCCAAATATACTGCTGTAATTATGGATAGATTTCTACTGATTGTATATTGAACGTTAATACCTGTAAGTGTATATAAACTGCATTACCTCAATGATACAAACAATATGCTTTCATTCTATACAACTCTTATATGGTATCAGAGCCATTCTTCTCTAACGAGTTTTGTTTTTTCGATCTATGGTTGACAAAAACCCACCAGCTTCTCCTACAATATCCTCAGGAACAAGCCAAACAGTCAACACAACACCTGTTGCCCTTAGCACATGCAACATTCTCCACCCAAACCAACTAGTCTCCTTTAACCCAAGCTCTCAACCTCCACTAAAACTCACGGGAGCAACCAATTATTCCACTTGGTAAGCCCAAGTCAGCACCTTATTGCTTGGCTATGATCTCCTTGGCTATATTGAAGGTATCGCATCCTGTCCCTCTCAATTCCTTGACACTGAACAAAATACCATCAATCTCATTTACAAGCTTTGGCTCAGACAAGACAACCTTGTTAGGAATGCCATCATGGCCTCAGTTGATCAAACTATTGATCCTCTCATTGCTCATGTCCAAACTTCATATCAAGCCTGGGACAGTCTCCGCATCACATATGCCAACAAATCCCAATCTAGAATCTAAAGCCTTCGGGAAATTCTGTACACTCTGTGCCGTGATAGTAAACCAGTTGCAGAATATCTTCGTGAGATAAAG
>JANJEY010000008.1:30446982-30461465 GCA_024703695.1 Erythroxylum cataractarum | reverse complement strand
AACGTCCTGGCATAGACTTCCACTCAACCTTCAGCCCCGTCATAAAGCACACCACTATTAGATTGGTTTTGTCTCTAGCAGTGACCAACAAATGGCCCCTGCATCAATTGGACATTAATAATGCCTTCTTGCAAAGAACCTTGGAAGAAACTGTTTATATGAAACATCCATCGGGATTTGTTGATCAAGAACATCCAGACTATGTGTGTCGGCTTCGAAAGCCTATCTACGGTCTCCGTCAAGCACCACGAGCTTGGTCCAATGAGCTTTAAAATTTCCTTGTTACTTGTGGTTTTCAACGAGCGCAATCAGACACATCATTATTTCTATTCTTCTCAACTGATATGGTGATGTTTCTACTGGTCTATGTTGACGACATTATAGTGACAAGCTCTTCTTCAACTCACATCAAGTCATTCATTCAAGTTTTGTCTAAGCGATTCTCACTCAAAGACATGGGTTCACTTCATTACTTCTTGGGTGTTGAGGTAATTCCTTGTGCTGATGGTTTGATTCTCACATAACAAAAATATATTTCAGATGTGCTGGGCAAATTCTCCATATTAGAAGCAAATAGCATTGCCACTCCACTATCTTCAAGTGACTCTCTCAGTCTCAACAATGGTGCACCTCCTGCAGACAAACAACTCTTCCAACAAATTGTAGGAGCTTTGCAGTACCTAAATCTCACCAGACCATACTTATCCTTTGCTATCAATAAACTAGCTCAATTCATGCACTGCCCCTTTCTCAAACACATGCAAGCTACAAAGCGGGTCCCCAGGTATCTCAAGGGTTCAATACATTATGGTCTCAGCATTAAACCAGTGTCGCAACATGTTCTTCAAATCTACAGTGATGCTGACTGGGCTGGCGACTTAGAAGATCGAACGTCAACATCTGCCTATTTAGTTCTTCATGGTGGCAATCCAGTCAGTTGTTCATCCAAAAAATAAAGGACGGTCGCTTGCTCTTCAACGGAGGCTGAGTATCAAGCCTTAGCTGTTGGTGTAGCTGAGGTAAATTGGATAGTCAATTTGCTAGGTGAGCTATGGTTCCCACTATCTAAATCCCCTACTGTGTTTTGTGATAATGTCGGAGCCACCTACTTGAGCAAGAATCCTGTCTTCCACTAGAGAATGAAGCACGTTGCCATTGATTTTCACTTCGTAAAAGGCCAAGTTGAAAAGAAAAAATTGCAGGTCTGTCATGTGCACTCAGGTGACCAGCAAAAAATTGCAGGTCTGTCATGTGCACTCAGGTGACCAGCTTGCTGATGGGCTCACCAAACCGTTGGCCAAACGACAGTTCATTGCTAGTGTTAACAAGATCGGTGTCCAGCCTCTACCACCGATCTTGAGGGGGCATGATAACGATAACATTATTGATCAGAGCTAACAGTGGCTTAATCTTAGGACTCAATCACTGATAGTTAATTATTCCAAATATACTGCTGTAATTATGGATAGATTTCTGCTGATTATATACTGAACGTTAATACCTGTAAGTGTATATAGACTGCATTACCTCAATAATACAAACAATATACTTTCATTCTATACAACTCTTATACCCATCAGTTGGGAGTAAAATCTATAAGCCATATTAAGTGATTCTCTAGGATCAGACTTCATGTTGCCCCAACTATCCAGCAAGCTCACTATTCTATTGGAGTTACGTCTGGCCAACATTATTGTGTGGAAATATTTAGTGTTTGCATCGTCATCACGGAGCCAATTTAATCTTGCGTTTTGTTTTAGGATGGTATTATGTACCTGCATGGCTTCCTGGTAGTCCCTAAACACAGACATTTCATACAGTCGTAAGCTATTATCATGGGGAGAATTATAGCAGGCTGCTTGAGCTTTGTTGCACTTTCAATTTCAGAGTTTCCTAATTATGCCTCCTGCTACCAATAAAACTTTTGATCGCTATCCTCACTCGTTTCAATTTCTACATTAGTTGGAAGGCTTTATAGCCCCTCACCTCGGGCATCCAATACTTTTTAATAAGAGACAAGAACCCTTCTTTCTGAGTTTCCCCGTTAAAAAAAATGTAGCTCTTTGTCTTTTTTGATAATATGTTGAATAAACATATATGAGTGATTTGAGACTAAGTTTTCACCAAAGTGGATAGATGCTTGAGAGAATAAGTTAACCCATTTAGGGTCACAAGACATTTATCAAGTTTCTTTCTAGTATACATCATTCTTTGCTGATTATTGGACCAAGTAAATCATCTTCCATTTGAGCATAAATTGAGTAAGTCAACGCCACTGAGGAAATTTGAGAGTTCTCTAGTATTAACTAGAGTAATTTTTTTCCCTACTTTCTACCTCATTAGAACTAAGAATTAGAACTAAGAATACAGTTAAAGTCCCCCACCACTAGCTAAGGGTACAAGGTACAGGAATGTATCATGTTCAGATTGTTCCACAAAGTGTTTCTTTAGAATGCAAAGTTAGCCGCATAGACCAAAGTTAGTGTAGACGTTAGATGATGGCCTTCAAACTTGCAAGACAAATGTATATGTTGGTCGCTTTGTTCTACCATGTGAACTTCAATCATATCATAATTAAACAGACAAATTATATGCCCATTAAAGTAAAAGGTATGATTAGAGATGGTCTTCCATTGTGCTCCCAAAAAACGTTGGTTTTCCAGCAACCTAAGGCCTTTGATCTTCATCTCCAACAATCCCACCAAAGCAGGTTTTTTTATCCTTGATTAACTCCTTAACCAAAGACTTCTGAAGGGGGTCATTTAGCCTCCTTGAGTTCCATACTTGGATGGACATATTGGGGACAAAGCCCCTTTAGATTTCCTCTTCCCTTTCTTTCTGGCAAACTTACGTCTTGCAAATTCAATTTGGACATGCGGGGCCTCTTCCTCATCTTGACTGGCTAAATTATCTTAGGAGCTACAGTAGTTTGCACACAGACTTCTCCCCCAGTAACCCATATGCTAAATTCAGTACTTTATCAAGTCCTGCTATTACTGCAGTTGCAATTACATGGAACACCTCAGGCCTTTTTATTATTCCTTGATCTACTACTGTTAATTCCTCATTGAGCATAAGTCTGGTTCCCTCTTGAAGAACATCCTGACTAGCTTTGCTTCCCATATAACTTGCTTTACTTGGCACGTCTAGCCTATTCAGTGAGTTTAAAACTGGACCAGAGTTGAGCACCTCCTTCTCATTATGTATAGGCGTTAATTTATAGTTATCCCGTATTACCCTCCCAGTTGAGTCCCCATTAGCCACTAGTTCCACTTAAGTACCTATTGAGAAAACTTTACATGTAGGTAACCATTTGTTGGTGATGTTCGGTATGAATAGGAGCTAATTTGTTCTATATTTCTTTATTAGAGACTGTAGTATATATACATGAATAGGATTTATAGAATAAGCTAGAAAATCTGTACAGATATAGAATATCTGTATAGATATAGAATATAATCCTCGGATACTATATATCTATAAGATACTGCTATCTAATCTAAAAGATCTAATTATCATCAGATCATAATATTATGAGATATACATATCTTGACCACCTCTTCCCTCAAGTTGGATTATAGGTGTCAATCATGTCTAACATATTGATACACTCTTTAAATGCTTGTCGTTGAAGTCCTTTGTTAAACACATAAACTGTCTGCTTTTTTATTGGAACATAAGTTAAGCATATTGTCCCATCTTCTATCTTTTCTTTGATGAAATGTCCATCAACTTCAACATGTTTTGTTCTCTCATAGTAGACTGGATTGTGTGTTATGCTTAGGGCTACCTTGTTATTACAATAGTGTTTTATAGATATCTCAAAAATGATTCTCAATTTTGTCAATACTCTCTTTAACCAGAGACTTTCACACATCCCTTTTGCAACAGCTCTTAGTTCAGCTTCAACACTACAATTGGCTACCACCTTTTGCTTCTTAGTTTTCCATGTGACCAAATTTCCCCACACAAAAGCACAATATCTAGTAGTTCTTCGTCTATCCTCTTTTAAACTTGCCTAATCTGAATCAATATATATTTCGATTGTTCTTTGATTCCCTTTTTGAATAGTAGTCCTTTCCCTGAAGTACCTTTTAGATACCATAGGATCCTATAGGCTACCTCAAAATGTTTTCTCCTTGGTGCATGCACATAGACTTACAACAATCACGCCAAAAGTAATATCTAGTCTAGTATGAGACAATTAAATTAGTCTTCCCACTAGTTTTTGATATTCTTCACGATTAACAAGTTTATCATCTTCATCCACAAACTTTGTACCATCAATAAGAGTAGTGCTTGGTTTGCATCCTAACATTCCAGTCTCTCTCAAGAGATCAAGAATGTACTTCCTTTGTGAGATGTAAATTCTCTTATTTGATCTTACTACTTCTATGCCCAGAAAATACTTCATTTCTCCTAAGTCTTTAACTTCAAATTCTTTCCTTAAAGCTGTCTTAAGTCTTGTAATTTCGTCTGCATCATCACTAGTTATGACAATATCATCAACATGTACAATCAAAATTGTCTTTTTACCTTCTCTACTTCTGAAAAATATTATATGATCTGACCGAGCTTGTTGTTTTAAGGACTTTAGCAAATCTTTCGAACCAAGCTTGTGATGACTGCTTCAGTCCATATAGAGATTTTCTTAGTCTACATACTCTGTTTCCTCTTTCCTCATAAAACCTAGAGGAAGTTTCTTATACATTTCTTCCTTTAGTTGGCCATTCAAGAAGGCGTTTTTGATATCAAGTTGCTGAAATGGCTAGTCAAGGTTAACAACTACTGATAACAATAGTCTGATAGTATTTAGTTTTGCCACAGGTGCAAATATCTCCTTATAGTCCATTCTATAGGTCTGAGTATGGCTCTTAGCTACCAATCTCGCCTTATACCTCTCAATGGAACAATCTGCTCTATATTTGATTGTGAATATCCACCTACACCCTATGAGTTTCTTTCCTTTTGGCAAATCAACTTCTTCCCACATTTCATTCTTTCTAAGTGCTCTTATTTCTTCAGAACCTGCTTCTCTCCATTCTGAAACTTTAAGAGCTTCTTGAATATTTTTGGGAATATCAATTCTTTCCAGATTAGTAATAAAAGCTTTATATTGAGAAGATAGAGCATCATAAGAGACAAACCTCTCAATCGAGTGCATAGTACATGATCTATACTTCTTCCTTAAAGCAATTGGCCATTCTAAATCTGTGTTATCTTCTTATCCTTACTGTTCTAAATTTTTTCAATAGGGACCTGCACTAGTTCAGAGATTGGCAAAGCTTCAGGGATAGGAAGTATACTACTCGCTTTCTTCCTCTAAGAATACACCTTGAGTGTATGATCAAGTATAGTTGTTTTTGTAATAGGATTTGTCTCTATAAGAGAAGACGTAAGCATTGGGATGGGTTTAGGAACAGATATAGTTTCAAGTTCAGACTGAGATTCATCATGACTAAACTCATTCCAATACTCCCCCTGAATTGAAGGTTTAGGATAGAAGCAATCTGTCTCATAAAAAGAGACATCACAACTAACAAACAACCTTTTTGATATAGGGTAGTATAGGTTTATTGAAATTTCTGAAGAGGTGTTTTGAAAGAAATAACACGACTAGGCATTCTATTAATAAGATAGGTTACACGAAGAATAACACCCCCTAAAAGAATTTTGAAACATTACTAATGAACATCAAGGCCCTAGCAACTTTAAGAAGATGTCTATTTTTCCTTTTAACAACCCCATTTTGTTAAGGACTATTGACACAAGCACTTTTGTGGACAATTCCATGTTTTTGGAAGAATGTATGAAGATGTTGATTAAAATATTCAGTACCATTGTCAGTATGAAGGACCCTAGTAATACTTTTTTATCATTTGATGAAAATTGATGAATACGATAAAGATTTCAGTTTTATCTTTCGAAAGAAACACCCAACATAAACGAGTATAGTCATCAATGAATGTAATGAACCATTTTGAGTTTTTTTTTTTTAGGAATACGAGATGGGCCTTAAAGATCACTATGAATAAGTGAAAAGGGTTTTGTGGATTTGTATTTGGCTTAACGCATTCATAAGTGTCACAATGAACATAAAGATCTTTATTTGTTGAGATGTTTGGAAACAACCGTGACATATATGAAAAGTTTAGATGACCTAACCTCTTATGCCACAACAATAGTTCACCAGTCGAAGGAACAATTACACCATTACCTAAGCTATAAAGAGTCGACTGATTTTCTTCATCTTCAAAGTAATACACTCCATCTACCTCTTTAGCACTGTCAATCATCTACCTCGATGATAGTTCTTGTATAATACAATGAGTAGGGAAAAAAATGAGCACTACAATTAGCTTCTCTTGTCAACTTACTGACTGACAGAAGATTACAATCTAGATTAGGGACATCTATAATAGAATTTAGTTTAATAGAATCTGTTACTTTGATATCTCCTTTTCCTAAAACTGAAAAGGAATTACCATTTGCTACCTTAACTTTTCATGTCCAGCATAGGGAACATATGAATGAAATAGATTATAACCATCTGTCATATAATCTGATGCTCTAGAATCAACTATCCATTGCTTCCTACCGCATGAAGATAAAAAATATTTTATTATATTACCTCTCATAGTAGCATTACAATTGTGCTTGCCTTCTGTTGGTTACTGTCATTTTGGAGATTCTTTAGTACTTCCAATAGTTTCCCTAGTGAAATATTCAGTTCACTTCTTTGTTGTTTCTGACTATCTTTGGATTTTTCTGTTCCTCCCTCACTAGATACTTGATAGCCTCAGTTTTTTTCCCGTTTTTTGATTTCCAGTCTAAAGGCTTTCCATGAATGTCCCAGCATGTGTCTTTAGTATGACCATTTTGTTTACAATGCTCACACCACTTCTTATGACTTTTCTTAATGGGTTCACCACGTGACATCAGGCAAGATGCTTCATTCGTAAATACTGGAGGTACATTTTGTTCTTTTTTTGGTTCCTCTTTTAATATGATTTTTCTCCTTGCTGCTTCCCTCCTAACATCAGAAAATGCTTCTTTAGTCGTAGGCAAAGGCACTCTACTTAATATCCTTCTACAGACATCATCCAACTTTTTGTTGAGGCGAGCAAAAAATTCAAAGACTCTCTCCTTTTCAATTTTCTAGTTGTACATCACTGCATCTTCCTTGCACCTCCACTCTTCATCTGACAGAAGGTCAAGTTCCTACCATAATGCTATCATTTCAATCCAATATTCTGTAACTTCTTTGTCACCTTGCTTCATTTGCCACAACTTTGTTTTTATTTTGTAAATCCGTGAGGCATCTTTTTCATCAGAGTATGACTGATGCACTCCTTCCCAAATTTCTTGAGTTGTTAGCATAAACATAAAGGTGCGTTTGATTGCTAGTATCATGGTGTTGATAAGCCATGACGATACCATGGAATTATCTATCTCACAGTTCATCTTGTAAGTTTGTTGAGTCTGGAATGTTCTCATCTCTGATGATAAAGCTCAGCTTCCTGTGTCCTCCAATGGAAAGTTTCATAGCTTGAGCCCACTCCCGATAGTTTGTTATGTTCAATTTATTAGAAATAATGATAATTGAAACTCCTTAAATACCAGAGGTCATTGATGACTGACCTCCAGTCTAGTTTGGGTTTGGGTTGGTCGTGGATGATCCCTCAAGATTGGAAGTCATTTATTGACTTTCCGAGCTTGACTCCTCGGTTTCACTCTCTCTTTCACATGGCTTTGATACCATATGAATCGGAGCTAATTTGAAATATTAGAGACTGCAGTATATATATACATGAATAGGATTTACAGAATAAGCTAGAAAATCTATACAGATATAGAATATAATCCTAGGATACTGTATATCTATAAGATACTGCTATCTAATATAAAAGATCTTATTATGATCAGATCATAATATTATGAGATATACATATCTTGACCACATTTGGTTTCCATAGAAAAGATAGAGAAATTACCCTCTTCACCTTTTCACCGTTCTCGCCTAAACACATCACCGTGATGCTATCAGGAAGTGAAATATTTTGTTGGGTCTCAATGCACACCTTGACATATCCTATCCTTTCCATCTTTCCGATGTGAGTATCCATAAATAGAGGATTGCCTATAACATAGCAATGTAACTCAGCCCCTCCTATGCTTATAATTCCAAAGGAAGATTGTGAAAGTTCATCCGGAGAGGGAATGTATCCACAGCTCCTCTATCTAGCTCCAATCCTACTCTCTACTATTGTTAGAACAAAGGTTGGTCTCCTATATGTCACGGTCCTTGTTCAAGGATTTCAGACATTCTACTTTCCTTTGCAAACTTAAATAAGAAGGTCTCATCTTCCCACAATAACACTCTCTCCAATCCCTCATTGCCCAACGCACTTTTTCCCACACATCCATCATAGGGAAAGTTAAACGCTTATTCCAAAAGAATCCAACCAATGCCTATGACCACACTTTTGCTTCAACAGTTAACAACTCCAAAAGAGGAAATAAAATACCGTCCTTCGATATATCATGAAAATGCTTCAGAGTTACCTTCTTTGGTTCTGGGAGTAATTTGTTCTTATAGGCTCCTTGAGGATGTGAGGCTACGTTTTTTTTTCCGCATCTCTACCTCATTATGCAGCAAGTTTTCTCGTGACAACTCATGGAAGTCATCCTTAGGCCCTAAAGATTCATCTTTCTCCGTGCTATAAACGGCGAGGCCGGTGCAAGGCCATCCCAACGGGCCTAGCCCCACAATCATGTACCCAGGATGTCCCAAACTGAAGGGCAAGGTTTACACGAAAAAAAAAAAGAGACTAGGTAGAACAGAATTGGAAAAATTTGAGGGCATTTTTGTAAAAGTAACTAGAGAGTAGGAATAAAAGAAATACTTAACAACCTAATAAAAATCTCGCTAATACTCAAAGTTTAAAAAGGTCCAATAATATGTAATGTTACCTTTAATTAGTAAAAAAAACTATTTCCAAAATTAAAAAATATACGTGAATTTAATAATTGATCTTGGATTTAAAATGTTGAGAACTTAAATATGAGTTAATAGTATAATATTCATAAAGATATTTGAACTTAGCTTTTACCAGTCCCAACCAATTCATATTAGGTTTAATTTTGGTCACCTATATATCTCATGATATAAATGACGATAAATGATTCAGCCAGACCCAACTTTTTTTTAATTTCAAAATTCGATCGTATCATAGACTAAAACGACATTAATGTAGTCAATTAGTTCTTAAACCATAGAATAAAATGACGCTGCTTGTTAGAACCGATCTATACACGAAATCAATTCCCTTTAAAATAATTGAAATAAGAAAAGGAAAATATTCCATGGCATTACCGTAATCTTTAGGAATGGAACATAGCCATTTACCAATAGTCTCCGCAGGAGCACTGACCACCCTCAAACCTGTGAAACCTATTGGCGTCTCTCACCATAAATACAGGTTTTAAGATCTTTGACAAGCCCTTGATGAACTCATGGCAATCCCCACAAACCCGCAAGTTCTTGAAGACACGAATAATCCTCTTTTCCAAGCCACCTTGAACCAATGCCAGACCAATTGCTAACTTCTCACTATGAACTCTTAAACTATCTTCCTTGGACTCCTCTTCCACATCATGTAAAGCATATTTCACCCCATAAACGTAGCCCAACTCTTCCTTCATTCTCCTTTCCATTTCCATCAGTACCCCATGGATTTTGTCAGTATGTGGGTGTGCATCATCTCCACCATAGAAGAAGTGAAGCTTCTTGTCAATTTCTATCCAACTGAGTCCAGCCTCTTTCTTAAGCTTCTTTATCTTCACCAATTCTCTTATTCTCTGACTCTCGCTCCAACAGCCAGCATCAGCATACATGTTTGACACTATCACGTAGTTGACTGGATTATTTCCGTCCAAATTCAAAAGAATGTTACTTACTTCTCTTCCAATATCCAAGTCTCCATGTACTCTACAAGAACTAAGCAACGTTTGCCATATACCTACATTTGGCTTTAGAGGCATCGTGTCTATGAGATTCTTAGCTTCTTTTAAGCGCCCAGCTCGACCAAGGAGATCAACCATACAAGCATAGTGGTCTACTCTAGCTTTAATTCTGTGGTCAGCACACAACCTTGAGAAGTATCTTTGACCTTCTTCAACTAGACCAGAATGGCTACATGCAAAGAGTATGGCCAAGTAAGTTACATCGTCAGGCTCGATATCATCTAATTGCATCTTTTTAAAGAGAGTAATTGCCTTTTCTCCAAGGCCATGTTTCCCGTAGCCCGTGATCATAACTGTCCAAGATATCACATTTCTAGAGGTCATTTCACTGAAATATCTGTCTGCCTCGTCTATCATTCCACACTTTAGATACATATCGACAATCGAATTGCATACTGATATGTCTAAACCAGGTTGGACTTTGGCTGCGTATGCATGGATTTGCTTGCCATGCTCCACAAGTGCAAAATCAGCAAACACTCCCATCATGGTAGAGAGAACAAATGCGTCAATTTCAATCCCACTCTCAATTAGCTGCCTAAACAAATGGATGGCCTTTGCTAAATTTCCTTCTTGCGAATAACCAAGAATTAGAACACTCCATGATGTCACATGCTTCTTTTCTATCTGGTCAAAAACTTTCTGAGCTTCAAACAACTTTCCACATTTCACATATACATCAACAAGTGCACATGCAATGCTTGTCTTAACCAAATATTTGAATCCAGTAGTGATCAAGGAAGCATGAATTTGGATAGCTTCTCTAATAGCACCAAGACCATTGCAAGCCGTTAAAGTAGTAGTTAGTGTAAACTCATCAGGGATTTCCCCTTCTTCTTGCAATAGTTTAAACAACACCAATGCTTTCTCACAAAATCCTGCTAGAGTGTATCCAGCTATCATTGAGTTCCAACTTATAAGATTTCGTCCCAGCATAGTTTGAAATATCTGGGCAGCTTCGTTGATTCTACCACATTTGGAATACATGTCGATAAGAGAATTTCCCACCACATTCACTGCATAGAATCCAGTTTTCATGCAAGTACAATGAATCTGCATGCCAGTGCAGAGATAATTCAACATACCACACGCTTTCAGATTAGTAGAGAAAGTGAAATCATTTGGTTTCTCACCTGATGATTCCATTCTAGCGAATAAAATTAACGACTCTTTGGCATAGCCACTTCGCACGTATCCACACATAAGAGCTGTCCAAGAAACTACATTACTTTCCAGCATTCTATCAAACACTTCACGAGCAACGCCCACTCTACTGCATTTTCCGTACATGTCAATAAGATTCGTGCATAATATTGAATCAGTCCCAAACCCCATTTTCACCACGGCTCCGTGTACTTGTGCTCCTTGATCAGACAACAAACGCCTTGAGCAGTACTGCAATAGCTCCACAAATCTCTGCCTCTCTCTTAACATTTAAGATGACAATTGTTGATTGATTATGGAAAGCAAAATATCCAAAAATTTGAGCCAGAAATTGAAACGAGAATCGGAAACCTATGAAACTCCCAGGAAGGCCACTTTTTAGCCATTTCGCTGAATTGAAAAGACATGGCAGAACTGAAGATACTTCATGCTCATACCACGAGGAACCAACGCCCATGGAGAAAATATTGATGAAAAAAGTGGACTCAGTAGGATCAAATAACAAGAGCTTCTACTTAAGAATGTAGGTAGAGAAACGCTACCATTGGACGCCTCTATAAGCAGCTGATCAGTTACGAGCATCCACTACAGGAAAGTGAACGCCCATTTTCATGTGACAGATTCACTCGTTCGTGACAAAATGATAGTCAATAACTCAAGAATTGGACGCCTGGTTATGCAATTTCCGACTGAATTCCTGCTCCAATGAGATAAAATTCGATAATTTAGTGAATGCACAAAAGATGTTTGATGATATATATGAGACTAATTATAGTGTCTTGAAAGTGGAAAGAATTTGTTGAGGTAAGCGTGAATGATTTCAACTCCAACTCTAGAAGTTCTTAGGGTGGGAAATGGATGCATATGTATTGCTTGCTTGATGAAACGAGCGAGAGGGACGGGCATGGAAGTGCTCTTTTACCAATAATAATAATAATATATGAAAGTATTAAGAGTTTCAAGTTAATAATGCATAATATTCTTGATAATTACTTCCAATCAGTATCTAGACCAGTACTAGTTTTAGATTCTTTCGATACAAAACAATTATAATTTTATCATCGTAAATGTATGGAAAGAGCATTTCACCTTCTATCAGCAGCATCTCAGTCAGAATTAGTGACAGTTTTCCGTGCTTCTTTGGCAGGTTTTTGTCCCTTTTCCTTGTAGAAGCAGTTCCCTTACGTCTCAGATAATGTCAATTGATTATTGGCTCAAAGAAAGTTTCGGTGATTATTGACTCAATAACGGTGACTTGATTTTTCGATCAAATTGGTGCAGTTAACTTTGACATTCATATATAGAATTCTCTATAAAAGAGAAGCCAATGAAGGAAGAGAAGATAGCACAAGGAGAGTTTAAGGTTTCTAGTATGAGAAGAGAGAAAGAGTTTTTTCATAAATGAGAGTGTCATTTCCAAAGGAGAAGAGAGAGAAGAATAGTGAGAGGGAGAGAGAAAAATATACATTATATATATTTTTTGTTTTCTCTTTTTAGTAGAAGTGGGTGAGTTAAACACTATTGTATTCTCTCATTGATTATAGTGAAATACTCAATCGTCTCCAAACTGGACGTAGGCATTGTTGAACCAGTATAAAAATCTTGGTGTTTTTGTTGTTGTTTTATTTTTCACTCCAAAATTTATTAACGTTTCTGTACAGTAAGTGGTATCAGAGTTCTAGTTTTTTCGACTAGGGCATTGAAGGAGTGAAAATATATTGGAGTAACAGTGCCGGTGAATAGTATCGGTGAACAGTATCGATGAATAGTATCGGTGTTAAAGTATCAGTGCTACATTCCCCGTGAACAGTACCATTATTACAATGTTGTGAATAGTATCGGTACTTATTTGTGAACAGTGATGAGTAGATGGTTGGAGATAAAGACGAGCCCATTAAGAGAGAGTCGATATCATCATCGTCGACACCTACATCCAATAGACATCCAATCACTACTACAAGGTTAGAGGTTAAAAAATTTAATGGATCTAATAATTTTGGTATGTGGTAGTGTGAAGTTATGGATATATTGTATCAACAAGAGTTGGATATGGTTCTGGAAGATAAACTCGAAGATATGGATGACAAGCAGTGGACGCGAATTAATCTCCATGCTTGTGCCTCTATTCGATCATTCCTTGATAAGGAGTTGAAATATCTTTATATGAAGGAAACGTCTGCTAAGGAGTTATGGACAAAATTGGAGGAAAAATATATGACCAAGAGTGCAAAAAATCGACTCTTCTTGAAGAAGCGACTCTTCCGATTTCAGTATCGTCCAAGTATATATATGCACGAACACCTAAATGATTATAATAAAATACTTGCTGATTTAGCAAACCTTGATGTGAAAATTCCTAATGAGGATAAGGCACTATGTTTGTTAAATTCATTGCTTGATGATTATGATCATTTGACAACTACTTTGTTATATGAAAAATCCGAGGTGAAATTTGATGAGGTTTCTGCAGCATTAGTGAATCATGAGTGTCGTAAGAAGGAACTGAAGACTCACGATTCACAAACTAAGGCACTTACCGCAAGGGGACGAACAGAGGAAAGAAAACATGGGAAGCGGGAAAATCTCGTTCAAAGTCACGAGAGAAGTTTCCTGCTAAAGATGAATGTGCCTTTTGCCATCAAAAGGGTCATTGGAAGAAAAACTGCCCCAAATTGAAGAACAAAGAGAAGGAGAAAGTGGGTTCTATAACACATATTGCAAAATCTTGAGATGATGATTTCGAATTTACTTTGACTAGTTCATCTGCTGATGGTCACTACAAGGAATGAATTTTGGATTCAGGTTGCACTTATCATACGTGTCCCATTCGGGAATGGTTCTCTAGCTTCAAAGAGCTATGGTGGAGCTGTTTTGATGGGAAATAATAATGTTTACAAAACATAAGGGATAGGCAAAATTTGTTTGAAGATGCACAATAGAATAGCCAGAGAATTGAGTGATGTTCAGTATTTACCGAATATGAAGAAAAATCTTATCTCATTAGGAGGAAACTGCTAATGCAGATAGCTCAGACACTACAAGGTTATGGCATATGCATCTTGGGCATGCTAATAAAAAAGCATTGCAAGGATTGGTGAAGCAAGGCTTATTGAAAGGCGTAAAGGTATGTAAATTGAAATTCTGTAAACATTGTGTACTGGGTAAGCAAACTAGAGTAAAATTTGGCACTTATATTCATCACACTAAAGACATTCTAGATTATGTTCATACTGATGTTTGGGGACCTTCCAAGAATGCATTTTGGGGAGGTAGCCATTATTTTGTCTCTTTTA
>JANJEY010000008.1:30411244-30427598 GCA_024703695.1 Erythroxylum cataractarum | reverse complement strand
TTATTCCATTCGTCCCTGAACAGGTTCAATATGATTGAGGACCAAATCTTGTTTGATTATTTCGGCCATAATTTTGTTATCTGACCTCCAAATGAAGCGATTCTTGAACCAATAGTTGATTAACACATTTTTTCGTCTCTCCATAGATTTTGATAGCATTTGGTATTGATTTGGAAAAGATGGATTGGATCAAAATAAGGGTATCAATTGGAAGAGTATGAATTGGATGTTTTACTAAACATACTTCGGTATTTTGATGATGTCTTCATTAGTATAGCTCCGAATAAGATGATTTTTGTTTCAAGATAAACTAGATACATGGAACTACAAATTCTATGAAGAAATCAAAATCAAATTCAGTCCCTAAGACTTTCAATGTTTGGGAGGAATCTAAGTATGGTGTACTGTTTCAATATAAGAATAGTCCGAAAATGTTTAGGGCAATACTTTTAAAGTTCTAAACCAAATTGAATGATTTTGGTGGAATGAGAAACTTAAGACAATAGAGAACATTTTTCTAGAAGAAAGTGTTATGTCAGAATATTCAATGGTACTTTTGACAAGACACTCAAGCATAAAATACATAAGGCATAAATAGAAATGAGACATTTCTCAATCATTAAGGGCATAATTACAAGAAGAAGTGTTGTCTCGTATTTTAAGAAGAAAGAAGAACGAAAATTAAAGAGAAAGAGAGAGTGTCATGAAGAAGAGAGAGAAATATAAAGAGAAGGAGAGAAGGAGAGAAAGAAAAGAAAACAAGCTAGGGTTTAACTTTTCTTAGTCTTCAAGAGACATTTTAGAGTTGTTCAAGAAAGGAAAAAGGAAGAGAAAAAGAAGAGCTTCCCTTAGAGCTAAAGATCTCTAAATTTGGTGAAGGATGAAGGTAAGATCATTTTAAAATTTTTAGATTTTTGGAAGGATTTTAGTTCATAGGGTTTAGAAAATGCTTGGGTTTAAGTATTCTATAACCAATTTTAGTGATTATGCTTTAAGGAATTTTTCAATTGAAAACCCTATTGAGTAAGATTTTTGCTATTGTATAAAGGGATCAAAAGAGACAAGAAGAACAAGAGAATAGGCATTTTGAGTGAGTCTATAAGCAAGGAAATCAGGTGGGTACATGTTTATAATAGAGTAAATAAGCCGATAATGTTTACTTTTAATTAAGATTTCAATTGCATCAAAAGTGTTGCATTTATTGCTTTTGAATGATTTGAGAAAATGCAATATATTGTTATATGAGTTGTGTGATGATCTTTGAATAATAACACATTTAACAAGTCTATATATACTCATGCAAAGTACTTAAAAATCAAATAAAATAATCCTTAATCACTAAATTGTATTAATTTATTTTAATTTGATGAAATATCATACCTTATTCTTTGGGACCCCATTTTACTAACTTGTCTAAGGGTGACAACTTCATCCCTAACCTACATTTTAAATTTTAAATCAAATTAGCTTTACATCATCATCATATTAATTTTAATAAAATACTCGTCAATTACCTTCCTTTTTACATTTATGACATTCTTTCTTTCTAATGGAGGAGATT
Source organism: Erythroxylum cataractarum (assembly GCA_024703695.1). NCBI lineage: Eukaryota > Viridiplantae > Streptophyta > Magnoliopsida > Malpighiales > Erythroxylaceae > Erythroxylum > Erythroxylum cataractarum. The sequence continues at coordinate 30,426,037 of JANJEY010000008.1, read as the reverse complement.
ACAATTTTATCCTTCTTTTTTGGACTATATTAATAAAAATATAAATTTATACAACACCAAATACAATATTATAAGCAGACATAACATCCATGAAAGTCAAAGAATATATGTTAATAAATTATCACCAACTAAGTTATAAGCTACAAACTCTTACCAAATCCTATAAATAAATAACACCACATTATCCCTAACTTTATCCCTTGCCAACTTATTCATTTTGAATAAAATCAACGCCTAAAATACCATATATAAATGCATGTCTAAACATATGTATTATAGACATAAAATATGAACATATAAAATCCATAAAGATAGAGAGGAAGAAGGGTGCAACATTGTCTTCTTACGATGTCTACTTCTTGACTGTGAGGTAGGTATGCCAATACAATGTCTACCTTGATGTATAGGCATTTAAAACATAATAGTTTGGAAGAATCAAGAGATATATTAGTTTTTTTAATTCTAAGTTCTATTCAAAATTAAGAATGAAAGAAGAAGATGTTATATTCCACAAGGCGGGAAGAGTTATTTGAAGCATATCAAGGAGGCTTTCATAAATGAAAAACCTTATTACCCTAATAATGTGAATTACAAAACTGAACACAATTCATTATATGAGCATGTACCAATATGCCTCTTTAACAAATGTCCCTTTAAATTTTTTAACATGAACATAGTTAATCATACGGGTGTGTTGTCAAACATGTCTAATAAAACCTTTATTAGACATAGATTGGTCCTTCATATAGTCTCTTAGAAATTTAAACATGAACATGATTAACCACAGAAGAGTTAATCATTTCCATTAAAACATTTAACGGACACGATTTACTCACAAGTATATGCTCAACTGTTTCTTTGATATGATACCTTTAAATTTTCTAACAAAAATACAGTTAATCACATGAGTGTATACTTAACTGTGTTTAGTAAAACCTTTAATGGACATAATTTGCTACTTATTTGTGTACCAATGTATTTCCTTCACGCATCCTTTAAAAAATTATAACATGAACTGGACTAACTATTTAGGAGTCTATTTAATTGTGCCTAGCAAAACCTTTAATGGACATGATTTGTTAAAAAGTTTTCTGCCAATCCATATATTTCACATTGTCCTTTCAAAATTTGTAAAATGAACATGGTTGAACACATGAGCACATATAACTATGTCCAATAAAACCCAATAAGGACACGGTTCAATGCATAGGCATATATTAGTCTATTTCCTTCATAATTTGCCTTTAGATAAGTGAATGTATTACTTATTTATAACAAATGATGTTTTTTTTATAAATACATATGATGTGGGATGTATGTGGGATGTATATAGTCTTAGTATAGTGTGCATTGATGCTACACATTAGTTGAACTCAATCATGGCGTTCCCATATTTAAGTAAAGGTGCCCCTTATTTTTAACGTTTGATGGTAATTTATATACATAGTAGTGGTATTTAACATATTAAGTCCAGTCTAGTTTGTATTGAGACATGATATTCTTTGTACTCAATTATGGTATCCCCAAAGTAAAGTGTAGTTGTTATTTGTTTTTATTAAGTGATGATATTTTCATACATAGGTGTGGATTGTATTATATTGTACCATTCTTTGTACTCAATTGCAATATTCTCAGTTTTAAGTGTAGATGTTACTTATTTTTAATAAGTAGTGGTATTTTTTGCACAAGGTTGGTTACATTATTAAGGCATGATATTCTTTGTAGTAAGTCATAGTATGGTACATAATGAGGCTTAATATTGCTTATGCTAACTATCGATAGGATATTCACTAAAATGTAAGGAGTCAAAGTGATGATATTTTTTTACATTATCTTCCTACAACCTTATTAAGCAATGGTGGCATTTTTATTTATAGGTATATGGATTTTGTAATATGCAGATGTGTTACTTAAATATTATACTAAGGTCTTATAATTTCTTAGTTATAATATTAAATTGGGACATTTGCATTAAAGGAGAAGGATGATGACATTATAGAATTTTGTACAATTTATTATCTTTGCCAACAAACACATCTTTGTAAAAACTCAACCTACAGGCAATAAAAATGTTAGAAAATACCACAATATAATCCTTACATTAATTTGTTAAATAACAATCTACAACCCAATCTTTGCATTATATCACAAATACCACTGTATTAACTAGAAAATCCTTCTACATTGTATAAATTATCACTACTGCAAACAAAATGCATAAGGCAACATTAAATTTGTAACATTTTAAAATGTGTTGTTTAAAACTAATATAATACAATGGTTTTTAAAGCGTGGCCTTTAGTAATATTAATAGGCAATGCTAGTAGTAATTTATTGTCATATATTTAAAAAGGCAACAAAATTAAATTATTGTTGCTATAAAATTTTATATAAACAATAATTAAATATGTTACAACTTTAAACAATAATTAAGGGTGACAATCAGTAGCGTCAAACTCAAACCCACCTAGGCCCAAGCCCCACGTGAGCCCAAGCATAATTGAGCCTAACCAAACTTGATTAAATATATTATTTAATTTTTTAATAAAATAACATCATTTTTAAATTTTAAATTTTAAATTTTGGATCACATTAAAGCCGATAGTCCAAGTTTGAAGTAAATTCTAAAAATGTTTTAAAAAACTAAACGTAGTTTGAAATCTAGTATACTCGAGCCAAGTCAGGCTAAATCAGATCAGAATGGACAAACTTTGTCATAACTAATAATAATTAAAGTATTATTATTTTAGGTTATTTGATATATATATATATATATCAAAATCAAATAAATCGTTTTGTGCATATATTATACTCTTCATAATAGTTTAGGTAGAAAAACTTGTGGTATATAATAATACTTAGGATTATACACAGGCGCCAAAAGTTGTAGACTTTTAAATTTTCCTTTAAAGGATTAACTCTTTAGTGACGTGACTCACATTTCTTACTGTGTCGACCTTAGCAATGTGACTTTCGTCTTTAGTCTATATGTTTGGTCATGTTGAAGAACACACTAAACCTAGGTATGTGAAGAACATGTTAAACCTAGGTATGTGATCTTCAGTCTATAACTTATTTTTTGGGTTTTAATAATATAATGAATTTGTATGTTATTCATGCTTGTCATCCACTAAAGAGAAAAGCTTAGTTTTACCCTGATATTTTTAGGTTTTAAAAATATAATGAATGGTCTTAGATTTGTGCTGATAGTAAAGTCCTACGCATAAAAGGAATAGTTGAATAATTTATAGAGAGCAAGAGAAAAGCTTAGTGGGGAGAGAAAGAGAGAAACTTGGGGCACACATACGTAAGAGAATAGCCAAGTAAAAGAAGAAAGTTGTGCATTGATTGTGGGTAGAAAAAACATATATGTGCTGGTTATCCAATTACAAAAGTTGTTATGCACAAATCTCTTTATCTCTACTCATACACTAGTTATGGTTGGAAGAAACACATCAAAGTCGCTTTCCCCTTGTTTCATGTGCATCATGGCCCAAGATAGAGTGAATTATGTGCACTCAATTTGTTCTTGGCCTACTTGGAGACATGTATTATTATGGGTTCTTTTAAAAGGGACAATTTTTTATTTAGACCAGTTAATAATAATAATAATATACAAATATGAGTAATATACAAGTTTAGGTCAAGCATGCTACAATAACGCATTTCTTACCAATGGTGAGTAGAATTTAAAAATTATAGGAAAACCTCTCATCCATTAAACATGCTATGCCAATTATTAATTTACTTTATAAGTTATAATCGGATATTTGAGAAAGGAACAAAACTAGGGAATGACAAAGTTAATAGAGCATATTACAATGTTTTGGAATTCAATTTCAATAAGTTATTAAGACTCATTGAACCAAGTTATATATTTTTTTAAAATTTTAATCGTAAAAGTTGTTAGTTTCATAATAATAATATAAAAATTAATTTTCTTTCTTTTTTTCATATTATAAAATTACTACTAAAGCATTTGAAAACATCTAACTAAAGTAAAAACCATAAATGATCAATGTTCGTCTTGTAATAATTTTTGAATTGTTCTTACTTTTATTAAGATGCCCAAATGTATAGCTTATTTCATGTGTTTTTTATTGCATTTTTTGTTTTTTATATTGTTGATTTGTTCTTCTCATCAAAATGAGTTATTTCTAGTATAAATGGAATTATAGCATGTTTTTTTTAATCATATATGGTGCTTTCATTCATTAATGTGACTGCAAATTTTCTTTTGTTGGCTCACATTGAAGAAGTGAAAAAGGAAAATGATAGTCAAAAGCTTGATAAAGTTGTGGCTGATTTGGGAGTGGTAAGGCCTAGACAAAATAAACTTTTTGAAAGCGGTGTGAATGTATCTAGTAAGAAAGAAAATAATATGGCGAGTGAAGCCTTATACAAAGTTCCTAACAAGTATTTGCACTTTATCAACAATGCATTGGATGAAGAGATGAACTAAAAAGTATAAGTTGAAAAGGAGAAAATGAGAAAGGAATTAGAACAAGAGAAAATTAAACACTTGGAAATGAAAAGGCAACTAGAACAAGATAAGCTAACAAAGAAGAAACTATTGAAGAAAATGTTCTTCCTTATTCAATCTCAGCTTGGGCAAGCTAACACTACTAACATAGACATGCTTTGCAAATTGATTTCACCTAGTCAATCAAGAAAGAAATCTTCTATTCCTCCAAACCATACATTTCAATATGAAGAATAACAAGTGACAAATTTCCTTAATTCACTATTTGTATACTTCATATTGTTATCCTTTTTGTTGAGATTAATTTCTTATGTTTATGCTTTCTAAATTTGTTCATAAAAGAATTGAATTATTTTGTTTTTTTACTATATTATTTGTTTGATTAAATTGAGGTCATAATAAAGTAGTTTTGCAATTTTAATATACTTCTTGTTTCTTGTTTCTTGTTTCTTTTTTATTTAGGAAGGTGATAATTAAGAGTAGATAAGGAGGTACTTGATGAAACATTTTAGAATGCTCTTTGGTTTTATTTAATATTTAGATTAATTCACTTATGTTCCATATGAAATAGAGGAACATATGTAGGTGAATCTTGTAGCTAGTGAATTTTTGCTTACAAGTCCTTATAGACTATATAACATATACAAATGAAGCTTTTTGGTCATTTATATTTTATATAAAATGTTGCCTACTTAATGACAAATGTTTGCTTTTTTCATTAACATATTATAGGTCACAAAATAATAAATTGTTGCTTTTCTTGTTATAAATTAATCTATAAAAAAGTCACTTGATTGCCTTATAAAGACATAAATTGTTGTAATATATATTGAACATTGTTGCTATAGTTTGCAAATATTTAGTTGCCTTAGTCAAAACTTAAAGCAACATTATTCAAACGGTTGTTATACATATTCAACTTTGTTGCCATAATTTGAAAAGATTGTGTTGCCTTAGTCAAACTTTTAAGCAATATTATTCATTTTATTGCTTAAAAAAATTTGTTTCCTTACACCTATAATATTGTCACTTATTTAATGGTATGAATTCTATTACCTTAATAAAAAGGCAACAATAATTGTGCTTTTGTCTGTTGTTTAAAGCTCTTTTTGCTATAGTGTATAACATTAAATAATACAATAGATACCAACATATCTAATAGCCAAACACATACCAAATAAACCACATACAACTCGATCGTTTATTGTTGACAAAATGAAGCTTAAGTGGGCTGATTTGGATAAGGTGTTGTGATTGCCTATTGGTGGCAAAATGAGACTCACGTGGAGAAGTTTAGTAGAGATACCATAGAGAGAGTAATCATATATTTTACTATGGATGTATAAAAATTAATGAAGTGAGAGATTTGATTACTTTGTTTTAAGATTTTCAAAGAGAGAACTGAAAAAGATAATGAAGATTAATTCCACAAAAGATGCTTTAGGGTTCTCAAACAAATTTTGTAAATACGAATTTACTCATTTACTCGTCACATTATAAAATTATACAACTATCTATGAAAAGTTGTTGAACTGATAGCGATTGGCCATTGGAAGTACCTATTTGGGTCTTTTCAAAGATATTATCTTATTTTAAGATATAAAAAAGTTTTATGCTAAGCAATTTTTGGTGTCTTATTGTGTCTAATAAATCTCAGTCATTTATTATGTGGATCTCATATAGGTCAGTCCCGTAAAATACATGGCTGAGATTTCATAAGTCAGAATAAAATAGGGTAATATTAGAGAGAAGATCTTATCCCTGTTATTATATACCTACATGATTCTATAAAAATCTTTTTATTTAATAAATGAATCGCACAAAAATTAAATGATTGAATTGGATGTATGCAATATGTAGCTTGTGAGGCTCATTTACTATACTTGTGTAAGGCTTCCGGTAATTATATATCTTTTCTCTAATTAGCTTTATCTGCTTCCTATAAGCAGCTGCCCCGCCGAAAGACCGCAGATGGAACTTGTGTCCATAGCATGTGACATCCGAAAGAAACAAGAGACTGGGTTGGCCTTGGCACCTACAGGTCATGACTCGTGATCACAAATATTTCTTTCTAAATTTAGCAGATTTTAGTCAACTATTGCGAAGATAAGAATCCTGTTTCTTTAATTATATTCCAAGAAACAATATTGCATCATCAACCCTCTAAATAGCATTGACATTGATCTGCAGATAAAATAAAATATTAAGGAAAGCTCATCACTACCTACGTATTGACCTCATCAAAACCATAACTTCTAGTTTTAGCTCTAGGGACCATCACAATTTCCCATCTCCGGCCACCAGCTAAGAATATGTCGTCACTAAACAGCAGGTCCTCACCATTGCCATACCTGTACAAGAGGAGATCAAGTGGGGACATGGCCAAGAACTTGGCCTCAGTTTCCAGCAGTCTTTTGCCAGCTTTCGGAACCGTCATCGATGAAGGCCACTTGCAGCTCCGGAAGTATGTAATTGCTCCCTATGATCGCAGATACCGGTAATATACAACTATCACACCTTAGTTTTCTCTGCACATGCATGCACTTTGCTACCTGTACGGTTAGTTTCTTTTAATTTGTATACTCGCCAAATGGATTATAGCTCTGTACCGTCTCATTGAAATTGTACCTATAGGTAGTATATATACCTAATATATACAAAAGCCAGTTCTACCACTGAGTATATGATTCGTTAAATGAGAATAAAATCCTTAGCCCAAGTCTGATTTCCTGAGTAGCTAGCACCTTGTCAGGCCAAGGCTTTGTTTATTGATTATCAAGTGTATAATATGATGTAGGTTGTGGCAGACATTCCTGGTAGTGTTGGTGGTGTACTCGGCTTGGGCATCTCCATTTGAGCTAGCTTTCAAAAGTGCAGCTTCGGGGCTGCTAATACCCGATTTGGTCGTCGATGTCTTTTTCGCCGTTGATATCATACTAACTTTCTTTGTCGCCTACTTGGACAGGGCGACTTATCTTCTCGTGGATGATCACAAGAAAATCGCTGCGAGGTACATAATAAATTCTTCTTATTCCATTTAATTATTCAAAATAATATGAAAATTAAAGATTTTCTGGACCTGTTTTGCTCCAGTGGGACAAGAAACTTATTCAATATCACATTAATTCTTGTAATTTATAGCAAATTTCAATTTTTCATTTAGCTGTATTTTTCTCTTTCAATTTTATACCTTGTTTATTTTCAGCAGTGTCAATTTAATTATTTACTTTTAACAATATTGAAAATCAGTGTGCTGATCAGTTTTATTAGTAAGCACTTTGTATCAGATAATATGAGTTGGGACACAGTATTAAAATCAATCAATAGTAAGGGATAATTATAGGATTTATAAAATTCTTAGTAGTAGAAGTCTTAAGTAAGACTATAGCATTGATATGGCTATGATATACAATTTCAGAAGCAAAAGCTGCTAATGCCAACTCCAGTTTCTTTTCTGCTAATTGAACAGACTACTTGAAAATAGTAGTACAATCACTGTCTTCTATGGCATATCAGGTACCTAACAAGGTTATGGTTCCCGATGGACTTGGCCTCAACTATGCCATTTCAAGTCATATACCGAGCCTTCACAGGCAAATTGAACCAAGGGGAGGCCTTCGGCTTCCTCAACCTGCTAAGACTCTGGCGAGTTAGGCGCGTCAGTGATCTCTTCAAAAGGTTATAGTCAAACATTGCTAACCAGAGTACCTCCGGGAAGAAATCCCTTCTCAGAGAATAGTTTGTCCAATATTTTTAAAACTAATTGCTTAGTTTGTGCAGGCTAGAGAAAGACGTCCGTTTCGGTTACTTTTGGACCAGATTACTTAAACTCATTAGCGTGAGTAGTAAATTGAATACACTGGGAACTTGCTCCCCAGAGAGATTTCACCATTAGACATTTTCTTTTCCACAGGTTACGCTGTTAGCAGTGCACTCAGCAGGGTGTTTTTACTTCTGGCTGGCTGCTCATCATAAAGCATCTGATAATACCTGGATTGGGGTTCAAGTCCAAGATTTCAAACATAGAAGCATCTGGTTAGGCTACACCTATTCCATGTATTGGTCAGTTGTCACCCTAACTACGGTTGGCTATGGGGACTTGCATGCAGTGAATACATCAGAGAAGACCTTTAATATGTTTTACATGCTTTTCAACATAGGCCTTACAGCTTACATAATCGGTAACATGACAAATCTTATCGTCCGCAGTGCTGTTCGGACTTTTGCGTTGGTAATTTCTTCTACCGTTGAAGAGTCTAAATGAATTAGTTAATACTCTTTAACACCTTCACAAGCTAAGACGATATAATTTAAGTCTCTCAACATTTTCAAACAGCAACCATATAACTAGAAACTATTTTGCAACTTGTTTGACCTTTCAATCATGGTGACTGTGCAGAGGGATTCCATTGACCAGGTTCTGCAATATGCAAGTAAGAATAGGCTCCCAGAAGGTCTAAAGGAGCAAATGCTGGCCCATGTTCAACTCAAGTTTCAGACAGCCAAATTAAAGCAAGAAGAAGTGTTGGAACACCTACCTAAGGCTATAAGATGTAGCATTGCACATTATCTTTTCCATCACACCGTTGAAAATACCTACTTGTTCAAAGGAGCGTCTGAAGATCTTATCACCCAATTGGTATAACATGTCTACAAAGTGGCATTATAACAATAATAAGAAGTTATGATTGATTCCATGGTTGACATGGATAGCCAAATAATCCTTGCATTAAGAATGTTTGGGTTCTGCTTCCAGGTTTCAGAGATGAAGGCAGAATACTTTCCACCTAAGGTTGATATCACTTTGCAGAATGAAATTCCAACAGATTTCTACATCTTGGTATCTGGAGCAGTTGTACGTCACCTTTTTATTACTCTCACATACATCTATCACATTCTTAGACATAATATTGTGCTCTACTTTGAGTTGCAGGAGATGGTAACATACAAGAATGGAACAGAGCAGGTATTTCACCTAAAACTTCTAAATGAGAGAAACTTCATTTACATAAGACAAACTTCCTCGAAATCAAAACCTCAAGTCTGTTCATCTTTGACAAGATAGAGTACTTATTGCTTTCTACGGTGACAATGTTGGAGTAAAATGGATGTTTTTCTAGATAAAGAAAGATGATTTTTGTACGTACACACAGTAAGATTCATCCAACATCAGCTTAGAATGGAAAAGGTAATACAAAGAAAATTATCTCCAAATTGATCACGAAAGCATGAATCTTTCAAGGGCCTTATCAATCTGGCATCTACATAGAATTTCGTTCCATGTGGCAATGAAATTAGTAGTGTCATACTCATGGTTGCAATCAACCAATAAATTCACTGCATCTATTAAATACCACTGAATTCTGAACCTTACTGCAACATTTAACTATTTTTAACTAGTAAGACTTTGTCTGCACCAGAGGATCTGTTTTCATTTTAACTTTTTTTCCTAGGACTCAAGAAAGTCAACTAATAAAAGATAAATTTCCACTTTATCGAATGAGAGATTAATGAAATACAGTCTTTATTTGTGCTGATAATTTTGATCTCATCACCACAATGAGATGTCACTGAAATTAACTCACTTATCTTTTATCACTAGATTGCTTTTTTCTTCTTCCTCCAATTTCATGGGGAGGCAAACAACAGTAACCAAATTTATCATGTTCCTTATGGACAATCCAAGCAAAAGACTAATAGGAACAATTTTTTTCCCTCACATTGAGGCATCCCTTGGTGCAAAAGTTAGAAGTAAATGTACTACTTACTGGAAGTAATACAACTTAAAATGGGGAGTGGAAAAAAAACAAATGCAATAAATTAACATGGTATGAAGATACATCAGAAAATCGATTTCAAGTTGAAAAACTGATACAATCTTGCACGATTTTTGTTCATGTACTGAAAAATCTGAAGATTTATACACATAAAAAAATGTTAAATTTTCAGTTTGTATCGAGCATGTTCTCATTAGAGTTCTTCAGATCTTGTCGAAACTAGGACCAGGAGAAATGGCAGGAGAAATTGGTGTTGTATTCAATGTGCCACAGCCGGTTACAGTACGAACTAAGAGACTTTCCCAAGTTATCCGGATCAGTCATCATCTTTTCAAGCAAATGGTGCAGCCATATAGTGATGATGGAAAGATAATGATGTCCAATTTCATTCAGGTTTTGAAACAAAACTTGTTTTGCAGCATTACCTTATCTGATACATTATGCATATACCAGCAGACACAGAAGCTGCTATGCTCATTCTAAATCATCTATTTCTGTTAATTCGTTTGCTTCAGTATATTAAGGGCTTGAGAAAGGAGGTGCTTGAAGAACTGCCCTTTGTAGATGACATACTGGGAGAGATGAATACTGAGGTATCCCTATAATTCCATTTCCTTATATGAACAAATATCTAATGAGAAGCACAATGCCTTCAAATAACAGAAAACCATCTAAAGCTAGGAATCTAAAATGGTTTTTGAAGGATGCAAGACAAAGAAATGTTTCACTTGGTAAAAGTTAATATGTACTATTCCACTTAACATCAGTTTCTTCTTTTGTACTAACAAGAAGCTATTTAGTCTGGTTTGTTGCAAAATACTGAAAGATTTACTTGAAAACCGGTAGATAGAAGCAAAGATAGGCTTCGTATGGAGAAAAATTAAAGTCCAAAGGCATAATATTTTCGTAACAAATTTGGTTTAGAACTAGGAACTTCACATGTTAAAATATGCTAAATTGGACTGAAGAAATATTTTTGTCACAGTTATGGAAGAGAAAGAATAAACCAGAGCCAGAAAGACCATAAGCTAGTATGTTTGATATATTACATACGATATCTAGAAGTTAAGTGTTCCATACATTAACAACTTTGATACTTTAAACATACAAGTACCCAGTTGAAGGATTAGCAATATTGATTTTAGTTTAGTTAGTGGTGTCAGTTAATGGTCATAATCTTCTACTTTGCAGCCAATAATTACGGAGGAACAAATTCAAAGTTCAAAAGCATCTGGTTCTCATGGAGATACAAAAACCGAAGGTGATTTTTTTTCTCACTTTATCTGGTAACTAGCTAATAGTACATAATATGGCAGCAAAGCTTATGAAGAAATAACAAATCCAAAATGTGATAATCATTTATGCACTTGCTCAACCTTACATAATAGTTGATATTCAAACCCCCAATCTAATTTTGATGCCTTCTTTAGAAGACAATTGTAACAAATGTGAACTAGTACACAAAAATAACTATTACACTAGAAGTCAGTTCACAGTTCATGTCCATACTTCTGATGAACTGCAGAAATATGAGCTACTCAAACTAAAATAATAATAATAATAATAATAATAAATATTATTATTATTATTATTAAGAATAAGAAGAAAATTATTATTAATAAATAATAATAAAACTACTGAAACAAACCAGATAAAGATTTAGGTTAAATTCCTCCTAAGTAAGTACCAACTATTTATAAGTATAGACCACCTATAAGAAGACAAAGTTATAAGACTTATGAGAACTAAAAGAATTTTTTTACGAGGGATCATTTATCTTAATCTTAACACGTCAAAGTTTTCTATTACAGATCATGTTCTCAATAAGTTCAAATATTGTCATATTACTTTTTATAATCTTCCCCTTATTCTTCTTAGGCCTCCTTTTTTTCTTTTCCGGTCTTTAAATTCTTCTCATATCTTCTCACTAAATTGTTTAAGTGTCTCCTCTTAACATGTTTAAACTACTTAAGTCTTGTCTTTATTAATTTATTAATAATATTAGCTACTTTTAATTTGTCCTTTATCAATATATTTATGACCTCATCTTTTTTAGTAAGGTTGTACATTTTAATGAACATTCTCATCTCCGTCAGCTTTAGCTTATGACTATACACTAATTTGATGAGTCAACACTCTGTTCCATAGAATATGGTTGACCTAATTGTTAAACGATAAAATTTACCTTTAAGCTTGAATGATATCTTCTTGTTACACAAAATTTCTAATGCACTTTTTCATTTAAAATACCCTATTCTGACTTGATTGAAGTAAATCACACGTTAATATAGAATTCACGTACAATATACGAAATACATAAGAAGGGGGGTTGAATTGTGTATTCTTTTCGTGAATACAAAAACTTTGATATTTCTTGAAAAGAACTTTTCCAACTGTTAAAAGAATACCAAAAATGTTTTACAAAAATAGTTACATAATTAAATCGCAAATCACTTCTATATACTTGTCTAAGAACAAGAGAAAATAAAGTGAAAGGTTAGAAAATAGACGTTGTAATTTTTATACTGGTTCACCCAAACCTTGGGCTACGTTTAGTCCTCAGAGTTCGTTTGAGATTTCACTATATTTCAACACTTTTAGAAGTATTCTTTCTTCCCTTCCAGAGCCTCTTCAGGTCTCTTATACAAAGTATTCTTTCTGCTATCTTAGCCTCTCTAGGCTCTTAGCCTTTTTTCTCTCACTAGAAAGATATTATGAGCTTTTTGTTACAGTAGAGTTTGTTCTCCTGTATCGTACTTTTGAATACAAAATTTTTTCTTTATAAGTAAAAACTTGAAAGCTAAAAGATTGTTCAGTCTTCGACTACGACTAGTATTTATAGCCTAAGTCTCCAATTGCTTCTTGATTATTGATAACTGCTTCTTGGTTCTTGTAGAAACCGTTATTCAATTGAGTTCTGTAACTAACTCCAATTGACTATCTGTCCGACATACTAGAGTATCTTCATCTTTATATCGTCTGTGTTTTTCTCTTCTTCTGTATTTTTCACTTTTTCTTTGTTTTTCGCTTCTTCTGTGTTTTTCACTTCTTCTGTGTTTTCCACTTCTTCTATGTTTTCACTTCTTCTGTGTTTTCTATTTCTTCTGTGTTTTCCACTTCTTCTGTGTTTTCGATTCTTTTGTGTTTTCCACTTCTTCTGTGTTTTTACTTCTTCTGTGTTTTCCACTTCTTCTGTGTTTTCACTTCTTTTGTGTTTTCCTGCACACTTAACTCACTTATCAAAATAGTTCATTTCTTTCTAACATTATTATTATTTGATTGTCAACAAAATTAATAATCGTGAAGTCCTCTTGACTTAACAATCTCCCCCTTTTTGATTATAACAAATAATCATAATTGTAGAAAGATAGAAGTGAACGAACGAATATTATTCAGATAACGAATAAGAAGACAACAAAAGATATACACATGTATATGTAAAATACACATATGAAAAAAAATTGTAGTCGTTATTATCTTCTTTTCTTGTCTCTGGTCTCCCCATATGCTATCTTCCTTCTGCTTATGCTCTTCTCTTCTTTCTTCTGCTTCTGCTCTTCTCCTCCTATTTGTTATTAATCAAAAACTTTACCGAAGATGCTTCATGATTTTAGAAAACATTTGTTGCATATCAGTTCGGATCAACTTGAGGTCTTCTTCAATTGAAACTTGTAGATAGGCCACTTCCTCATGTAGATCACCCACTGAGTCACTCAGATCATCAACCTTAGTATGAATTTCTTCAATCTCCTTAACTAAAGCTTCCTGTATCCGCTGTTGTGGAGTGGCTAACTTCTTCCACAACAATAGTAGGAACTTGTTGAGGTGTACTTGGTGGATAGAAGTTTGTAGCAACATGTATTTTTTAAGGTAAAACATCTAATTCAATGATTTTGATAACAGGAGGTTTAAAAGAATGTTTTCCTTCAGGGAGATCAAGGTCATCAGGTCTAGGTAGTTTTGGAATTGGTTTTCGAAGAAGGTGAAGGGCATCTTTAATTGAAGATATAAAACTCAAAAGTCTAAAGTGCATGATTAGATGCACAAAAGTATCTAAGTTGAAACTAATACCTTCAACCTTGATAGTTCTGTACTGTCTTTTTGTCACTCTTCCAACTACCTGAAAAGTTGCATCTTTAGTGAATCGTCCACAATGACTTCTTGATGCTTTTAAAATATGATGTGAAACATAGATTCCTCTTGATTGAGCTATGTTGCATGCCTCATCTATGTTCCTCACCACTGCCTGTATCTGTTCTTTTATAAGATCATCTGTTTTTCCTTCAGGGTCTTCTGTTTTCCTTTGTCTTCATTACGTACAATGTTTGAAGCTCTCGGTTGTATATCTGGTACAATCTTTATCAATGTTCTAGTTGTGATTGGGTAAATAGTATATTGATCCTTGGACATATTCATTGGATATGGTTATGACTTTTCATCTCTCATAATACCATATAATCTTCTTTCTTCATGATTTAGAAGATGTATTGATCGATTATTGATCAATATTGGTTCAACTTGTACCTTGACTAA
>JANJEY010000008.1:30395791-30406231 GCA_024703695.1 Erythroxylum cataractarum | reverse complement strand
TTCTGAATTTAGACCTAGTTCTCACACCTTTTGAAGTTTCTCCTATAATCAGATTTTCTAGGTGAGAAGATTTATATTTCCAGTCCTTTTTTAGACTAAAATTTTCAGGAACATCTTCTACTTTATCTAAAGGAACAATTGATGGTGACATATCTTCATTATCAACCAATGGTACTGACAGGGTTTCATTATCAGTATCATTACTTCTATCTGGTGGAGAACCATCATCAAACTTGATATGAATAGATTCTTCAACAGATTTAGAAGCAAGATTATAAACCCTATAACCTTTAGAAGATAATGAGTATCCTAGAAAAATTCCTGAATAGGCCTTAGAATCAAATTTATCCAAAGTTTCTTTTGTATTCAATATAGTATACTTGCAACCAAATGGATGGAAGTAAGAGATATTAGGCTTCCTTCCTTTCCATAACTCATATAGAGTTTTATTTAACCATGGTCGCAAAAATATTCCATTTTGAATATAACAAGCTTTATTTACAGTTTCTGCCTAAAAATACTTAGGAAGATTCATTTTACAAAGCATGGTTCGTGCCTTTTTCTGAATCGTCCTATTCTTTCTTTCTACAACTCTATTCTGTTGAGAAGTTCTAGGAGCAGAGAAATTATAAAAAATTATATTCTCTTCACAAAATATTCTAAAATTTTCATTTTCAAATTCACCACCATGATCACTTCTAATTCCAACAACAGAGATTCCTTTTTCATATTGTAACTTTTTGGAAAGAACTTTAAAACATTTAAAAGATTCATCCTTATGTGACAAAAATAATATCCAATAAAATCTAGTGAAGTCATCAACAATTATGAGACTATACTTCTTTCCGCCAAGACTTAATATCCTAGTTGGATCAAATAAATCTATATGTAACAACTCTAGAGGTCTAGACGAAGTTACAATATTTTTAGAAGAAAAAGACATTTTAACTTGTTTTCTTTTATAATAACTCTCACAAAAGAAATCCTTGTTAAAACTTATTTTCGGTAAACCTCTTACCAAATCATGTTTAATCATCTTGGAAATATGTTTAAAGCTAACATGACCTAGCTTTTTATGCCAAATCAGTTTTTCTTCGTCTATTGATATAAAACAAGAAATATTTTGACTTTGCAAATCTTCTAAATTAATCTTATAAAGATTGTTTTATCTTTTGGCAGAAAAGAATACAGAACCGTCCTTGTTTTTGACTACATAAGAGTTTTGATTAAAGGATACTTTAAAACCAGAATCACATAATTGACATACACTAGTCAAATTATGTTTTAAACCTTCAACTAACATAACATTATCAATAGATGCAAAGGAATCTTTACCGACTTTGCAGATTCTAACTATTTTACCCTACTAGTTATCTTCAAAAGTTACTGATCCTCCCTTCTTATTTTGAAGATCTAGGAACATAGACCTTCTTCCCGTCATATGTCGTGAGCATCTACTATCCAAATACCATTGGTGTTGGCTGCTTTTTCCAAGGAAGGAGATCTATAGTAGATATTATGTTCTTTTTAGGTACCCAGATTTTCTTGAGTCTTTTGGGATTAGTCTTATAATTATTCATAGAATGATAATAAGAAGACTGGTGATATTTCTTTCTATAAGGAACAAAATTCTTTTTGTAATGAGTATTGTTTTTAGTAAACCCTAAACCACTCTTATCATTAGGGTGTCTATATCTTCCTATCATGTCATTCATTTTTTTCGTTCTTTCAGTAAAGGTTGATAGGTCTGCTAAGAGAGAATTAATTCTTTATTTCAACTGACTAATTTCCTTAGATCTATCTATAGTAACTTTTTTCTTCATATCGTCTACTTGTTTCTTATGGTAGACGTTTTCTTTTTCTAATGCTTCAATGTTCTTCAATTTTTCAACAAACTTTATTTTTAAGGATCTATAATGCTTTAGTATAACATATGAATCTTCTAATAATTCTAAATATGTATCTTGGAGTTCATTAAAGTTAGAAGTTACCTCCTCGTCACCTTCATTTTCGACTAACAAGCATATATTTGCTTGTACTGATGCTTCTGAATTTGAATCAGAATTGGATGAATCCAAATCTTCCCAAGTTGCCATCATACTCTTTTCATTTTCTTTATTCTTCTTTGGTTTTCTTCTAAGCAACGGATATTCAAACTTATAAAGTCCTGGTTTGTTACGCTTGTAGCAAATGATAGAGGTCTTCTCATTCTTGACTTCGTCTTTGCTATTTTTCTTAAAAGAAAAATCTTTATTTCCTTTTTCCTTCTTTTTCCACATCCTTCTAATCTTTCTTGAAATAAAAGATAATTCGTTATCATCTTCACTTGAATCTTGATCAGATTCACTGGTATCATCATTCTTGACTTCTTTGATCTTTAATGCTTTTGACGATGAACTTCTATTTCTCTGAGTCTTGTGATTTTTCTGACTAGCCTTTAATGTTATAGATTTTCCTCTTCTAAGTTTATCTTCCGCATCAAGCTCTACTTTGTGTATCTTCAAAGAACCAAGCAATTTGTCTAGCTTTAATTTGCTCAAGTCATTGGCTTCTTGTACTGCAGTGAATTTGGGTCTCCATCTTTTAGGTAGACTTCTGAGAATCTTCCTGTCATAGTCTTGATTATCGTAGATTCTCCCAAGAGCTTTAAGTCTATTAACGATAGTTTGAAATCGTCCAAACATCTGATCAATAGACCCATCTTCTTTCATTTTAAACAACTCATACTGATGTACAAGAATACTGATCTTGAACTCTTTCACTTGGTTTGTGCCTTCATGTGTGATGGATAGAGTGTCGCACATCTCCTTCGTAGTTTCACATCCATGAACTTTATCATATTCACTTCTGCTTAAAGCACAACTCAAAAAAAACTTGGCCTTTGAATTTAGTTGAAATCTAGCTTTGTGATCAACTGACCATCTGGTACGAGGAATGGTATTTCCTTCATCATCTATTGGTACGTATGGTCCATTCTCGATGATATCCCAAAGATCAATGTGTTTGGATTCGATGAAGAGTCGCATCCTGTCCTTCCAATAATGATAATCCTCACCATTGAATGCAGGAGCTCTTGTGACAGAGGCACCTTCAGCTATAAAAACAAGTGATTCAGCCATAGATCTTTGTCCTCACTTTGTAATGGTGATTCTTGGAAACCGAGATCTGATACCAATTGAATTAAATCACACGTTAATATAGAATTCACATACAATATACGAAATACACAAGAAGGGGGTTGAATTGTGTATTCTTTTCATGAATACAAAAACTTTGATATTTCTTGAAAAGAACTTTTCCAACTATTAAAAGAATACCAAAAATGTTTTACAAAAATAGTTACGTAATTAAATTGCAAATCACCTCTATATACTTGTCTAAGAACAAGAGAAAATAAAGTGAAAGGTTAGAAGATAGACACTGCAATTTTTATACTGGTTCACCTAAATCTTGGGTTACGTCTAGTCCTCAGAGTTCGTCTGAGATTTCACTATACTTCAACACTTTTACAAGTATTCTTTCTTCCCTTTCAGAGCCTCTTCAGGTCTCTTACACAAAGTATTCTTTCTGCTATCTTAGCCTCTCCAGGCTCTTAGCTTTTTCTCTCTCTCACTAGAAAGATATTGTGAGCTTTTTGTTACAGTAGAATTTGCTCTATTGTATCGCACTTTTAAATACAGATTTTTTTTTAAAGTAAAAACTTGAAAGCTAAAAGATCGTTCAGTTTTCGACTATAACTAGTATTTATAGCCTAAGTCTCTAACTGCTTCTTGATTCTTGATAACTGCTTCTTGCTTCTTGTAAAAACCGTTATTCAATTGAGTTCTGTAACTAACTCCAACTGACTATCTGTCCAACGTACTAATGTATCTTCATCTTTGTATCATCTGTGTTTTTCTCTTCTTCTGTGTTTTTCACTTCTTCTGTGTTTTTCGCTTCTTTTGTGTTTTCACTTCTTCTGTGTTTTTCACTTCTTCTATGTTTTCACTTCTTCTGTGTTTTCCATTTCTTCTGTGTTTTCGCTTCTTCTGTGTTTTTTTGCTTCTTTTATGTTTTCACTTCTTTTGTGTTTTCACTTCTTTTATATTTTTCAGTTCTTTTGTATTTTCCTGCATACTTAACACACTTATCAAAATAGTTCATTTATTTCTAACATTATTATTATTTGATTGTCACCAAAATTAATAATCGTGAAGTCCTCTTGACTTAACACTGATGAACTATGTCTTTATCAATCTCTCCATTGCTCTTAATGATAGATCCTAAATATTTTAAAACACTCTTTTTGTGGTATAATTTCTAAGTCAATCTTTACTTCTATATCGTTAACCACTCTATGTTTTGAGAAATTACATTCTATGTACTCAATCTTAATTCTACTCAGTCTAAAGACTTTTGACTATAATTTATCCCTCCTAAGTTCAAGTTTTTCACATCCCTACCTGCCTCAATTTCATCTAAGGGAAAATTGTTCCCTTTACTCTCATGGAACTGATGGTCACAAGCACTTCAATCATCTTAGATATCACTTTCTTACCTACTTCAATTTCATTTCCTTAGATTTTGTCAGGGAATTCATGGAACTGATGGTCACAAGCTCAATCATCTTAGATATCACATTCTTACCCGCCTCAATTTCGTCTCCTTAGATTTTGTCAGGGGAGTTTAACTGTTGCCTCAACTCTCATGGAACTAATGGTCACATGCACTTCAATCATTTTAATGATAATGATTTCAAAAATTGTATCAATTAATTAGGTTTAATTGAACTTCCTTCAAAGAACAATCAATACATCTGCAGTAAGAAATGAAGTGTTAGATAATTTCTTAAAGAAAAAACGATGACACGACATTTGCCATTTTCTTTTGAATATAAGCTTTTCTTATACATTGGGCTCATTTTAGAAACTTATTATTATATACCGATTATTATCATTTTCTTTTGGATATCAACTTTTCTTATAGATTGGGCTCATTTTAGAAAATTAAGCCTGTTTATTTCTATTTTTGTTTTAATTTTTAATTTTTGTTTTTAAATTCAGTAAAATTAATTTATTGTTTAAATTTTTAATTTCAATTTTTAATTTAATTTCTTTTAGTTTTAAAAAATTATGAAAATAATAAAAAAGTTTTATCTAATACGTTATTATTATTAGTGGTAGAAATATAACTACAATAATATTAATAACTAAATAAGTTCTTATTTTTTATTTTAAAAAAATAAAAACTAAAAATGAAAACTAAAAACTACATAAAAAAAGAAACCAGAGTTATGATTATTTCCTAGTAAAAGTTTTCCTTAAAATCATGGTTTTGAAATCCGGACTGGAATGGCCGGTCCGATCGGTGGTCCGGTTTGATTTATGTCCCAAAATCGGTTTTCAATTGACCCGGTGTAAACCGGTCAAAACCGGTCAATTGACCGGTTTTTGACTGGTCGGACCGGTCCGGTTGGACCGGTTTCGACAATTTTTTTATTTTTTATTTTTTATTTTTTTTAAATTTTTTTAAATATTTTAAATATTATATATAATTAAACATAATTATTGCATAATTATTACGTCACACCGGTTCGACCGGTGATTGAACCGGTCGAACCTATCAAATCAGTAACCAATAAAATCACCGATTCGATGACCGGCCCGAATTTCAGAACATTGCTTAAAACCTTTATAGGATGTTAAAAAGTCCCATTTGGACTTGATGAATGAAAGAACTGACGGTTTCCAAGAAGTTGTGAGTCAATGGTTAAACATTAAAGTGGCTAGTTATGAGGTTGAAAAATATTTGGAAGAGGGCTATTAAGGGAGAATTTAAAATGCTGAACGATAACTCCATAGGCTCCACCGTGCAAGCAACTATCGAGACTAGATTTCTATTGAATGAATTTCTGAAAATTTTAGAGGCTCACAATTGGCATATCAAATTCTTCTGTAATACTGTTTTTGTCAAACGAAATACTAATAAGATTTGTATGCTTACTAATGACTATTGTTCTATTTTGTCTAAGTAAACTTCAAATCTTTGGCCTTTAGTTATTTCAGGAACTCTTTAGGCAGCTAAGGTTTGTGTTGCACCTTTCTTCTAGTCTTAGCCTTTCAAATCCTCTGGTCCACTAATTCTGTACCAACCTCTCACATAAATAGATGACTGAGATAGATTGACACATGATTAATATAAGGTTGGTGGACCAGAGAATCCTAC
Source organism: Erythroxylum cataractarum (assembly GCA_024703695.1). Taxonomy (NCBI): domain Eukaryota; kingdom Viridiplantae; phylum Streptophyta; class Magnoliopsida; order Malpighiales; family Erythroxylaceae; genus Erythroxylum; species Erythroxylum cataractarum. Next base: position 30,400,027 of record JANJEY010000008.1, on the reverse strand, counting down.
ATCACTAACCCAACATCTTTTCAAGAATTTAGATCAATGTCTTGCTATAATGTGATGCACAAAATCATTTCTAAAATATTTGTTAGGGGCTAAAGAGGCACTGAAAATTATTATTAATCCTTACCCAGGTGCCTTTATATAGGGTCGTAATAGTGATGACAATATTTTACTTGCGCAGCTAATTTTGAAAATTACCATATAATGTTATGTATGATGGGGACTTCTTTAAGTGCAACAAAATTGAATAAGATTACTAAGTTATTGTGTGACAATCAGGTATCAGAGAGTCCAACTCTTTTTTTTTTTTTTTTGTGATCATCAACCAACAAGTCTTTTCATTTTTAAAGCCTCATATTACTTGTGTTTAGGTTATTTATTCACACACTCAACACACAAGTATTTTGCACAACTCAGTCAAACGAAATGAACAAGAAAGATATAACAAATCCAACCTTTTATTGTTTGATTTCCTAATCGAAGCTCTCAATTAGAAATTTCTTTCAAATCTCTTAACTCAGTTTTATAGATGATTAAATGTACAACCTGACAAAACAAAAAACGAAGGGTGTCTTTATATAGGCTTAAAAGAACTTAGAGACTAAATTAACCTTTGGTTTAACCATTCTGAATCATCCTTGTGCATGTTCCGACTAAGCACATATATGACAATCAAATTACTCCATGACCTTAGTTACCAACAATCTTAAGTCATTGTATAATAAACATTGTAGATTTACATACCTTTAAACCTCCTTCTCAGAGTTTTCTTTGCATACCTAAAACTTAGCACGACTTAATCATGGCATCATCTTTAGTCTTGCATCAGAATCTTGCCCTTAGTCGAAGATTTCTGGCAAAGCAAACCATTGGAGGCTAAGACTTGCCTACTCCCAAGGTTTCATCCATATTGATTATTTTTTGTTGTCTACTCATAGATCTTTACGTTATTTCCTCATTAATATGTCATCTTCATGTCAATGTGAGTGCCAAACACTAGACAAAACTCACTAACGCTCGCAAGATATTGCGAGGAGAAAGTTACAGATTGTCCAGCTTTTTAGCATTGACAACATTGTTGCTCAACAACTTGGTGTTGAGCTTCTGATTTACAGAAATAAAATTGCCAATATAAGTATAATCTAAAATGCCTTTTAGCAATATTGATCACTGTAATTTATCCCCAAAAAAGAAAAATTGGTCACTGTAAATATAATTACAGCAACAAAAGAAGCTGCAACTCCATTATCAAGCACACATCCCATAAGGGTGATAATCCATGGGCATCATCCAAAAGAAAATCTAGCAGCTGCCTCAACGGGAAAGCTCATACATCTGCCTGATTCAGTGGAAGATCTTTTCCAACTAGCAGGTATCTCAGAATATACAGTAAAAGAAAAAAGAAGAAATGAAAACAAAATCTAATGAAAATGTTATACTGATCTTGTTAACTTTGATGATGCAGAAAGGAAGTTTGGCAAGAAAGGAAACACAGTTCTTCTGGAGGATGGCACGAAAGTGGAAGAATTAAATGCCTTACGAGAGAATGATCAACTGTTTATTTTCGAAATTTGAGCAACTGGCCTTCAACTTATATTTTCATTTATTTTACTCAAATATCAAAACATACCGTGAAAATTTATATGTATCTTAATTCTGTTCAATGCTCCTTTCTGTCTGTGCATGTCTCAAGCATATGGTCACTGACTCAGACCCCACAATTATAAAAAGCAGAAAAGTTGATGAAACAAGGTTTGAGATTCCAGTTCTTAATATCAGTTGTTAAGCATATTCAACACAGTGTAAGCAGCTTTTTGAAACTTTTCCTTCTCATCCTCCAAAGCTTTCTTTCTCTCAAGAGCAGAATCTTTGCACCTATCTATTTCTTCCGTTATTCCCATAGAGTCATGATCAACTTCCCTGTGCATTTGCATAACTTAAAGCACAAACTGAGGAAAGAGCAACAAAGACAGTAAGAAATATCGAAGGTATGAACTTATTCTCCTTTTCTTTTTCACTCTTGACATACAGCCACATTAGGGGGAAATGAGAAATTAAGCTTGTTGAGCTTGTAAGGGAAGAAACTAACTTAAATATATATGCACAAGAACCACAAGGAGTATAGTATCGTCATACTTTATGCAATGTTTTCTTGTTGGCTGTCAACTTCCTATTCCGAGCAACAACTCGGAATTTTCTATAGTGAAATAAGTTTAGGTTTGCAACAGAAGGATCAGTGATGACAATAGAAATTAGAGGAAAAAAACTGCAGCAATCATCTGATGGCAAGCTAAAAAGAGAAGAAGCTAATTTTAGTCAAAGGAGCTATTCCATTTTTTGGGTACAATGGGAGGCAAAAGGATCTGTCCATTTCAAACCCTTTTTCGCAAACAAAACTTTTCAAGTGTTTGTATCAATTCTCACGACCCTTTTCAAGTGGAAACTGACTAGAGCTCCCCCCATAAAGAATAAAGGAAAACATAATCATCAACTTACTTTGTAATCTTAAGCATGTTTGCCATTGCCATCTGGATTTGATGAGACATATCTGTGACAACAAAGAACATTCAATTTTTTATCATATGCCTTATTTTCCCAGCTAAATAGAAAAAAATTATTAAGAAAAGAAAAATCTTCTTATTGCAAAACAATGGACCAATAGATCATGATTGGCAAAACAGGGGAGGGAAGATATATAACAAGAATGACCACTCAAAAAAACTAGAATTATCAACAAGGTTTTTAAGACCGCCACCAAGCATGTATGCATGTGTCATCCCCCAAGGTTATAAGAATTACTGGTATTGACAAAATATACCAGAAACCTCGATCAATCGGGTTGAAGTTCTGTTGTTACCAGATTCTTAAACTTGAAGAATTCCATAAGATGCATGTCCTTTTACATGCAACTTATGGTTAATTTGCATATTCATAAGCTTTCCAGTTTCTACTATCATGTAAGGAAATCCATGGTATTTAGGTCTTACTCTAAAGAAATCTTGATTTGGAAGAGGCAACGAACTTGCTATTCAGAAGTACTTAACATTGAAGTCATAGGACATATATCCATGGGAATATTGCACAAAAACAAGGGAGGGAAAAAGCAATGCACATTAGGAAGAGCAATCTTCGTTCTTTCTATCTATGGTACTCCAAATCAACTTAGGATCACGAGGACCATAATCAATGAAGTTCAGACTCTAACAAAGACACTTGGTGCTTTTATGATAGACTAATATAATGGGATATGAAGGTAACACTTCAGCAATATCTGTAGTAGGTCAAATACACATCGTCAAAATTTATGGCTTCGTTATTTTTGGGTAGACTGCGAAGATTTGCTTATAATTCCAAAGACATCTAAATACTAGCTAGACACAGTATGACTACGATGTAACAAATTTCCAAAAGTTGCAACTTCCAAGAGAAATACAAGGTTATTGCTATTACACCAAAGCTTCTTGGTATAACAAGCAATAGCAGCTAGCTTAGAATCATAATTAACCTATTAATTATCTTATAAACCGTTTTACTGAGCCATCCGTTTCCACAAAGGAGATTGCAGCATCACACTCGTAAAGAAGTAACTGGAATTAATTATAAAACTCCAAATAACACAAACTGGAGTGAAAAGTATATAATGCGAAGTCATTTATAATGTTCTATTAAAATAAAATTGGCATATCGAAGCAAATCAACCGACTGCGAATGGAAATTGAGAAATTCGAGACAACCGAAATGAACAGCACATAACTTGTACGGTTATGATAGAAACTGAATTTGAAAAATTGAAATGGAAAAATTAGAAACACTGAGGAGAGAATACATGGATTCACGACCTCGAACCATTTCTCCTAATAGAAGCGAAAATTAAGAGAGAAGAAGAGACAGAGCAAGGAGCACCATAGACAAGAGAAGAGAGATGAAATTCTGCTTCCGGTGGCGGAAGAGCAAGAACTTGAGCATCGGCATCGCTGCCCATCGTGGATGTTGTGAAGCTCGCGGCGCGCTGGGGAAGCTCAGTTTTGTCCGCTTGAAGAGTGAAATGATATTTGAACCGGACCAGGCCTCCGATTTTTAATAGCATTTATCTAACGACGGTTAATTGCTCCGGACCTTATCAAACACTTCCTTAAGAAATTAAAAACTATAACTTATAAATTATTAACTGTTATAAAAAATAGAAATAATATGGTGTACCACTAATTGTAGACGCACCATTTCATAGTCAGTGTACAT
>JANJEY010000008.1:30382328-30395691 GCA_024703695.1 Erythroxylum cataractarum | reverse complement strand
ACTTGATGTAAGATACACCATTTTGATATAAGAAGAATTCTCCTCTCCCAAATATTCTTCAAGTTTAGTTTCGGTTTGATAACATTAACTAATTATCACAATGACCATGTCGATACGATAGCTCCCCGTTAGGACTCTCAAGTCTCAAAACGACGTCCCATGATCTTTGGACTTTTCCGTGAACGTTGGTGGAAGCCAAGACAAATCCTGCTGGTTCACTCTGTCGAAACAACAGCGTTGGCTCCCACAGACTCGTCGAACTTGGTTGATTCTCTCAAAGCAATATGACGAGACTGTTCCCTTTCTTATTGTTCGAAAGCACCTCCACGTCGAAGCTCAACATCCACTTGAAGTAGACTGAAGCTATCAGAACCTACATTTTTGGCTGACTGTTTGAAGATTGAAGTTCGTGAATCCCCACCCTACCTCGTCTTGTGCAAATTCTTTATAGTTAAGCTGAATTTCCATGCATAATTAGTTAAAATTAGCAACTTTTTAGTCTAATTATGTGAATTTACTAAAATTAAGTTACATGTGAAATTAGGTTAGCTAATTCATGAATTTGCTTTGCTTTTCTGATTACTTTTTCTTATATATAGGAGCATTAGTCTGCATAACTGGTTAAATATAGCAATTTTGTTGTCTAATTACGTAGGTTTATTGAAATTAGAATTTGTTATTGAATTTGCTCATTTACAAAATTAAATTAATTCGTTAATAAAAGAAAATATATTGAAATTTGCATCATTTACTTATTTTTGTTTGTTTTTAAACTTGTTAAGTGGTGAGATCTGTTCATCTAGTATCAAGCAACGTGTGTAACCCTTCTATGATTGTGGATTGGAAACACTATTGAGAACATCATAGACTTCAAAAATTTCCTGAAAGAGGTTATGGGTTATGATATTTAATTATAATGTTAAACCTACTTTTCTTATACCTATTTTAATATCATCTTTTGCTTTGAATTGTGGAAGACTTGATGCAATCTTTTTGTTTGGTATAATGAAAAGTTGAATGTTGGGAAACGGGATAAGATCAGAATCTAACCACAGCGGAATAATTGTTACCTAAAAGAGACCTCTAACTTGATAGAAATTTCAATTATGTGTGCTGCCAATGTGATGATGTGAGTATGATTCTCTCCTATATGACAAAGCCTTAGCTACTTATATTAAAGACCCAAATTGTGTCCTATCTCCTACTGAGGTTGAAAGTAGCAAAGTTAAGTAAAATGGAATAGACAAAGAGTTTAATCAGGTAGTGCATCAAATTGGTATGTTACATTTCACAGGGAAGTGAAACAAATTGGTGTGTGAATCTATTTACATGGGATAATAGATAATAAGGGGAGTAGTACATCAAGAAAAAACTAGACAGAGCTTTGGTAAATCAACTATGGCTAACTCATTTTCTAGCTTCTTTTGCTTATTTTGGGGACCCTTATGCTCTGACCATTCCTTGATTAAAGTCCAGAAACTCTATCATAGTATAATGAAAAAAAAATCCTTTAGATTTTACAATTTTTATCTAGAAAGGAAGGTTTTGAGGAGGTGTTGAGAACTTGTTTGGAACAGGTAGTGAAAGGATGTAAAGTATACTAACTAATGAAGAAATTAAGCAATCTTAAGAAGAGTTTGAAAATTTTTCACACCTCTGTTACTTCCCAAAGCCTCCAACTAGCCAAAGACCACCTTAGAAGAGCTCATCATGATCTATGTCAAAATCCCCTAAAGTCAAGATTTAAGAAAAAAAGAAAATAAGATGGTAAGGGAGTATAGCTCTTGTTGAAGCATGCATAATTCCCCTTTGAAGTAAAGGCCAGGATCATATGCCTCAAGGAGGGTTACAACGACTCCAAATTATTTTATAATGCAATTTTAACAAAAGATAGGATCAAGAATGAAATTTCTAAAATAAATAAATGCAAAAAGAAAATAAAAAGATTAAAGTAATAAAAATAAAGTGTTCATAATATTCTGGTCCCTAGTAGAAGTGCCAAAAATGTGATTATGTTGTGTATATTCAATCAAAAATACATTAAAGATCACTAAGCAAGAGCACCTATCTTTATTATATTATAACTTACTAAATATGAGTGTTGATCCCATGAGAATTATAAGTACTAACACTAACCTTCTTTCTACTAACTAATCTAATAAAAATGATTTAATTAAAGGAAAATATTAATGAAACTAAAATTACTAATACGAAATAACAAACCAAAGCGATGAACAACAATGGAACAACTAAATGATGATTAAGATGTAGATGTAAAATCCCCATATAATTTTTCTATGCTTGAATTTATCTTTACTAAATGACTAACCCTAGTTTCTTGGATTTGTGGATATTTCAAAGTTACAGATATATTCTTGCTTAAGAAATTTGATCCCATTCTTAAGTTAATATATTAAAATCGCTTTATGATAAAAACCCTAAAGAATGTATTCAATCTTTCTATTAGTTCCCTTATTAGAACTAAATTTAACTTAAAAAGATTTATGTGCTCCTATCTTTAGGATTCCATATAACTTTTATTATTCATGTTATTTTCTATTCCTGCATATGAATTCGCGATCCTTATTTATGAAAATTGAAATTGGATTAAAACACTGCCATATTTTAATTCAAAATAAGATACAACTATGAATAATTCATAATAAAACTTAGGTCTTTCATCAAATCAAAGAACCAAACCATACACAGTTCTAGGGATCATCTCTTCTAAGTATATACCAATTTAGTTCACAATAAGAACAAGAAAACAAACACCATCAAAAAAGAAAAGAAGATAAAAAAAATCATTCTCATAGGTCTTGCAATCTTGATATTATTTAGTTGAATGTTTATGGAATACCCTTCTCTGTCTCCATAGTTTCTCCTTTCTTATCCCAATACACTCTAGTTTGACTCTTAATGGCTACTTTATGTTGTCTCCCCTCTCTAATTCCCTAAAAGATTCCTTTTATTCTCACTAAACCCTAGAAATTTTAAACTTTCCCACCCAACATAAACAACATAAGCTTGTATTAGGTTTATGTTTTACATAGCTACAAAAAACTATAAATTACATTAAAACAATCACCACCAATATGAGTCCAAAACATGATTTTGTGTGGCAACCATGTTTGTTTAGCTACTACTCAATCTTATAAACACTAGTATAAAGGCCACTTGCAACTTTTCAATGAAATGTAATGCCACTAGTTAGAGTCTTTTGCATTAGCATCCCATATCATGTTACACATTTTTGTACTAAGATTAAACTCTAAACTGTTGTGTAATGTATATGTGGATTCTGAATTATAATGTCAAATGTGACCTTTTAGATGTATGATAAAAATGATAAGACATAAATGCTTTGAATGCTTATGATATGTTCGATGTCTAAAATTTAGTTAATTTAATTGTCCTAATGTATCATTTCCATATAGTATATTCTCGAATATCCTCTAGTACAATCGAGATTATGCTTTATGGGTGTGGTATGTTACATTTTTCCCACTGTAAATAGGCATCAGGGTATATCCTTTTTACAAAAGGTGGTATCATTATCTTAATACTACCCATGTCTTTATCCAACCTTTTCCCACACCCTCTTTCATAGTTTAAACCAAATCTTCCTACTCCTTATTTTGTAGTTCTACCTCATATTCCATCTCTTTCTTCTCTATCACCCTATAGGTTTAACTCCCCCAAGTAATTGGCACCATTATCAACCTCTTTATATATCTCAAAGTCATCCATCATAACAAATGTAGGTGAGTTATATTGTAGACTAGCTATGATAGCTTCATATTTCTCCAACTTATCCCTAACTTCACCAATTTGTCTAATGAGTTGCTCATATTGACCTTATATTTCATTTATGGTACACTCTTGGTCTATCCCCACTCTTTCATGCCACTTCCTTCTTTATCTTTGGGAGATTACTATTTAAAAAAAGAAATTTATTAGATTAATAATTTTTTATCTCTCCAATATTGTCATGCTCCCTAACAATGGCAGTAAAATTGATATGTTTAATTCTATACCTTACTATTTTAATACTCAACCTAAGCAAGTGTACTTATTATTGTGTACTAGTAAAGTGATAGTAGGGTTGATCCATCAATGATCTAACAAATAGAAATCTAAACTTTTAACTATTATCCACCAAAATAATAAAATGAAGATTTTTTAATTTAATTAACAATAAACTAAAGATCCATTAATCTAGATCACCACATGAATATTGTTTAATAATCAAAGAGAACATTAATATCAGGAGATACTTAAAAATATATTTTCCCTGCTTCATCTTTATGTTTATTCAATTATAGGAATTCTATTATTTAGACCGATGAGGTCTCCTAGGTTAATGATATGTCACCTCTCAATGTACAATTACGTGCTCCTAAATAAATTAACTGAAAAATCCTCAAAGGTTACAATTGTATCAAAAGGCTCATGTACGTTTATCTCTAGTTCTCCATTCAATCATTAATATACATGTTAAAGATAATTTACATACAAGTTCTCTCAACTATATTTACAAGTAAGTCAAATCAACCAAGCTTTCGCCTATATACGATCAACATTAAGAAAAACATATATAATTCTCAAATATAAGAAAATTTATCAAAATTGAATCAAAACATATAACATCCATTAATGATTCATTTGATCTAGATATAAAGTATTTAGCCAAAAATAACCCTTATAAAGATGAAATCAACAATTGAAAGGAAGGAAAAGTTCATTCTAGGTATCCCCTAATGACATTTTTCTATCCTTTATTGGTGATCACTTACTTTGAAATGACTTTAAATCTCTCTATTGAAAATGACCTTTTGATGTGTCTTTGGGCTTTCTTTGGTTAGGCAACGGATAGCCTTATTTAAAACTAAAGTATAGGATGAAAGAAAAGTAAAAAATATATTATTATTGACATTTTTATAAAATCTGTTCATTATAAAGATGGTCAGAGACATGACCATGTCCTAAGTCTTATAACTTTCTGCTTAAATTCGAGAGAAGGACACAAGCTTAGGTACTCATGTTTCCTAGCTCATTTCTATAACTTTTCTAGAATTAGACATGGTCTGGCACCTAATCATGCCTTAAACTATGAATCTTTCTGTTTATCTTCTCTTCACCACACGACGTCCCTTCCACCCATTTATTAGACCATGTATCATTTTATTTCATATTAAAGAGAGGCATAGATTGGAATATGGACATGTGTAAGATCATATTTAGCTAAAAATAATGTTTGCTTTTTTTTTTCATTCTTAGTTATGTCATTCCTTAAGAAATTTGTTTCACAATTACCTAAAAAGAGGCCTAAAATCAATTAAACCAAGGCAATTTAGATGGGAAAATATAAAAATACTAAGAAAAATATATACATTTTTCATGCATATTAACATTTTCTACTTTAAAACCTTCATAGTAAGGTTCAAGTCTATGGTCATCACCTTGAACATTATATGTTGCTAAATTTTAAATTTTTATTGCACTATAAGGGAAAAATCTTAGTATTAAAAAAGGTTAAACCAAGAAGAATGTAACTAACTAGGAAATAAACGAAATCATGAATAGTATAAGAGGACCTTTTGTACGAAATTTAAACACTTTCATAGAGATCTTAATTTCATGAAAATCCTTTCATCTTTTCCTTATAAATCCTTACACTTTCTTAGGTATCATTATGAATTTCATCTAATTCTTCTAATTATAATTTCCTATGATCTCCTCTTTTTTCCATCATTGGTACGTCTAATCTTCTTTGCAATGACATATAGGATGAGCTCCCTCTTTAAGTTAGATGTGACATGATTATGTCGTTCGAGCTTTAAAATTTATAAGCCCTTAAATATTGCAAGTGTACAGGTCGCGATTGTAGTATGAGAGGTGTCAATCCCAGGAGGAGAGAGAACTAATCTAATTTTATACTATACAGGCTAAAAAGATTAAATTAATAGAAATAAATTTTCCTAAGAAAAGTAAATCTGAGAGATTGATTGGCAAGAGTCATAATTCATAAATTAACACAAAAGAAATGAAATTTAAGGAATGCATAAACACAATGAAAATCAATCAAGAGAAATTAAACCAAGTTATGAGAAAGGAGATTTTACCTATCATTACTGCTAACCTAGTTGATTATGTGTAAATGGGTGTCGGTTCTAGATGATCTTATGGTTGATTCCTCTCTCTCAAGTTATAACCATTAAATCCTAATTTATAAACCCTAATTGGATTATGAAATTTGTAATCTCTAAATTAACAAAAGATTCACAATCCTAATTAGATCTAAAGCACTCTAATAAACTATCGGGTCTTACATGGGATCTCTCTCTGCATAATTGCCAATCTGATTTGTTATAGATTCTATTAAATTGCCTAACTCTCACTAATTTGATCCAATTATTTTTTATTTGGTTTACCCTCTTAGTTTGTTACCGAATTATGCAAGAAACGCAACAAATCACAATACCCAATTTAATAACACAAAACCAACATAGATAACATTAAATCAAAATAAAATCTCGAAGGAGAGTCCAAAACATCATCAATATTTCAAATCCTATCATCATACTTTCATCTCAATTCTATACATAAATAAAATGGAAACGAAAAGGAAATACAACTTGATTGAATTATCGGCTAAACAAATATCCAACTATGCCCTAAAACACGATGCAATTTACACTTATCATGATGCATACATGTAGATGGCCTAATTCATTTAATGTCTCCAATTGTCAAACCAATAGTCTTCCCGTGCTACTTAAGGAGCTACAAAAGCTTTTCCTTTTACAGTGCACTAAGCTAACTAAAGATGATCACCAATACCATTTCGTCACTAATAAGGAACACATGTTTAAGATTACTAGGGGAGACTTCAATTCTATAATAGGTGCTTATAAAATAAAGGCTAAAGACCCCTCGTTAAAAAATAAGAAACATTAACTAACCATTTAACTTCATAATATCATTCATTACAATAAAATTTTTTTACAAATTAGTGCTCAAGATTAATTCCCTATTCTCTTTCTCAAGATACTCAAAAATGTGCAATTTATATCAAAAATGGAAATTTGCAATTTATCTTTTCCCTCAAACTAAATGAGTGTATTTTATAAACAATCAACCATATCAATCAAATAAATAGGATTAAGGATATTTCACGACATTATAAGTATTGAACTTGACAATTTCACCATCAGATTTGATGGAAAAGTTTACCACTATAAACAACTATCTTACAATAATAGTATTTCTAATAAAATAAGAGTTATTCGATAATCATTCTCCATATTAAAAACATAGAAATCAATAGGAAGAATCAAATTATTGACTTGAGTAAGAAAATATTTGACTATACCCTTATGATAGGCATTAGATTTATCAACTAGTTGAATTATGACGTCATTTTTGTTGAAAGCTCCAAATTTAAATAAGTGTAAATTTAATATTACCTAAATTAATTGATGCTTCTAAATCAAACATGAAATATTTTATTCTACTTTACCTATCATACATGGAATAGTAAACATACTTAGATCTCTAGACCTCGTAGAAGATTTTTAGAATAATTTTGGAGACATTCTTCATAACTCTTACAATCTCATATCCTTTAAATTTTGTTAAATCTTAATTTCATATAATCATTAAAAATTTTAACATATCAAAGAACTTATTTAATAGCATCTAAAAGGAGACTATTTACCTTGCATCTACAAAAGTCTTATATAAATATTTATTTTGTTCATCTTTTCTGGATTTTGCTAAATCTTGAGGAAAATAAGGTATTGATTTATAATCAGGAGGATGAAATTTATACACAGAAAGAGGAGGATAAGTAATTATTCATTAATTTAATGTAGGGGTAGCTTATACATGACTTTTTAAATATGTTTCTAGTACTTATACAAGAATTTTCATTATGCTCCTTACACCATTAAATTTCTTTCAAATGTTGGTCACCTTTTGAATATGGAAAATAATTCTCCAGAAAACGGCTTCTTCATCTTATTCAATGTGGTAATCCTCCCAAAAATAAAATCTATACTCCTGAAAATTTATGTAGTTGTGTGAGTAACTAGTGCTATACGTTGTGTCTACGTAAATAAACACCTTAAAGTTGGACTTGGTTGAATTTGGCATAGGTTGTGTCTACGTAAAGAGTGAAGCTTATCAGTAACAAGTCAGGCTTTAGAGTTATCAAAAAGACTCGTCAATAACACCTTAAAGAAGGATAACAGGTCTTAAGAAAATCATGGTTTTTAGATTGAAGGGAAATTAAGGGTAAGTTGACACCAAACTAATAAGCCAATATCATATTAAGTAGGCAGAGACGTCATGAAATTACATATTAGAATGCATAGGTGGTACAGGGATCCTTCGTCTATAGAATGAAAATCTACCTAAATTATTTAATTATCGTTATTCAATATTAATAAATGCTTGATTTTTCAACTAAAACATTATGTTATCTGGACCGCAAGCTTTATGACTAGGAGGACTCCCTAGCTCTCTAGTTAAAGAACAGATACTAAGCCCATAAACCTCAGGTCCAGGAGGATTCTTTAATTCCTTAATTTGAAGACCAAATCTTAAAGACTCAAAATCGTATGTTTAAGAGATCCTTTATTAGCACTCACCAAGTCTTAAAACCATAGTCTCAAGCATAAGAAGTCTTGTCTTTTACCACCTAGTTATAAAAGCCTAATCTAAAGGCCATAAGCCCTTTGATTAGTAGATTTCTTTAGGGTCGTTTAGGTTCACTTTCTGCTGTACTTTTTATTTTTTGTTTTACCATTTTCTTTCAAATAAAAAAACTGTTTAGTTTTTAAGTTTAATATAATTATACTTTTTTACTAGTGATAATTATATATTAGATAAAACTTAAAAAGAAATTATGTAATTAAATAAATTTATTTTAATTCATTATCTGAAATTTATTAATAAATTATCAATAATTTTTTATTTTATTAAAATAAATAATTTAAAAATTAATATTTATTTTAAATATATTTTAATTACTAAATCAAATTTATTTTAAATTTATACATTTTGAAGATATTATAAATTTAATTATTTTTATTGATAATTATAATTAATTAATTAATTACAAAAATTAAATCAATCTAAATGATTTATAATTTTTATTAATAATTAAATTTAATTAATTAAATATACAATATTAAATTTAATTATTTATAATTTTATTAATAATTAATATAATAAATAATTAAATATTATATTTATTTATTTATTTATTTAGTTGATATAAAATCATATTATAGAAAAATATAAATAAAAAACAATAACCACTTTTTGTGGTTTCCATCAATTTTGAAAACTGGTTGAAACCAAAACTAAAAGTTCAAATAAATAATTTTTTATTAAATTTAAAAATTATAAATAGAAAATTAGAAATATAAATAGAAACAAACAAACTCTTAATTTTTTGGTTTGAACCAAATCCTAAAATTATGAACATTAGTTATACGATTTGAACACCAAGTATTAAGACTACAAGCCTTTAATCGAGAAGGGTCATTTAATTTGAAGACCAGATCCTAATTCAAAAGACCTTAAGTTCAAGAGAGTCCTTTAAGGACCTAATAACACAAAGTATCTTGATACATAAAACTCCTTATTTTGAGAGAGTTGGAAGAGGGTCATTAAAGTACGCAACTTTATCGCAGCCTTCCCTTTGCATTTATTACAAAAAAGTCTATTTACATAACTCGAACCTGCAACCTTTTAGTAATAAAGGAATAATTTTACTAGTTGTTCTAAGGTTCATCCCTTTTTTAAGTCCCTAATAAGAAGAAAAATCCCCAGCTATCATATATGACGAGTAGTCTATGTTATTCTTGATAAGAACGAGTAAGGAGACGAGAAAAGCATGAGTGAACTTATGAATAATGACCCTGTTCATCTTTCATATACTGTTTCAGTTGTCGATCTACCTTCTAGTGTCAAACGTACCTTGTCTAATAGGATAAAAAACCTTATAAAAATTTCTCATGTTCCTGTAGAAAATTGTGTTCTTCCTTTACTTAGTCCGTACAGTATATATTCTAGAGATAATTTTTGGACTCATAATATTCGTACTCTTATATCTACAAAAAGACTAAAAATAAAAGAAATCATCTAGATTTCTCGTCTTGAATAGTGCAATTTACAAGTTTCTTTTGTAGAGCAGTATGTAAAGTTGGAGATCCCGAAAGAGCTCGTCTCTCTTTAGAGAGAGCAAAACTATAAGCATCTACATGTTGGAGCAGTTCGACTTGTTCTTACTCTCCATGGAATAAAGGGAATGGTTGCTATAGCCAGGATATCTCTTCTTGACACTGCCTGCACAACGTACTAAAATGCTCTAATTAGTACCTTGCCCTCAACTCTCAACAATGGAAATGTCATCCTCACCATAGCACCAGATTTCAACCTCAAGCTAGATGATCCAACATTATCTAAAAAAATCCAAGTCTAGATCCAGATCACTGGAGCAGATCAAGACCCTACAGCAATAATGGCTATGTTACATCATCAGATGATATATTGCCTTCAGAATCATATTGTCGATCTAAACTTTCTAAACTCTACTGCAGATGCTCTTTACTTGTTGCTGATTGTTGATCATAATACTATCATCCAAATCTCGAAGCAGTTGCCTCCAAAAGAGTTAGAAAAGTCGATGCCAATAGAATGGATCACAAATTACTAAAAGATGTTCCATACGCATCACAGGCACTCATTTCACAAAACCACTCTTTTAATTCTTCAAACTCTTCGAGATGGATCAGTGAAATCTATCTACACCAAGCCTACTGATGATCAACTAAGTACTTCAAACACTTCTGGCCTAGTTTTGATGCTACAACCTGTTATGTCTCATACAGAAGGCAAAGACCCTCTGATTCATTATGTAAAATATAATGGAGATCTAATCTATGTAAGACATCATCATGGACATTTCATCTGGGATGCAAATCCTTTTATGTTTGATTCAAATTGTGAAGTATGTCTGAATCATGACTCAAACAGTGATGATGATGATGAGTTGTATAATCAACGACAACAAAGAAAGAAAAAGTCAAAGACTCGTTATATGCCTTCTCAGCAATATCATCCTCGTCAGGATGATTATAATGAGGATTCAAGCAAATTTGTTGAACGATTTAGACCAAAATATCTTAGTGAGATGCTAAAACCTACTGGCAGATACTATTCAGAGTCAATCTCCAAACCACAACTAGTAATTCCAACTATTACTGTTGTATCTCTTGTATGATGGTTCAACTGTATGAGGAAGACTTTCCTCCTCTACATTGGAGCACTGATGATGCCAATAGGGTTATCTTTATTGGTTATGTTCTAGCAATAAGAATAACTTCTCAAAGAACTTTTGTTTATAGTCCTACTGATGAAGTTATCAACTAACATACCAACAACGCAATTATGCGTAGAACAAAATTCTAAGAATGATTGATTTTAAGCTAGATGGAATCAATCAATAGAATCATGCTACTCATCAACGAGTAGACACTATTTCTTCTCAGATCCAAAAGTTGTATAAATCTTACAAAGATAAGGTGCCACAACTTGATGCTAACCTTCGATAGTACATTACAACACAATATTTTGGACCAGACTTCACAGTGAAGGAGCAAGAGCTTAGACGGGTAAAAGAAGTTCTTCAATGTATGGAAGCTAACATACAAGTTGAATAGTCTAACACTGTTTATGGAGCTTATCTTCCTACTTATCTAGTTGCTCAACCTATGTATGCTTCTTCTTCTTACCCTACCTATCTATACTCTGCTGATTATGAAAAAGTCTTCAAGATGAATTATCCTTTGATCAAACAACAAATTCATCCTCTTTCCAGTAAACCTAAGAAATCTATAAAGCCAAAGCCTTAACCTAAAATACCCAAGGATTTATCCATTCCTTTTACTTCACATACCAAACCTATGAATCTATGGAATAAACCACTGTAGATTAAAACACCACCTACATCTCCACCAAAAGCTCAGCCTACATCCTCTTCAGCCAAAGATAAAGCACTTGGGTTCATTGTAACTTTTGCACCTATTGAGTTTCTAGAGATTCCAAAATCTATATCAGAAATTACACCCGGACCTTCTGAGTATTCTGAGCAAACCATTACTCCTGAACCTTCTGAACCATCTGAGCAAACCATTACTCCTGAATCCTTATAACAATCTTCTATAATTTCAAAATCATTTGTAGATTCCTCTTAACAGTTTGCTGATTTATCTTATCTCACCAAGGTTATGATGACAATGCATTAATATACTGAAATTAATCCACATGTTAGTATTGTTGATTCTAAAACTCGGTAGACCCTGAAACATTTAGATCATCACCACCAGAAGTTCTAGTACAGCCAACTAAAACTACTTTAGGTCCCTGGTTTACCTTTGACGTTCCTCCTAAGAAATGGAGAGAGCGTCAATTTGGAGCATAACTAGATTTGCAAATGACTTAACCTAACACTCTTTTACGATATATTTTGTCTGAGTTCACTTTTTGCTTCACTGGTACTCTACGAGAATAGTGGCAAAGTCTTGAGGACTACAAACGTTTATAGTATATACAAGTTACTTTTACAAGTATTCTTCTTGGTATCATCCATAAAGAGTTCATTGGTGACTTCCAACTCATTGACAAGCAAGTTCGTCAAGAATATTTTGAAATGAAATGTTGTTCACTTGATAGACGTGATCTTTATAATCATTTTCAACACATGACAGAAAGATACTATATTCTAAACAGATCAAATGACGTGAATCTCCATTATACTTTTATCTCATCCTTGTCGGATGAATTATAGCTAGAATTACAATGAACCATTGCAGCCATACATAGAAATGTGACAAATATTACTTTTGGAAAAATTTATCAACTTGCTTTATCCTCTCTGGATAAACTCTGTGATCAACAAGCATTCTTTAAGAATATGATGCAAGACAGTCCTATCCTTTAGAAAGCTTGCAAGAAGTTGTATTTGAAAATCAAATGTAAGGAAAAGAAAGATTATAATTGCGGTAACAAGAAGAAATCTCATCTCAAGAAGTTTTACTACAAGAGTCAGAAGTTCCATAGATCTTATATACCTCCCAAGGAAGGCTATAAGCCCTTCAAGACTGTTAGTCTTGTGCCCTAGGCCAATGGACATATGTGACTTTTGTACTAACATTATGACTTATTAATAAGATATTATGAGATATTCTTTTATATATGCATGTATATCGTCCATGTAATGTGATTTACATTCCATGAATAGTATTAGGCTTATGTCATCAAGTATGTGACTTGATAGTAAAACCATAAG
>JANJEY010000008.1:30346400-30356716 GCA_024703695.1 Erythroxylum cataractarum | reverse complement strand
GATAATAAATTAGGTCTATTGTTAATTTTTTTACTATGTTACAGTATTAACATATAACGTAATTAGTTTATAGCTTATTTTATAATTTAGCATTAATTTGTTTGATCTTTATTAATAAATTAAATCATTATTATATTAATTTATCATATTTAAATTTATTAAATAGTATAATATTTAATATTATTAATTAACAAAAAATTATTATATTAATTATTAATAATTAATAAAATGTTTATTAGTTTTACATAATAGTAATTTAAATATTTCATCAAATTTTATTTATTTTATACTAATGTTAATAATAAGAAATTTAATTTTAATATTTTAATATTTACATTTTTAAATATATAAAATTGAGTAATTTTTAATATTAATAAATAATTATTAATTTTGCACCAACTACTATCCTTTTATTTTCAAAAATTAAAATACATTAGTATATCAAAAATGAGATAACGTACATAATAAATTACTAGTTGAACTTAACACCTCTTTTGGAAAATCAAGCTATAAGGCTATAAAGATCAAGCATTTGGTCCCAATCAATATCTCGCTAAGTGTATCTAAAAGAGTTGTTAGGTTTTAAATGAGAAAGAGAGTTGCTTCAGGAGGCTAACTATTTTCTCCATAGGAGCCTTGTCCCTGCTATTACATGGAGGAGAAAGTAAGGAGGTCTGAGTACCTAGGTAATAAGTAAAGACAAAATAAAACCATCAACACAGCAAACATTAGTTTTGGAATGTGCATTAACTGCATCTAAGTTAGGATTGTAGGATGATCACCTGTTCCTTAATATAATAGATGAGCTTTGACAATAAGTCTTACTTTTAAGTGGATTTGTGCTAATAAATTCTTAAATTCCTTTCCCTCCATAATCTATAGATTGTACATCTCAAAGATATTTTATAGGCAATAAAATCCCCATTGCAATTCCTATGTTTGTTATATAACCAATTTAACAACTCCTAACACTCAATGGTGGTTGAAGAGGCATTACATAAGCTTTTAATTTTACTATATACGTAAAATGAGAATGGACAATTAAAGAAGAGATGATACATTGATTCCTACTATTGGTTACAAATTCCACAAACATCAATTTTTTTTAGGAATCTGTTCAATCTATCCAGTGTTTCACTTTCCTTTTATTGCTAAACAAAGATAAAAGAGGCCCTTGGCTAAGCTTTTTTAAACAACACAAGCTTTTACTACCTAACCTTTGAAGCTTTATCTCTTAAGAGATATCTACAAGAGTTACTTGAGAATTGAGTGTCTACACAATAGAACATAATCATAAGTTCATTTTTACAGTGTGATACTGGTTGATAATGGGAGAGTTTGGCAAAAGATGAGACATGGTTCTAACTTTATTAAGAGTTTCTTTGATTATTTCCATATAAGGGATGACCCTTTGAGATAATTTAAATTTGGAACGTAACTTAATATTACTAAGAGTATTCTAGTTATCACACAAAAAAATTTGGTAGCTCTATTCCTATTTTTTGTTGAAATTCCAATCTCACTACATCTCTAAGCTTGAGCAGTTGAAGCATGGTCTAAGACGAATCATATCTTGGCCTAACAGACCCGAATTTTTCTTAAATGTTGAGTATGAATCCACCTTACCTAAATATTATGCTTGATTTTTAGTATCTTTCAAATCCTCTTGATTATGAATACTTTATTAGTAACATTAATGGATATCACTCTTAGGCCTCTCTCATCCTTTTCTATGCATAAATCTTTCCACTTTACTTTTTTAAGACATTTTTAATTGATTCCCCTAACCATAAAAATCTTCTTATAAGTTTTTAAATACATCTAATGATGTTTATAAGAAGTACTACATGAAAAGACCAATATCTATGAATACGATTTAATATTGAGTTTTTTAATTAGATTTTGTATGCAAGAGTCAGGCTTTTATTACACCAACTTTAGATTATTCTTTGAATTTTCCAATTGATGGGTTGAAATGTAAGGATAAAGGCCTCTTTCTGGATATTAGAACGCCTAAATAAGTGAAAGGGTGCTTCATGAATTCTAATCCTATCAAATCTGAGAGCAAACTAGAAGAATATTATGTACTTAAAGACATAAACAATTAGATCTTATCCTTATTAATGGAGAGACCAGATAGCATTTTGAATGAGTTTATAACAGTTATGAGGGAACTAACTAAGTTGACATTAACTTTGAAGAATAGAAAGAAGTTATCTACAAAAACTTAGTTGCATAGCCTTATTCTCTTTCATTTTAAATGATATTTGAAGTTCATCCCTTTGTTGATCACAACCTTGATTATTTTTATAAGCACTTTTATACTTAAGGTGAAGAGACGAGGAGACAATAGATCTCCTTATCTCAATCCTTTAGCTCCTTTAAAGATCTTTGTAGGCATTTTATTAACCAAAATTCTATAAGAAATAATGTTTATATATTGCTCTATCCATTCCATAAAAACATATGGGAATTTAAAGATTTTAGGAGTATTCAAGATGAAGTTACAATAAAGTGAATCCAAATATTTTTATAAGTCTATTTTAATGGGACAATTGTTTCTAGAATGTTTCCTATTATATCTCTTAAACAGATCTTGGGCAAGTAGGATGTTGTATCTAATATGTCTTCCTTTGATAAAATCCCCTTAAGATGGATTAATATGAAAATCAAGGATAACTTTAAGCATACCAACTTGTAACTTAGATATAATTTTATATGCAGTATGAGAATAAGATATGAGCCTGAATTCCTTGAGAGAACTAAGGGAATGTACTTTAGGGATAAGGAAAATGTAAGTTTTATTAAGCTCCCTAAGCATTCTTTATTGCTGGAAGACTTTAAGGACTGCTTTGTGATTAATGGTTTAGTGTGATTCCAAGTTTTAAGGAAGAAAAAGGCATTCATATCATCTAGACTAGGATATTTATAGGGGCTTAAGGCTAAATAAAGTAGCTTCAACATCATTCTCATTGAAAAGCTTTAACAAAAGATCAACTTCTTGTGCAAGGATCTTATTATTGATTATATAGCTTACAACCTCTCCTCTTCATATGAGTCATTTGTAAATAGCTTATCTACTAGTTAGGGCTAAAGTTGCATACTATTAGACCTCCTTAGACCTTGCGTGTTAGCAAGATTATTATTGGGAGTTGTTGTTGTTTTATAAAGCTTATAGTCTAAACAGAAGAAAAACAATTTATGAAAGTGTCAAAGGAGTTAGAGAAAAAGTTTAAAGCTTCTTGTTTGATCTCATCTTGTCAATTAATCAAAGATCCATTATTGTTTAACAAATAAGAAATTATATTGTAGTTCCTCCTTGAAAAAACCAATTTTATAAAAGAAAGTGGTGTTCTTATCACCATCTTTAAGTTAGTAGTTACTTGACCTTTACTTTAAAATAGAAAGATTGATTGTCATTTATTGATTATATCTAATTAAAGCATTATTTTCTTATTCTTAGAGATTCTCATCATATGGGAATTGATAAAGAGAGCTTTGGATCAAATTGATCTCCTTCTTAACATTAAAGATAGCCTTAGTAATATTTTTATATCTTCTTTTGTTGAGGATTTTTAGTTCTTGTTTAATTTGTTGAAGCTTCAACATATAGATAGCATTTTATATCCATAAATGTCTATGGTTGGGCCCTTTAAAATAGCTTCTTAAAAGCACTCCATCTTGGTTTTAAAAAATTATTAAATATAAAGGGGGAACTTCTTCTTTCTAAGATAAGCAAGTTTTGGATATAATCCAAGGTTGGTGGATTATTGAAAGTCACCTTGCCTTTAGAAAAAGTACAGATTCATTGGTCATTAACCAATTTTTTATCAATTTTTTTCTCAAGAACCATCTTCCTTTGTGCTTATTACTCAATGTAATGAAATGCCCCTTCATTTTTAAATTTATAACCTAAAAGTTGAGTATATATATAAAAGTAACTTAAAAATGGGTGTTCTTATACTTCATTCTTACATATTGGTTAAGTAATTAGTCAGTCATAATTACTCAATTCACCTCTAGCAATTTATGATTCAACGGCACAACAATCCTTCCATAATGATGATGAGTTGGAACTATAGATTAACTAATGTTTCTACCCAAGACTCAAACTTCCGTAACTATTTTTCTTTAGCTTGGTCTCCAATAAGCCAATAAGAAAATTGTTTAGCATTATAAATGTAGACCAATAATTCATATTGTTTACTGAGGCTTATAAGCTTCTTAACATTCCAAGAAAGGATAGACGTTATAGAGGACTAGTTATAATAACACTTTTCTTCCTCTTGGATTTCCTTATGATGACACTTGTAAATTCCTTGTCTATAGTTATCTCTAGTAGCTCCTTTCCAAAAGTAAAGATAACTATACTCTTTACTTTAAATGGAGAATTATGGGGAAATAGCAATAGGAGGGACTGATTTCCCTCATAAAATTATGAGCTTCCTTCTTTATTCATTATATGTAAATTTTCATTTGCAATCGGTGGCAAGGATTAAATGATGAAGGAAAGCAAGTTTTGAGTCTTGTTAGGGGATCCCCTTAAAAATTGAGGTTAAGAAAATGAATCCTAAGACCCTTTTTCAACCATCTTTTCTCTTCTATTATTGATATTTATATTTGGCATAACCTTGTTGAAGTTTTAAATTATACAAATCGTATCTTTAACATAACAAGTTTCATCCCACAAGGATTAAAGTAGTCACCCAATGATTCTTGTAAATTTTTTTAAAGGTAAATAATAAATAAATCACTAAAATTTAAACTAAAAAAATTGATAATTAAATAATGAAATAAGCAGCAATGAATTAGTTAATTGATAAATGAAGAAAACAAAGAATTACTTCTATCCTTATTTGTTTCACTTAACTTTCATGATTAATATTACTTGACCCTAGATATTTAATAATTATGTTTAACCTATTTTGAGATCTAATCAAGTAATCCTAATTAAAATAAATAGAAGTTGAATTTTGATCTCTCAATCTATCAGGACTCTTCCTGACTATGCAATTAGATTTGAAGCAAACCTGTGGGTAACTAGTAAATAGTTAAGATATCTCTTGAATTGCCTATTAATTTGATATTTATAAGTCTATTAGGGAACTAGCCCTTAATATGCAAAATAATACAAATGATCCAATCTATTCTTTTGATTGAAATTGAATATAAAGTAATAAACATCATAAGAATATTTCATTAAATTAAGAATGTAAAGTTTAACAAATAGATAAAGAGTAATTCCTAAACAAAATTTGGCAATCTATAAATGTAACTATATGTGACAATTGAATCATCATTAGCATTCAACTATAATAAGGAAATAAAAGAAAAGAAGTAAATAATTGAATCTGGATGTCTTCTTTTCTTTGGTTTAAGCTAGAATTTTGCAGCTTTTGTTCTTTAGATGTTGCTCTTTTTTATCTCCTTTTTCAATGTGTTTTAAAGATGAATTTTATTATGCCACTAAGGCAATAAAAAAAGTACAAAAAATTGATACGTCATGATGTATTCTCTCCTAAAATGGAGATGTTTAGAAAGCTACAAGATTAAAATTATAGGTTGTAATCTTGTCACTCTTCAACTAGTGATGATTTTATAGCTTCCATGTGTTATTGAAGTAGTTCATATCACCATACTTATCCTTGAATGGATTGATATGTAACATTATTTGTTGTAATTCTTTATGGAAGTTCTCCTTTCTTTTCTCTGTATCTTGGAATAAGCTTATGTTTCTTTCCTCCCAAACAATAGCTACAATAAAGGTTAAGATCACACAGATGCACCACCTCTTGGTTTTAATGGTAAGCCAAATTGTAGTACACGATTGACAATCACATTCTAGCTATTAGGCGCATTATGGATATGAAATAAGGTAAATAGTGTGTTTCAGCTTTCTTTAGTGAAATCACAAAGAAAGAACATGGTGTTGCATGTTCTCTTTAGCTTTGTTTGCATAATGTACACCAATTAGGAATCTGCAGATATTTAGATATTTTTTTAGTTTTTGGTGCTTGTTCTTCATAGCCATCCATAAAATTATTGATACTCAAGGATTATGGTGTTTGAACCATACTACATTGGCCCATGAGATATAGTCTGATATGCTTGTCAAGAATCTTCTGCAAGTTGTGTCTGTGAACTTTCTTGCACTAGAGTCCTTCTATAGAAGTCTGTCATCCTCCTCATCTAACTATGTGAATTTTATTTCCTGTCTGATGTGTTCTAGAATGGGAAAGCTATCAAAAACCTGCTTGTTTGTGAGTGCATCAACCACTAAGTCTGCATCATATATCACTGATTTCAAAATATGTATGGAAACCTATTTTTGCAATGGCCCAATAAATAATCAATTATCATACCATAAACTAGTATTTTTACCATCACTAATTAAGTTAATGACTTTTATCCTGACTTTTCTTCTATTAGCTAGGATTTTCTTCATAATCCAATAAGCTTTAAGGGTTGGATTGTAATTCTAAATGTTACTAGATTTAATATAGTACCCATGTAATTATTTAGACCAAAAACATTTCTTTTCATTGCATAGCGTCCAAAGTCTTTTAATCAACATAGTAGTGTTTAGAGTTTTTGAAGGGATGATTTTGAGGCCCCCTTTCATCCTTTGATTTTCAAATCTCAACCCATTTTACTTAAGCCTTGCCTCTAGAATTATTAATGTCAGTCTATAGAAAGTTTCTAATAATCCTGTCAATTTGTTTGTTCACAAAAGCTGGTAATACCATATATGAAGCCTAATATAAATTAATAGAAGTAAGGACAAAGGAAATCAACTAAACTCTACTAGCTAGTGACAAATTTCTACTCATCCAATTCGAGATTGTTTTTTTAATCTTATCAACAAGGAAGGCATAGTCCTTGCAGGCCAATATGTTCTTTAAAATGGGAACTCTAAGATAAACCACAGGTAGCATCATCAATTTAAATCCAGTGATAGATTTTATGCTATACTTTAGGTGGTTAGCACTCCTGGAAAGTAAAAAAGCCACTTTTAGAGCAATTAATGTCCAAATTTGAGTCTTTTAAAGATCTAGAGGTTAACATTGTAGTATTGATAGATATAAGATCAATATTTGCTAGAAGGATCAAGTCACCGACAAAGCATAGATTTAAAAGTTTGATTTTCTTTCACTTTGAATGATATTTGAATACTTTGGTCCTCACAATGACACTTTTTAAAATTGTAATTGTAAATAAATAGGGGGAGATATGATCACCTTGTCGAATCCCCTTTATGCTTTTAATAATCCTAAGAGGCTACCTATTAATAAAAAAATTGGAGACACGAGTGGAGATCCATTGTCTTATCCATTTGATGAAGATTTGAGGGAAATTTATGGTAACTATAGTGATAAAGTCCCAATTGAGATTATCAAAAGTTTTCCTTAGATTAATTTTAAGGATATAGTTCTTCCTGCTTTTTTTCTTAGAGTAATTCCTGACCAATTCTTAGATTAGTAGAGTACTATCTCATATAACTCTACTTAGAATGAAAGCCCCACTTAGAATGAAAGCCCCATATGTTTGATCAATGAATTTAGGCAGTACATTATTGAGTCTATCAGCAAGGATTTCAAAATTGACCTCATAGATTTTATTGTAGGTATGTAATTAAAAAGGTCTTTTGTTAACACCATTGGGGATTAGAGTGATGTATGTTTTGTTAAGTTTAGCCAGAAGTATTACTTTCTTGAAGAACTCCATTATTACATCAATTACCATATGCTTTGTAACACTCCAATATTTAATGAAAAAATTACCACTGAAGCCATTTGGCCCAGGGGCCTTGTGAGGATCCAAAGATTTTAGAGGCTTCTAAAAAAAGGTCTTTTGTTAACACCATTGGGGATTAGAGTGACGTATGCTTTGTTAAGTTTAGCCAGAAGTATTCCTTTCTTGAAGAACTCCATTATTACATCAATTACCATATGCTTTGTAACACTCTAAGATTTAATGAAAAATTACCATTGAAGCCATTTGGCCCAAGGGCCTTGTGAGGATCCAAAGACTTTAGAGGCTTCTTAATTTTTGAAATAGCACAGGCCTGTAGAGAGATTTTATTTCTAATGTGCTTAGGCTTTCTTTTATCACTTCCTTTATGAAAGGCACTATAGGAAAGACTTGAATAGGATCATTCATCAATTTAGAGAAGAATTCATAAGCTCCATCAAGTAATAGCTACTAATTATTCAAAATTTCATCCCCCTCTTCTAGGTAGATTATTCTATTTTTGAATCTCTTAGTAGTTACTGCTTTGTGGATGTGGGTACTATTTTTGTCACCTTGCTTGTACTCTCCTATATGAGATCTTTGCTTCATTAGTAAAAATTCATAACTGATGGCTTTATCAAGATTTCTCATTGCTAATTTGTCCATAACTTGAAGAGTTATAGTTAAGGGATTGAAGTATAACTTAGATTGAATTTCATCTAGCTTTCTTTTAGCTGTGTCTAGCAGATGGTGAGTGTTCTTTACATTACTTAAGAAACATATTTTTCATCTCTTATTTGATCAACCTGATTCTTCTTGCATATATAAACTGTTTAGAGCATGCAATAATTGGAAACATGCTATTCCATAGGGTTTCTTGGAAGCCTGCAATATCATTCAGAAAATTATTAAACCTGAATGGTATTGTTTCATTCTTGTTTCCAAATACCAATAATGCTTGCTTTATTCTTGAAAATTTGTTCTCTTATCATTAACTTTTTATGAGGAACATTGGTTCCTCTAATATTCCAAGTTAGGATAATCATATGCAACAGTCCTTTAAGGGGATTTTTTTCTTTCTTCCTGTTAGACCTTCTGATGCATATTGGTTTAAAATCAATCTTTGTGGTAGCTTATTGTTCTGTAGTTTCCAAAAGTTACCCTATATATGCAAATTTATTAGTAGCTTCCCCTGTATAATTAGTTATGCTAGCATCATGAACCTCCAAGGTTTTTTTGTTTATCTATAGGAGTGCTTAGTTCATTCATAAGTATTGTTTCTTAAGGGGTGTTATATTGTTGATTTTATTACGAAATAATTTCACTGTCTTTTTAGGGAGTCTCTATTGGATTAGTTTCTTGAACATTATGGTTTGCTAATTGAGATGTTCTTGATTTTTAGTTTTCCTATAGAATGAATTCATTGACACTTAGATGTTCTTTCTCTAGATTAGTTACAACAACATTGGTTTCAATTAGCTTTTTGTAGTCTCCAGTCCTGAAGACTCTGCTAATAGATTTCCACACTCTTTTCTTACCTATATTGGGCTTCCACGCGTAGCTAACTATTACAACATCTTCAATAGGTTGTAGGTTCTCATCAAGTCTGATTATAGGAATAACATCGAGAATATTGGCTTCTTTTCATGTTTTTCAGCCATCTTTTGGTGTTTTTCTCTTCATTTTTATATTCTTAAACCTTTTGGGGTTTATCCATGTGTTTTTATTCCAAAAATAGTGTTAAATCATCAAAAGTATAAAAACTCATGATGTGGAAAAGCTAGAATTTTCTCCTTGCACAATCGTGCATGGCCTCGCTCTAGATCTACATCATTATCATACATGAAATGCATGATCGTGACAGAGGTCTCACCAACTTGCTACCGCTTCATAAGATACACGATCATGCCAAATATTGTTTTCCAGCTCCTTCTTCACCTTTTCTTCGATTTTTTCTATCTCCACTCATCATCAAACACGCCAAACAACCCTTGAAACATACATGCAAGATCAAATTCTTGCTATAAACAATAATCAATACAATAAAACACATAAAACATTAACTAGAACATAAATTTAAATCCTAAACACATGATTATCATCTAAGAAAACACTAAAAAAACACACTTTAATACCTAGGAAATACATTATAATTAACACCTATAAACTTCCCCACACTTAAATTTTTACTTGTCCCCAAACAAAATAAAAACCAAAAAACAAACATACACAAAACACACAATCATGCAATAATGCAATAATGGCAAAATGGAATAATCGTGTCAAATCCATGAATTTAATTTAGTCACAAACATCAATCACTTAAAAAGTTATTGTTGGGCCTGGGTCCCGAATCCTATCCCGAGGAGGCCCATCGGGGTCGCTGGGCAAGGGGCGCGCGAAGGAAGAATCGAAAACGTGCAAAATATCAAGAAATAGTAGCGGAAAAGAGGAGGCCTCGTCGCGGCTTCGGGATGCTTGCCGCAGCGAGCGCCTCTCTGCAAGGGTTCATGATTTTTTCACATATGCCATTACATTTTGTTTACTGAATGGGCCGGATCATGTTTGTGAAGAGTTCGAAGCGG
>JANJEY010000008.1:30101566-30113153 GCA_024703695.1 Erythroxylum cataractarum | reverse complement strand
CGAAGAACTCCGCAATAGTTAAAGATCATTGCATTAAGTTAGTATTTTGGTTGGCCCTCCGAGCATGTCATCATGGAACATTTTTCATGTATTTTGGATTTAAACTTTATTCTGTATTATGTTATTTTGAGAATGCTTGTTTGAATTTCCTTCAGATTGTAATGGCATGAAGCCTTTGGCTTATGAGGTGCCTAGTTCATAGTTAGAATGTTTGTGTGTATGTTATAACGTGCGAAAATGCACGTGTGAATCGAAATTACGTATAGATATTGGGATCCAGACTCAACAACGTAGCCCAAGATTTAGGATGAACCAATATAAAATTGCAGTATCTATTCTCTAACCCTTATCTTTTAATTTTCTTGTTGTTAGACGAGTAGACTTATCAACTTTAGCAAAGTGTTTTTGTGATCATTTGAATTTAGTAAAGAAATTCAAGAAGTCTCAAAAGATTAATATTTTTGAAAAGATTACATAATTCAACCCCCCTTCTCGTGTATTTTACATATCATACCTGATTTCTATATTAAAAAGTGATTTACTTCAATTGAGGCATAAGTCTCTCTTGTTCTGTGATAGCGATCACAGTATCTCTTGTATTAATCCTGTTATCCACTTCTGCAAAACGGATTAGCAGTCTAACTTGTTTTGTATTTTGAAACATGTTTTGTTTTGATACAAACAAAGTCTATTATGATTCAAATCATGTTTTGATATGAAGGGTTTATACCCTATTATGATATTCAATTCTAACATTTGTACATTCTGATATGAGACTTAAATGATTTGCTTCAATATGAGAAATATTCTATAGTGATAAATTATATTCAGTTTTGAAATACATTGTGTTTAAATTTTGACATTGGTGAGTTATGTTTTGGAGCAAATATATATTATGTTCTACTATGTTATATTATGTTTTGTCATTCATGATATTTGGATTGCTTTTGAATATATGAATGTTTAGAGATAGTTTGCATTTTGTATCTTGTTTAATTATTCTCCACTAAGCTATATACTTAGGACGATAGATTTGTTCTGTATTGGTTCAGATAGAAGGGTATAAAGACTGAGACAAAGGCAACTACAGTAGCCAATGAAGAGTGTGTTTTGTTGTTAACCATGTTCAATTTGACGATGTTACTAACTTGTATTCAGTATGATGAGACAGTTTGTATTTTGCATACATGGTTTGTAATATTTATAAATAGGAAGAAATTTGGATTCCAAGGCATGTAATATATTTTGTGTTATGTCACTATATTATGTATAGTATGTTTAAAACATAATAAAATGTAATGTAATGTATGATGCTTGAGTTTTAGAGAATGCTTGAAATTATTCGTATGATATGTTTTAGTTACTGATATGTATAGCATCTACATATCCTCTAAGAGAGTATGTGAATGTGACACTTTTCGAAGAATGTGCCAAAGGTAGGTTTTCTAATATATTCCATGTACAGATTGTGTTTCTTATACATAAAAAGTAAAATAAATTATTCCTGATTCTAATATTGAAATACTTGATCCATCGTCAGCAAAAAGTTGACTAAAGTGTATAACAAAAACATATTAATTACAAAGATAATTTTAATAATTACAAAAATAATTTTCAAGAGACCATTTTCTCCACTCGTACGTTAACCTTGACCTCATTCACACTTCCACTATCTCACTTGGAAATTGTAAAAATCAATCCAAGTTAAAGTTAGCCTTTTTATTTTCATTTTTTTTTCATTGGTGATTAAAGTCAGGAAGCAGTGTCCTTGGATATTGTCTTGTCAGTAGAAAAAGCTGAAAAAGTTTTTATTTTTCTTTCCCCCATGACCTTTTCTCTTTTTTGTTGAGTAAAGTAATTTTACTGACCAGACGTTTCCTTGTCTCCTCCACCTCTCGCATCCTTTATCCGTAAGAAGCATGTATTTTTTTAAAGTATA
The DNA here is from genome assembly GCA_024703695.1 of Erythroxylum cataractarum. Lineage (NCBI taxonomy): Eukaryota > Viridiplantae > Streptophyta > Magnoliopsida > Malpighiales > Erythroxylaceae > Erythroxylum > Erythroxylum cataractarum. The sequence continues at coordinate 30,111,214 of JANJEY010000008.1, read as the reverse complement.
AGAGATGTACACAATATGAGAGTTCATTGTGATCGGTGACTGCAGTTGTCCTCTAACCTACTTCAACCTCTGGTCGCTGCCGCGAGTGTGTTGATCTTTCATCTCTTAAGACTTTCACGGGCACGCAGACAAAGAGAAAGGTTCGATATCTAATCTATGTCATGCTTTGTAATAGGAGAAGCAGAACAGAAAAGGTACCAGAGCTACAACTTGGGATGTGCAGCACGACAGTCGATATGGAATGGAAGTAGAAAATAAGCAATAGCAAACGGAGCTCCACAGTCGACGGGAAGCAAGCATAAAAACAAAACCAAAGAAAATCAAAGCCAAATAAATTAAGTGAAGAAGAAGATGAATTAGGTTTAATTTTTTAAATTTAACAAATAATTAATATTAAAAGTTAATGAGAACTATTCTTCTAATAAAAGATTAAACGTTAAATATTTTAGTAACATCTTTTAAACTTTAAATTAATATTAAAAAATTAAGATAAGTTTAAATTTTCTAAAATCACGAAATAATGGTGCTCTAGTTATATAATACGAGAAAGTGCTTATAACACCTGAAAAGAATCAAGTTACAGTTGCGAGGTCTTTGGACATTGACGTGGGCTATGATGGCAATAATGAAATGGCCAAAGTAAAGAGCTTCACCGTATGGAAAGAAATCATTATCAGACGTCTACATAGCTTAGATAATTATGACGCCCATTTTTTGGGGTGAAAATTGTAGGCTGTGATCTTAATTATAACTGAAAAAGAATCACGAAAATTCGTTGGAAGTTGTATACTGACATGCAAAAGTTACAACATTAGTACATCTCCTATTTGATTAGTTAATAATAATCTTTTTTTTTTAAGTTACGAACTGTTTTAAAAATTCTAATTATAGAAAAGTATTTTTAAACTATTTATTTCAAAATTAATTTCTGCTTAAATTAGATAAATCATTTATAGAAGGTAAAATTCTGACCTCAAGTTTTAAACGATTGTATAAATGAAGACGATCTGAATCCGCGACTTTATTTAAATCAAAAGAGCTCCCTTATCAACTCACCTATACCATTGGATTAGCCATACTTCTAAATTCTAACGAATCGTGCCAATAAAAAAGTATTGTTAAAAAATTAGTAAGAGAAATTTGATAAAGCGGTGCCTTAATTGAAGAGAATTCACTCGATGGACATATGAATAGTTTGAACAAAATATATGTACGAAACAATGGAAAGTCTGTTGCGGAAGCACAATAGTCAAGGCAGTTTGAAGCATATAAACGATGTATTATTCTTGTTGAAAGTCCCAGTTTTTTGACTTCAAATATTTAAATAAACAATTTCGATTTGGAATACTCGAAAATATCCTAAACAATATGTTTTAATGGTAGTTTAGAGTAAATCATATCCTATTTAACGTAAATCATGAACTGACTCAAATTTTTTTAAAAGTAGACCCAATTTTGTAGGTTATAATCTTTGACTTTTAAAAAATGTGTTACGCTACGCCTTATAAATTTTTTTAAAAAATAATAATAACTAATATTGAAAGAATTTGAATTAGTAATTTTATTAAATCTGATCCCAATTTCATTACTAGTCATAGTTTTAAGTAAACAGTATTAAGAAGCAAAACAAACTAAAAAACGCACTTTGACATAAAAGCATTTCAGACGCGGGCACAGTGGCGTTGTTTAATGAATAGAACCGTTTTTGGTCTCTCTCTCTTTACTCTTTTCGCTGTCCCGAAAATCGTGTGAGAAGAGAAGCTATGAAGACCAATGCTGTGGTCATGAAGAAATGGCCATACTGATAATGGCACACCAAAACAAAAACAGCGGTAATGATGTTAACTTCACAACAACCCAACTACAAGAACAAGAAGTAATAAAGTCTGCTCCTTTCCATGACTTCTTGGGCATGAGGGCTTGCAACGACTCCCCTCTCCTGTTGCCTCCCAAAAGCGCCGATGCTACGCCGTCGGCCTCCATCAGTGTCCCTTCGGCCGGTGGTCGGGGCCCTCTCTCCGCCACCTCTGATCTGGCCTCGGGTCAGTCTTTGCTTTCTGTTTTTTTTTGGGTACTTTCTGACCCGTTCTTTTACAGTCTTTTGTGGGTTCTTTTTATTTACGGCTCTGTTGGATGCTGAAGCTCTTATCTTGAGCTCTTGTTGTCTGTAGTTCTGATTGATCTTGTCCTTTTGTTGCTTTTCAGAATTCTTCACATTGTTATGATTACTTTAAATACTGAAAACACTCGACAGGTCATTTGACAATATGTTTTGCAATTTTTCCCTCCTGATTCTTAAGTTGCCAATTTGATTTTGTTTCGTGGTAACTATGCTCCTGGTAGTGGGTTTGGTGCCCTTTGTTATGGATAAGGTTTGGTGCGGTCAATAATGAGGTTATTAGCTTTTGTAGGTTTTCAGTCCTTCACTCTCTCTCCCTTGTCTTATTTTCTTATTTTATGTTTTGAAAGTGTGAGCTCAATTCATAATGGCTTGCCATTTGTTTATGGTGCTTATCTTTATTACCGCACTAAATTGACATAGATATATTGATGTGGTGTTCTTCCCTCGGAATTTTTTTTTCTTATATGAGAGTGTAGACGGATGAAAGCATGCATTCATTGATAGTTTCTTCTTTCTCATGTACAAGTTTAACTTTACAGGTTGGCAAACTTAATTAAGAATCTTGTTTGCTATTTGGTAACTTCACGATCTTTCTTCTTTTCTTCAATAGCATGTTTGCATTTCCAAGAGAAAAAGAAAACAATTTTACATCTGTGACTTCAATTGGAGAGTGATACTTATCTTGAAGCGATTACTTTTAATTGTTGCTGAGAAACTACGCAGTCAAATTGAACATATTTTCTTCAATTGGGACTTTTGGCATTTGGTATTAAATTTGAGGTGTTGTTTACTCATCAGAAAGACCAGTTGGAAATCATCTTGAGGGGATTCCATTCTATACTCCAAGAAGTGAAATTTCTGGTCCTGATATAAACAACAGAGGTGTTGGAAGTAAGCAGAGTAATTCAGATTCCACCTTTATGGGCTCCACCAGACACGGGATATTGCAGAAGGGTCGTGACTCCCTGGAGAACCTGCATGTAATGAAAGTAAGCTTTAGCATGATGCAGCATGCGATTCTTCTATATGGAAAACCATAATAACTCTTAGTGGATTGTTCTGATCACATTTATGGAATCATGTTTACATCAGATTCTAAAAGGTGGAGGAGTAGACCGGCATAGGAGTTCCAATGATGATGAGCTTTTCCATGGTGTACAGTCAATGAGGCCAACCTCTACATCTCTCATATTGCAGCCATCTGCTAGCAACAAATTGGAAAGGCCCATTCCCACATGTTCTGCACTACAGTATCCTTCTCGAGGGGGACAATTTGTTCCTTTCACACACCAAGGCCCTGCAAATAGATTCAGGGATACTAATGCCGGTTCATCAATCATCTCACAATTAGCTGCTGATGAAGGATCTAGAACTGGAATTAAAGTCTCGGGGACTTTGACTTCCATTAATGCTGGTGGTGGTACTTCTGATAAGAATTCGTGTGCGGTATTGCCAAGTGTTAGCAATCCCAAGTCAGGAACTTTTATTCCAGATCCAGAATCTTCAACTCCATTGAGGTTAATTTCATATCAGGAGTCATTTGTTTCAATACTTTTCAAATCCAAAGGCTTTTCTTTCTAAATCCATGACACATCATTTGCTCTTTGTTGCAGTAGACCAGGGTTAGCATCTGCTACCCGTCAGATGACCATTTTTTATGGCGGTCAAGCTCATGTTTTTGATGATGTACATCCAAATAAGGTCTGGCTTCTGTTTAGGCATCGCTATTCATATCCTCTATATGGTTTTGGAAAGTGCATATTACATGCTCAAGGGGGGGAAAAAATGACTGATATAGTATTGGATAGCACATTTAATATAAATTTTAACCTTTAATATTGTGTTATTTTAGAAAAAAAAAGGTCCACTGGTATTTAATTGTCTTTCAGCGGTGCTTTTATTATTCTTCCTGAAAATTTCCATGATGTTTATTCGTAAAGAATCGCTAATAGCAATCAAACATATGTATTTGTACATTGGTCCTTTATTTCATTTCTTTTGTTTGAGGTTCTCTTTTGAGTTGTTCAATTTAAGTTTTTGTCCATTTTTGAGTATAGAAATGCAGCAATTTTAGAAATAGGAACCGTTTGTGTGATTTTGTTATTGCCAATGTATCAATGTTAGGAGTAATAGCTGCTTGCTGCATAGTTGTGTATGCTGTCTTCAGTGCTTTCGATATGGCAGAATTGTGCTTGTGTTGCATCATCCACCCTAACTATAGATACCTGATAGCTCATATGACAGAGTCTTTGGTCATTAGTTACTCTGCTTGCTGGCGCTTTTGTATCCGCATAGCAAGAGGGATTATGTAGAGATAGAGGCAAAATTGACTGTTGCCTAGGTCCAGTAAGGCTAAACCATAGAAGCTGACAAAATCTGAGGTTGACAAGAGACAAGGACCTGAGAATGCAGGGAGTCAAGAGTTAACTCTGTCTATGTCTTGCCTTTCCTTCCTTTCTGTTTTGTTTCTGCCATAGGTCCCAAAAAATGCATTTTCCCAGCTCTTGTTCTAACTATTGCTGCATCCTATCTTTTATTGGGGAGAAATGTATTGCCCTCGACTAAATTTGAAATATCATAAGAGAAGAAAAACAATATTATTCCTAAAATTCCCATGTCTTTCTTGGTTGGTAAACTAAACCAGTGATTTCCATGAAATCTTTCTTTGTTTTCTGAGGAAACAGACTTCTTACAATGGGAAAACAAAATGTCTTTGAAGAACAACAATTCTTTCTTTTTAAGTAAGTTATATCCACCACAATTAATGAACAATCGATAGATTATCCAACCTCAAGCAATCTTAGATATTGGTGAGGTTTGGTTTGTTAGTTGGTAATTTGTTTAGTTATTTAGCTAGTGGCATATTTTTTTGGCTACACATCACACCTCTCATGTGGATCTAGCTTTCAACAGCGCTGAACATGTTATGAGAGATGTTGAACTCCATTATATGCATGCTAATGGGGCAACTATGCTTCTCACTATGGTTCATCTTCCTATATTTCATGGTCTATTATACCAGTCATGATTTCTTGGAGTTGTAATGTTCTTATTATTGATTGCGGTGGTGGGGAGGGGCGAGATCGCCACAGCTTCTCTCTTCTTGAGAAAAAGGATCCACTTGCTGTCTGCCACAAGCACAAATAGGAAGGAAGAGCTTCTTTAGGCTTTCCTGAATTTGATTTAAGTATCCATTGATACCAATGGGGTCACTATTGGAATGCAGATGCTCATTGAGCATTATTGATGGTCAATGTGAAGAAACCCATTATGGTGTATGAAATGAAAAGGTGCTTGTATTCAGGTGTTGCTTTTTGGCAATCATGTAAACTACAAGAGTGTTTTCCTAGAAGTGCTTCTAAGATATGGTGCTCTGCATGTTAACATAGCAATAATATTCTGGTTTAGTTACATTATTCCCATTTTGAATATGCCTTTTATGGTATTTGTTACCTGTTAATCATGGACCACTCAAGTTCCTCTGCACTTTTTACTTTCTTGCAATAGTTGACAGAACAGCCTTTAATTGTTGAGCACTTTAGGTGTCCTGTGCTATCCTGGTTGGAATACCTTCAAGCTATTGGTTGAAGCAACATTGCAGAAAACTCGTAGATCAGCACTTGTCTTTTCAGTTCTTTTGTGGCTTTCTGTGGTGTTTTTTTGATCAAATAGCTTTAAGTTGTTAGTTTCACAGATTTCTTGGTTTCTTTTGCAAGCGATATCTTTTCATTGTCTTTAATGCATCTTTTTTCCCCAATAACATCTTCTATTAATAGGCTCCATAAGCACATACCTTGAACTTTTTTCTTATTCATCTTTGTTTGTCTTCTAACTGTACCTCAAGGTCCCAACCTCTAAGGGAGAGAACACTTTATTAATTTAACCTTACCATTTTCCAAGAACATCTTTGTGCTATACTGTTTACTTTTGTTCATTGCCAATGTCAGTCATAAGTGAACAGACCAGCATATTGTTCTCTGCCTTCCTCTAACTAAGGGGAGAACACTTCATTACTTTTAACCTTACCATTTTTCAAGAAGATCTTCATGCTGAACTGCTTTCTTTAGTTCATTGCCAATGTCAGCCATAACTGAATATTTCAGCATCTTGTTCTTCACCTTCCACTGAAGTACTGTAAATATGAGAAAAGACAATTCACATCCACTACGTTGAGTTGATTATGAAATAAGTGTTAGACATGACAGGTGCAAATGAAGAGAGTAACGGTCTAAGAAATTAAGAAAAGACAGTTGTTTTAGGTATTTAAATGTAAAAGGTGGGCTGTGTTAGAGCTAATTCATGCTTTAATATCTCAAAAAGGCAGCACCTAAACTGACAATGTTGATTTTGATGATTTGTTTCTTACCAGAAGATGGACATAATAGACAGCACCCTTAAGCAGGGCTTTCTGCAGAAAATGAATTTTGTACCTTGAGACTGAGAACTTGAAAGTCATTGAAATAAGGCCTCAGTTATGTAGTTAATTTGTTAGTCACTTCAGTTGCTAGTCCTCGATTGGTATAGCTTTTAGTTATTCTGTTTCTCCTCTATTTTCTTGCTTTGTGGAGGTAAATTTAAAGTTTGGCTGCCAAAACTTTTTAGAAATTTCTCTATTTTAGAAACACCCCTAGGTTGCCTTCTTTTTTTCATACAGGTTTTTAATCTGTTGAAAAGGTGTTGGCTGAATTTTATTAAACATGCGTACCAGTTATGTTGCTAATCTATGGCCCCTAATCTATTTCAGGCACATGTTATAATGGCCTTAGCTGGATCAAATGGAGGATCATGGTCAACAACCTACTCACCGAAACTTGCAGCCAGGCTAAACAATAATGAAAGTCACACAATCAGGAGTGGATGTGAAGCAGAAAGAGCAGTCAATACGGCATTTCAACATGAATTTTGTGGGATACCATCTGCGACTTGCCAGAATATTCAGCGGTTTGGTTCAACTGATCGGTCTTCTATGCCCACTGGTGAAAATCATCTTTCCACGTTTTGCATGTTGCATTTTGAGCTGGAAACTGTTCAAGTTATGTTAAGTTGGTAAGTTGTTTGTAGGGGGTCATCATGGCAGCATCCAAATTGCTATAGAGACAAGAAACGCAGTTCAGGCAGGAGAACCCCACAATGAAGATAAGAGAGGAGCGTGATGATGTAGGTTGGATAAAAGAGCACTCATGAAAGGAAGAATGAGCTCTCTCTTTCAGGAATTTATAATGCTTTTGCTGTCCTCTTGACTTTTAGCTTGCTTAATTTCTTTCATCTTTGAGAAAACGGAAAGGGGGGGGGGAGTCAGGGGTTATCTTGTTTTTGGAGGCTAAATATGAAGGAACATTGACTTGGAAACTTTTGCTGGCATGGTAGGAATACAATTTAATCATGTTATGGACTTTTAAGTATTAGGCGCTCCCTACCCGATAATTTTTTATGGCTCATCAAGAAGTACAAAGGGTTACCAGAAAAATTGGAACCCTTGAGGAAGATGTTATTAATGTGCACCCCCAGCAAGTGCTAGTTTAGTTGATTTTATAAGAGAAACTATAGCTTATTCAAATTGAAGTGCATGCATATGTATATACACATACATATACATGCATGTATGTTTATCTAAAAGTACCTCTTTATTACTTAAGGATAAAGATGTGTATTATCGGACTTTTTTAGATCTCACATACATATATATGCATGTATGTTTATCTAAAAGTACCTATTTATTACTTAAGGATAAAGATGTGTATTATCGGACTTTTTTAGATCTCATGCCTTAGCAGAATTTTAATTAGGTGTTAATGATGTTGATGATGCAAATATTATATGGTATTAATTACATTATAAGGAAAAGTTAAGACCACATTTAAGTAGTATTTCAAGAAATACATAGAAGATTTTCATTTTAATACCATAAACTTTCAAAAACAGGAAAGACTTCTGAATTTTTTAAATATTTTTCATTTTTAAAAGTAGTTCAAGCATTTCAAAATATCATTGAAATGGCTAATTATAATTTAAGTTCTTAATATATTTAATAAAAATAATTGTAACACAAGCCAATTATTTTTATGGCATTTGTAAAAAACCAAATAACTTTAAAAAAAAATTTGGGTAAAAAAGACTCCAACGAAATACATGCAAGAAAGTTGGTCACATAGACTAAAATTGTAAATTAGAAAACCAATAAAAATAGTAATATATGAGAGACCAAGGAAGGTGAGGATAAGATATTTTATGCCTACTAGGATAATATAACATAAAAAGATGTTTGGGTTAATGATAGTGGCTACAACAACCATATGTCTAAAAATTCATCTTATCAATACTTAGTTTGATACAAGCATCAAGACTTCATTGAAGATAACTAATGGAGTCCTAATATAGTCTTAAAAAATGCAAAATTACAATCTAAACCAAGAGAGTATATAAATATTTCCTTTATATACTATTACTAAATTGAAATTTGCTAAGTGTTCTTCTAATGATACAAAATGGATATTCAGTGCACCTTAAAGGAAACACTTTTGTAATTTTTAATCCTTAATAAAAGCATATAACTAATATGAACATTAAATAAAAGAGATTCTCGGTAAATTGGTAGTAGATTATGAAAAGAATCATGCTATCCAACTCCACATTACAATGCTTGTTGTGAGATAAAAGATTTAAATACTACATCCCCTAAAGTTTGAAGCTGTTTTCACAAAATAATAGAGTGAAAGACTTGATTGCCATAAAAAATCAAGAATACGTGAATGTTGCTAACTTGGAAAGATGGAAAAGAAACTCATTTTCCTTAGGAGAGTTATGAAGAGCTTTAGAAAAATTGCAACTTATTCACGTTAATGTGCGTGGTCCAATGAAAATACAACATTGAATAACTAGTAGTTCATAATTGTTATTAGTAATTACACTAGAATGACTTAGTTATACTTTATGAAGGAGACATATGAAGTCCTTTATATTTTTTAGAAATTTAAGAACATGGTGGAAAATCAAACAAATTGCAAACTCAAGACTCTCAAGAGCAAAAATGGCACACAATACTCTTAATGTGTGTTGAATGCATCAGAAAATAAACCTAACTCTACATACTAAGATTTATAGAAGCGGTGAGTAAGGATCGTATCCACAAAGAGTGTTTTTGTAGCTTTTGCAATGGAAGAAATTGGTGTTTAGTTTATGGGGGGTTTGTTTGATTTGAATAAGAAAATAAAGTGAAATTAAACAAACAAAAGAAAATTAAAGAAAACAGATAAAAAGCAATAAAAGTGACGAATGGGTTTGGAATCTAGTCAAAGGTTCAATCTCGGTCTATAGACAATTAAACATACTTCATTGAATAGTTATTTTCATACCTCTCCTAGAAACTATTATTTGTAGGTTAATAACAAGCTATATTAACCCCAGTTTTTTCTTAGGTTGCATTTAATTAAAACTAGCTCATTTAAACATAGTGTTGGACCCCACCCCCCACCCGTAGGTGTTTGCAGGTTATACTGCGGCGAGTGTTTGCGGGTTATACCGCGGCA
>JANJEY010000008.1:30075427-30090208 GCA_024703695.1 Erythroxylum cataractarum | reverse complement strand
TTCCTTTCGTCTGCTTTTCTTCTATCGTCTGTTTTTCTTCCTTTCGTCTGCTTTTCTTCTATCGTCTGTTTTTCTTCTATCGACTACTTTTCATTTGTATTATTCTCTTTGTTTATTATCAAAATTATTTACTTCGTGAAGTCTATTTTGACTTAACATATGACCTATGGGAGTATCGGTGTATACTCTACGGTAAAGGGGCGCTACAAAAGTACTCAATTAATAACAATTAATATGAAAAGTATAAGTAATATAAATCAATCAAGTAATTCAATAATAATCTAAAGAGGAGAAGGAGGAAAGAGTACAAACTGATTTGTAGTGTTTGATAAACAACCCTTGACTACATCCATTACTAAGACATTTTTTTTAAAATTCCACTATAATTTTCCTTTTTAAATAAAGAATAACCTTGATAAAATCTTTCTTTGTAAAGAAGAATCTTTCTTACAATCTTCTACCAAGGTAAAGAGAGACCTTAATTTCACATGCATCACCCTTAAGTGCATTAATATGTTTCCCAACTAAATATTACAACTTAAAATACCTTACTTTATTGTTTGATAACTCCAAAATGGCTCACTCATATAAATATGACACAATGATGCTCAAATGATTTTTAAAACTCTATGAAATGTGTGTATACAACACCCAAAACCTTTTTTTGTTAAAATGAATAAGAAATACCTATTTATAGTGTTTTGAGACCCAAGATAGTCATTGGAGCTAAAAATTAGTCATTACGACAACTATATTTAATGCAATAACGATAAGTTTGTATTAAAAGCTCTAAATTCACTACCACTTAAAACATTACTCGTCTAATAACTTATAGTAGTCAACCATTTCGAAAAATTGATAAACCAGTGCATTAACCAATAACCTGTATTGATAAACCAATATGATAGCTTAGTTAACCAGTACATCAACCAATGTTATAAAAAACTTTCAATATTTCAAATTTAATAACTTTAACCTATATTACTCAATCACTAAACCATATAGGTTAACCAACAAACCATTAACACCTTTAAATGCTCAAATAAATTTGTTTAATATAAATATGATTATAACACTACCCAAAATGTTCCCTAAAGATTATTTAAAAGATCAAGAAGCTTTTATATTAAAATCAAAAGCTTCAGGGTCTATTGATGAATATAGAGATTCATGTAATGATGTAAGATTAAATTATTATCAACGGTGAGCCTTTTAGATCATTAGATTAACAAGTAAAAATAATTATAAAAAATGTAAAATGGCCTTAATGAGCTTTGATCTTCTTTTGTTCTTAATTTCTTTGCAAACTTTAACTTTTATTTATCAACTTCAAACACTATTTTCTTAATTTTATGGCTTCATTTTGTTCTAATATTGCATTTCATGAAATTATAAACACAATATTTGTAGTTATGTTTTGTTTTATAAAAACAACAATTGTAACCTCCCTTGGTTCAACAAAATGTTTTTCTTTAACTTATATGACAATTCTTGAGTAATTATATATAATAAAATCAAATAAATTTTCATTAAAATAGTGTTACGAATATAATGGTGCCTATTAATATTCAAAGAAGAGAATATGGACATAAATAATTATTGAGTACCAAAAAGATATATTGTCATAAGTACATGTTACTTTTCATTCATCAGTATATCAATAATTCTCTATTCCAGAGGGGACGCTATGGCTAAAGAGAAATAAAGTGTTATATAAGAATGAACCTTTCTGGGCTTTTATTGCTAATCATAATCTTTGTTTATGAATACACACAACCAAAGTTCAATTTCTCCTTAAACTTAAGTACTTAACATTTTCCACCTTATAAAAATTTAGTTTCTAAAGAAATATCTTTCTATATAATAATATCTTCATATATAGATGAGAGTAATGATAACTAGTGGAGAGATAAAAACCTTAAGGAAAATGGGGTAGGACTTTAATGGCTATATATTACTAATTATAATCATAGTTTTTATCAAGAATTATCATAGCCAAACTGACAAATTTCTCTTCTTTGTTATCTTAATATTTCCCTATTTTACTCTTGTTTGATATTATACGACAAAGAAATTATGAGTTTTTAAATGAGAAAAAGGGTGGAAAAGTATTAAAGGAAAAATAGAAGGAATGATATAGGTTAAATATTGTGCATTGTACAATGGATAGACATGATATCAGAGTAATGGTTAAAAGAGCTTTAGAAGCCCTTAATAAGTTATTACCTTAGTCATTAATGTGGGATAAGAAATGACATAATATTTTTTCATAAAAGACGAAATAGGATTATCTTTTCAATTATTTGATTTGGGAATAACATCATAAAGTTAAAAATACATGTCATGCTTTTGTGAGGTTGAATATATCTAACATTTATATATAAATCTTCATTCCTATGTTGTCGCTCAACAAGAAATTAGTGTTCTCGTATTATTTCAATATAATACATATAGTCCCATTTAAAAGTCTAAGTTTGGCTTATCTTTAATGACAATATATTGATTTTTATTTTAGCACTGATTATAGTTTTAAATACAGTTTCATATATGGTCATATAGTAAATTGTGTTTAATAAAACCTATAATGCACATGTTTTTTTATGTGGTTATGTAATAACATGTTTCTTTCACATTTTCTCTTCTAAAAGATCAAGAATAGTAGGAATTTCAAAGTGACAGTAGAAAAAAATTTTAGATGAAGAAAAGAGGTAAGGGCCTTAAAGCATAAAAACCTAACTTCATGTTAATAATTTATTGGAATATTAAGGATATTAACTATACCAACAAACAATTAGCTCTCAAACATTTTTTATATGCTGTAAAACTAACCATAGTAGCATTAATAGAAACAAATTTAAGTAAAGAAAATGTCTGCAAGTTAAGTATTTTACGGAACCAATGGTCCTTTTTGCCAAACCACCAATATCATCACTATGGTCATATAGTATTGACTTTTAATCCAAGAAAGTCATAGTAAACAAGATACAAACTGCTAACTAGGTAATGCACATTAAACCTTAGTTCATTCAAAAGAAACAACAGGTCCATATCATATTTGTGTATGTCTTGAATTTTTCTTATAAATAAGAGAGCTATAAAATAAGCTTTCATGCTTTCAAAAATAAGTTAAAGGGCCTTATATGATGATAATCAATTGCAATAGTATTATGCACATAAATAAAGCTAAAGGAAATGCTAGATTAAGGAACTTCATAAATGATATTAAATAATATGTTTAAAAGTTAGGAGTCACTGACTTGAGGTTTGAGTAATGATTATTATCATGAAGTAATAAACAATCTTATAATAAGCTAAATAGAGAAATTTTTATTGAAGATTATATAGAGTTCCCAGATAATTTAGCTACTTTTAACAACCCCAAGATATCTAATCATATGCCTGTCATCATAAAGAACATGTTCACGAGAGAAAAAAGGAGGATGCCATTTAGGTTCAATAATTTTCTATTTGAGGAGGTTTAAGAATCAATTTGAAAAGGTTTAGAGCTATAATTGCAAGGGTTAAGTCTCATATATGTTTTTAAAAAATTAACCTTATTAAACAAGAACTCAAGTCCCTTAACCCAAAAAGATTGTTACACACCGAATGCTTTGTAATTGAAGCAATGAAGGAAATGCTTATAACCCTAGATTCATTATACCATTAGCCTAATGATCCTAGAAGACTAGTGTTGAGGCAAGTTTTAATCTATTTAAAACCCTGAATATACTGTAAACCCACAAATCGTGGGTTTAGTATGTGAGGTGTTGATCTGTCGAGGAGTTGTTGAACTAATCTAATCCTAAGTTATCTGAGGCCTATAGAATTACTAAAATGAAAATAAAACTGCATAAAAAAGTAAACATGTGAAGATGATTGATTGGAATTAAAATAAAAGATAAACACAAAAAAGAGTCAAATTGAGCACCACCAAATTAATAATGGAAATCACACAAGGAAGATTAGTTGATTATAAGAAGGGCGATTTATCCTATCATCAAATGTTAACATGATTACTTTTTAGTTAAGACAGTATAGGTCCTAGACTTTTGAATGACGAATTACTCTCTCTTGAATTATAATCATTAAGCCTTAAATCATAACCCCTAATTGAATTGTGAAATTTACAATCTTACAATTAATAAAAAACCTATAAATCTAATCAAATCTTAAGCCCTCTAATAGACTACCGGGTCCTTACAGGAGATCTCTCTTCATCTAAATTTTCGATTTGATTATTTATGTGATCTATTAGATTGTTTAACTCTCCATTCTTCGATATTTGATCTATAACACTAACCAACACATTAAAGCACCTTAAATACACAAAATTTAAGCTTAATAGCATGCTCTAACCCAAAACACAAATGTCTAACTAAATAACACAATCCTAACCTAAATATGCACTAATCATTTAATTTTCATACTAAACATATACTAAAATACCCACTAAAACTTTATGCAATCTATCGTTATCAACTAGAGGAGGAGAAAACTTAAGTATTAAACTACTTGAGAGTTGTTTCCATGCATAATTCATTAATTAAACAGAGATCTAGGTGCTTTAGCTTAAGGAGAGTGAAAGAAACATAAAATTCTTTAACAATTCCATCAAATCCAAAGAAAATATCAATAGGATAAGCTCCCTAAAGAAACTAAATAGAGAACTCATTACCATATAGGAAGATTTTAATGGGGAAGCACTCAGGTTCTTTATGGAATTAATTTGTTGGAACCCCTCACCGATGAGTCGCATGCCCAACGTCCTACGTGACATTTGGACGTGCATCTCACGAGGGAGGAATTCCTCACCACGAAAGAAACCTCAAATCGAACTTGTTTTAACGTCATCCGAACAAAGCTTGATAAGTTCACCCTAATTATCACCTAATAAAATTTCTCTGCTTAGGGCCCATAACTAAATCCTAATCCTAAGCTAAAATGAAATTTCATATCTCTCGATCAATTAGAATCAGAAATCGCCTCAATCGGATCTCTATAGCTCACAAAATCGCTCGAAAACGGAATTACATTCAAAACCGTCACGTAATTGACTCTCTTTAATACCATCCGTAAAGTCCGACTAAAACCCGCCACTCTCATTTTACTAAAAAGGGGTAAAAAAAATTTTTCAAATCCAACGCTTCGAAAATCATGAAAATCGGAGGTCAAACGGAGGAAAAACGAATAAAATAGGAAATGGGGTTTAATTTCTCCAAATTGAAAATTCAACTCTTAAAACTAATGAAAACTTCTCTAACTTAAAACTTTAATAACTTTTAATCAAAAGTTAACTCTCAAAGGCCAAAAAGTCAAACTTTTTACAATTTTTCATCTTCTCACACTTTCTCTCTTTATTTCTTGATTTCCAACTTAATTTCAGTCAACTCACCCACTTTTAAATATTTTTTATTTTTACTCAAAAATCAGGGTCCAACAAAGCACGTGAAAGTTGATAGGTTTTTCATCAAAGAGAAATTGTATGAAAAGATACTAGAGTTGCCAAAGATTAGATTAGAGGATTAGTTGCGGATGTTCTTACCAAGACAGTGTCAAGCCAAAATTTCTTAAAGTTCATAGGAAAGTTGGGCATGTGTGATATCCATGCATCAACTTAGGGGGAGTGTTGAAATATTTGAGGCTTGATTTTAGAGATTTGATTGAGATTCTTTGTAAATGAGGAAACCAAAAATTAGGAACATAATTGTAGGTTCTTTAATTGTAGCTGTCAATATTCTATATATACTCCTGTACATCATCTGTTTCAACTATTCAATGAAAAAAAGAAAAAAAATCTCCTTTTTTCTTCTTATTTCTTCTATTATGCTGGTATCTAATTAATCGTATGGATGTAGACAACTTAAAAAATTTGTTAGATATGCAAAAATCCTTCTGGTCAAGCCAAATCTCCCCTTTCACAAAATTTGGCACCAGTTTGAGTTTACATTAACCGAAATTTGTATACATGAAGTCAAAATTCACCTTATTTAGTTTTTTCGACCCACCAATGTATGTTTGCTGCTAGAATCAGTTTTGTTTCCTTGTTCTTGTAGGCACCTTAATTTACTAGAAATTGGGCGTTCTGATCAATATTGAGTCCTAAATTAGTAAATGACAACTATGTAGGTTTTTCTTTTTAGAAACATCCATATACAGATTGTTCACTTTGAGAAGAGCAATTTAAGCTTATCATATAGTCCATAGTTCTCGAGGAGTCATTACTAATATGAAGCAGTGAGATGAATATCATGCAGTAGTGCTTTTAATTATTATGTATTCCTATTTGATTCGTGGAGTTGTTTTTAAGAAAAAGAACGGCTTCTAAGGTTTTCATTTTTGACTAGTTTGTCAGAATTGTGCTAATTGCTGATTATGGGACTTTCACCTCAATCAATGAAACTGGGCATAGAGAGTTAAGAGTTAACTACAAGAGAGAGCTACTAACTAGTAATAGGGTTCTTCTCCTTCCTCACATGTTTGTCTAAGAGAGTTAAGAGTTAACTACAAGAGAGAGCTACTAACTAGTAATAAGGTTCTTCTCCTTCCTCACATGTTTGTCTAACATTTTCTTCGAAGACCCAAATATTACAAGTTGGAGTATTGGTGCTGTTACATAGGCTTTGAATGGTATACTATAATTATTAAATATAAGGTTATTGCTTTTTTTAAAGCTAATTTTATTAAGATTTAAACTTTTATTAGGTAGTTACCATCTAGTTCAAGCTTTAAATGGTTCGTTTGGTGAACTTCAACTACATTTAGTGTGAGTTAGATTATAATAACTTGTTTTGGTCCCTAATTACTACCTAACCTAGGTCAAGCTTAGGCTTTAAATAGTTCAATGGTGAACCTTAGTTGCATATAAGTTCTATGCCGCAAATGTTCCGTTCAAAGCTTTGTCGGTTTCCAAATTTAATTTCCCAATTGCGAAAATAGATATGTCCACTAGTAAACAAAAACATGTCTTCATCTTTCTGCAGTACTTTGTGCTCCTTCATTTGTCTTATCCAACCATCCCCAAATCCACAAGCAGGCAAGGATTTCTCCAACAGCCACCTCAACCTCATTTCGTATCATTTAACCTAATCCCCGTGATATATCTCTAATCTATTCCATTTTATATATACCTCTCTATAATCCAGGAACAGAGAAAAGCAAGAACTCTAAATATTGCTTGTAGTTTTTGTCTTTAACCATCGCTTCTCCTACGATGAGTACACTCTCCCAAGTCTATGGAGACCATCCACTCCACCTCCGCCATATAATCCCCCTCGACTTTGACTCTGTCCAGATGCTGCCGGACTCCCACATTTGGCCTAAATTAGACGACATTTTTGAATCATCCGACGACGGGTTATTGATGATACCATCCATCAACTTGACAAACCCTGAAGCCCAGAAGTTAATAACGCATGCATGTGAGACATGGGGTGTGTTCCAGGTCACAGACCACGGGGTTCCGTTGAATCTACTGGATGAAGTTGAGTTTCAGGCAAGAAGACTCTTCTCTCTTCCGGCTAGGCAAAAACTGAAGGCCTTAAGATCTAGTGGAGGAGCCACCGGCTATGGCATAGCTCGCTTATCTGAATTCTTCAACACTTGTATGTGGCATGAAGGTTTTACCATCATCGGCTCTCCTATTGATCATGTTAGAGAACTTTGGCCTCATGATTATCGAAGATTTTGGTAAGTTCATGCACTTCCATGCACGTAGTGCATGTCAACAAAGTACTTCATGTTAGGGTTGGCATTCAACACAACAATTGATAGGTTTTAAATTCATCAAACGTACGCTTACGTAGAAGCATAGATTTATTGGTCATGGTTCCAGATGCAAAATTGAAACTTAAGACATCTCAAGTGGGTTCGCATGCCCTAACATACATTGTTCTTGTTTCCACCTATAATACTCTATCCAGTAAGCAATTGGTGAGGGTACTTGTGGAACATATTCTTTTTTGTTTCACATGTAAGAAACTATCTCCAGATGGTATAAAATAATAATAGAAGAAATTCAGAATCTTTAAGTCTTTTGTTCTAATTTAAGAAAACTTGAAGGGTAAAGTAAATTGAAAACATGTTTCTCTAAATTACAAGTGCTGATGGATTGGAAAGTGAAACCATATATCTATTTTCATTTTTTCTATGAACGGATCATGAAACTTAGCTTCAAGGTTTTGATCATTAATTATCTAGGCGAAGGTAGGTCATCACAGAAACAGTAACCTAACTTCTCTGCCAATATCTGACTGAATAGTTTCCCCTATTTAAAAACGTGACAGCGGCGTAATGGAAGATTATCAGAAGAAAATGAAGGAGCTAGCAACCAAACTAATAGGTCTAATTATAAAAAACATGGGCATATCAGCAGAAGAAGTGAAAAGGGTCTTGTACAACATTGAAAGCCCCAGCTCTGCTCTACAGCTTAACTCGTATCCATTCTGTCCAGACCCAGATCGGGCCATGGGTCTAGCACCTCACACAGACACTTCCCTCTTGACCATTCTCCACCAGAGCAGCGCCTGCGGTCTACAGACATTAAAAGAAGGCGTTGGGTGGGTTCTAGTCCGGCCTACAAGAGGAGCACTAGTAGTGAACATTGGCGATTTCTTACATATAATCTCAAATGCTCGCTTTCCCAGTGTTCTTCATCGTGTGATCATGAAAGAGCCCCGACACCGGTTGTCTGTGGCGTACTTTTATTGCCCGCCGACGGATTTCAACCTTACTCCGTTGGTTTTCAGTTCCGATGACGAACAAGTTCCACAATATGGTGATGTGTCGGTTGCAGAGTATATTGGTATCAAAGCCAGGAATCTTGGAAAAGCACTTTCTTTCATTAAACTCTGAATAATGAAGAGACGACAATAGGGTACAGTAGCATGTAGTTGATCAAGGTTTCTTGCTGTTGGTAAAATGATGTTTCAACGTAGTCAGCAAAATAGGCATGCTTGAAGTAGTGTCTAACTAGTGATATGTCAATCAAGAAGGAAACTGGGACAATGATAGTGAATAAAGCTCTAGGAAGTTAATTAACTTTTCTTTAATTACTTCCCTTGTAGTTGTATGGATTGCTACGTTTATATATTTTGTTGAAAGTTAACATGTTAATCCTTTTGGTCAAACAAGAAGGTTTATACATGTATAGTAATCACATATACATAAGATCCATTAGTGTTCGAGAACTGAACGCGTCTTAGTACGTACTCTATACAAGTCGACTGGAGCCTTTAGTTAACTAAATAAAAGATATGGAGGTACCTGGGACTTTGTATGTTATCATGTTTAGCTAGGATAATAGTTATTAATCATTGCATACATCTTTTTAGAACCTCCATGTTCCTAATGCACCGACTAATTGATTGGTATTTCATATCTATCTTGACTAATAATAAGTTGCAATCTATATAATTTTAATTCATAAAAGATAATCCAAGTAATTCTGTTTTTCCACCGATAATCATATCTCTGATGGAAGCAAAGGTAGGGTCCGTGGCACTATGACAATTTTGTAGTTATCAATAAAAACAAAGAGTTAAATCTAATCTACGAATTTTCTAAATGTGGGGAAAGGCTAATATTATTAATGGAATTGAAGCAATCATGCATGCAAGAGATTAAATTGTCTTCTTTAGGTAAGCAATCGCGGAAGCGTGTATTAAGAGACAGTTGGTGCCCGGATGTGATCATCTGTATCTCATAACTTGTACCAATTTTGTGTATTGGGATGACTCACATAAATGAAGGGTTGGAATAGCTTGGCACAAGATTGGTATTACAGAAGATTTGATGTGGTTAGTGGCTGTTTAATGGCCCTACTTTAACTAACAACAAAATGATTCAAAAAAAGACAAATTAGAATTGTCTTCATGTCCCACTGTGACCAGCATAGTAGATGATTGAGAAAATGATGGGCTTCCTCCAATGTATTTAAAAGTATCAAAGATTACGATCGGATTAATAATATGGTTCCTTTTTCTCATTGATTAATATCCAAGCCGAATCGAGATAAAACATTTATTTTCTATCCCTTGATATACTAATTTATATTTGATTATTAAATGGACTTTTCACATATTAAAGTGTTCTGCACTTGCAAAAAAACCACACTTTACAATGGAAATTAGTATCTGAAAAAATTGTTCAGTATCTTATTGGTAATCTGACTGGGTATAATTATATATCGTGTAAGGCGAGGCGACACGTAGTGTACTAATTTCAAATTTGGAGTTATGGAAACGGACAACAAGGAGTTGCTACAGTGGTCGAAATTTCTGGGCGGTCATGTCTCCGATGGAACAAGTCCAAAGAAAAAGTGCATAAGAATCTTGGTAGCTCAGCCTACGATTTGAATTTGGCTTCTGGACATGACAATATATCTATCCTAATTTTGTTCTTATCGTCAAAGCTGAATGCTTGGCCTCTGGATTCCTAACTTTGTCGTTACACTGGAAACAGATCTTTTGGCTACTAAAGAATCCACCAGTTCCACAATAAGGTAGTCTTTTGGCTACTAATTTTTTGGTCACGCTTTAAAAATTATAGCTAAAAGTAAACATTTGGCAACGGTGTTAAGCTTTTGGTGAAGCTTTACTTAATTCGCCATAATTTGATAAACATTCGGCGACGATCTTTTAAGAACCATTGTTTTTTTTTTTTCTATTATTGTTTTTTTCAAACGAAAAACTTGTTTGATTAAAAATTGTAATATAAAAACTGAACATAAAAATTTGTTTAATTGAAATTTTTAATAAAAAATTGAAAATAAAAATATGTTTGATTTTATTATTATGTTTCTATTTTTTAATATATATCAAATTTAATATTTAAATTTGTTAATCTTCACATCATTTAATGTAAAAAAGGCTTTGTGACCATAGTTTAAGTTGTTTTTATGACTTAAAATTATCACGAAGACAATAAATCAGGTAAAGATTAAATAACATGAAATGATATGAAGACAAAGTGAAGACTAGGTTTTGTAAGAAAATAGGTTCTGTATTAAAGACATGATGATGAGAAGTGAAGAAGGATAAAATCTCTGTTACATTAAATAACATTAACCTTGTGTATGGTTACTGTCTCCATTGGTGAAGACAGATAACAAAATACAAAAATCTTGTGTCTCGCAATATTTGATTGCTGACTTAACTTATTTTTGTTCTGACTCTAGGTCACATAAATATATATTTTTTCTTCCAAAATTGGAGGACAAGATTTCTTGTCCCTGTAAGAGAAACAAAACAAATAAACAGCTTCCAAAAACACCGCTCTCCCAAAAAAGTCTTGTTACTCTTATTATTATTGAATGTTGCTATAAAATTTCTACTTATTATTAAATTTATCAATTTTTATCTTAATTATATTATTAAACTCATTATTATTATTATTATTATTATTATTATTATTATTATTATTATTATTATTATTATTATTGTTATAAATTTTTTACTTACTATTTTAATATTTTTATTATTTATTATTTATTTTATTATACCAAATTAATTATATTATTATTATTATTTATTATTATAAATTTTGTACTTATTATTATTATTATTATTATTATTATTATTATTATTATTATTATTCTTCTTCTTCTTCTTCTTCAAGATAGAAAGCAAGGATATGTTGGTTTTCTATCAAAGAAAACATGTTAAAATTCAGAGAAACGATGTTTTCTAATTTTTGTAAAACTGTTGTGGTTTTTTAATTTTCAGAAACAAAAAATCGCAACGGAGTAAGCCAAACACGTTTTACTTACCTGTTTGTCTTTTTACAAAAACGACAACAAAAAAGGAGAAGAAAACATAAACAAACAACCCCTTAATTTGTGTTGTGGTTTTAAACTGCGATTTTTCTTTTTCCTACCATTACAAGTAAACAAAGACTTCAGATTAATGTTTGTGTTTCATATGAGCGGTGGAGATAGGATTAGTAAGCAAGCCTATGGTAGAAGCCTTACATGAAAAAAACGATGAGTAAATATATCCTACCCTTGAATGCTTGAGAGGATGGAAAGTGAAGTGAATGTCTATCACATTTGTTAATGGCATTTGAGTTGAAATACTTGTTAATTTTGGCTAAGTATACAATGAATAGCTTGTTCATAGAATATTATGAGTTTCAAGTTCTTAAGTTGTGTTTGTTGAATTGATCATTGATATCTTCGATAATTAATTAGAAAAATCAATGTTTTCATTGTTTGTTCTTGTATAGTCTAGTATTCTTTGTTTTGTTTGGGGACAAGCATATTTTAAGTGTGGGAGAATTTGTTGTGTCATGTTTCTATTGCTTTTAATTGCTTTCATATCTTTATTGGTACAAATTCTTATGTTTTGATCCAAAAGTGAGATGAATTGAATGGAAATGGTGTGAATGATGCATGAATGTTAAATGGAGAATTTTTTGAATGTGGCATGAAAAACAAGAAGAATTTTGCATAAAAATGGATGTGACACGTTAATTGCATAGTCACATATGTTAATTACATGGTCACACATGTTAATTACATGTCACACTCACTTTAGCTCATGCCTTCTCACGATGCTCTTCTCATCCAGCCATCTCCCATGCATGCTCACAGTGCCAATTGCATGCTTTATCATCTCACTAGCTACATGCATATTTTCACAACCGTGACTATACAAGTCACGGTTGATTTAACTTGTCACAATTGTGCAAGACCGTGATTTAACTTGCATAGTTGTGATAAGTTAAGTCACAACTGTGACTTAACTTGCACAGTTATTACTTATTGAGTCACAATCGTGACTCCCCATCATGCCAGACAACATTCTCCTTTAATCAATCATTTTATTACATGGCAGCTAATTTAATGACTAATGCTAATATGTTAGACCATTCAAGTAATAATTTTTCTAGAGATAAAACACAGTCTAAATTAAGAATTCCATCTAGTCCTAATGTTATATGTTTTTGTGTATATTCTATAGGAAATTTTCATATCTTATTATCTTTTTTGTAATATCCAAAGCAATTTAATTTTTCTTGTTCTATAGGTTTATAATTCCAATTATAACTAGGTTTGTTTTTTCTTTTTTGTTTTTATCCACTTTGACTTGTTTTAGGTTATTCTTCTGATTTTAAACCTTCAGATTTTGGTTGATCCATATATATCCCTTGTTAAGCATATTCATCACAGTAAATTATTTCATCTTGATCAGTAATAGATTTTATAAGTTTATATTTTAAAGACTTGTTTTCGTTACTTAGTGTAAGTTTATTTACTAATTAAGTAATTTCTTCTAATTGATTTTTAATATTTTGTTTTATATTTTTCATGGTTTTACTAAAGTTATATTTGATGAGCTAGATGGCTCTAATACCAAAGTATAGTCCAATATTTTTGCTATTAACTCTAAAGCGACTGAATTTTCACTTCTTCTCCATGATTGCCACGGTCAAAGAAAGAGAAGGTAAAGTTGTGAAGAGCAGGAAAAAAAGAAGAAAAAAGCTTGAAGTTTGAGGCACAAATCTAGAGTTGGACCCTAAGTAGGAACTGAAGCTATAGAATATAGTCGGAAGAGAGATGGAAGAGAAAAAAAAAAGAAATGATTCAAAAACTGAGTTGAATTGGCGTACTTGCAATGCAAGTGAATGTGATCCCATCTCTTTCTTTTTAGAAAAACGCATTTTTGCGGTAGTAATCAACTGTCTGCTTTCCTGTCTATTTTTTTAACCTTCTTTTGCTCAGTACAACATGTAAATAATAATAAAAAAAGCTAAGTTTGTAATTTTGGATGCAGTTCAAACTTCAAACCGAGTAACTGTTCAAACTTTTAACATTCTTTTTTCTACGCAAACTATTTAAAATGCTTTTAAGAGAAATTAAATTTATTTCTTTTTCAAGTAACATACTATTTAAAATATTATTATTTAGTCAAAATAATTTTTATGATATCATTTATAATGTAATATTTTTTATATATTGTTTCCCCATTCGCAATTACAATGTCACTTCCTTTTCAAACTTTATTAAGGTAAACAAGCATACTATTGCTGAGTGTACACAAAATAAACTTTTGCTATTATTGAGGTTGTGGAGTTCCCTTTGTTTAAAGGAAGAAGGTTAACTTAAGAGCTAAGTTTATACATGTACAAAAACTCAAACTTGAAACATCAACAAACCAAGTTTGAGGCCCTTTTTATATATATATTGATAATTATGTTATTACTGAATTGTTGCCAAGAGTCTCCTTTTCTTGACCTTGAGGAAAACAACAGGTTCTTCAAATATTTCCAAATGACTTCGTTAAAAACGCTTCATATGGATGATGTTGGTACTAAATTCTCATAATGGTTAATTAAAATGTTAAAGGCTACATCAAACATGTTTGTTCATATGAGTCACTACAAGAAAAATGTAGATTAGCGACAGAAACTTAGCAACGGAAATTAGCAACAGAAAGTATATTTCCGTCGCTAAAATTGAGTAATTTAGCAACGGTACTAATACTCGTCACTAAATTTAGAGGAAATTCATCGTGACAAAATTAGCGACGGAAGTTAGCGACAGAACATATACCGTTGCTAAAAATGGAGGAAATTTTTGGTGGAAAAAATATTTTGAATTTACTGACGGAAAATTCCGTAGGTAAATTCCGTTGGTAAATGGATTTAGCGACATAAATTTTTGTTCCATCGGTAAAAAGGCGATAATTATTGGTGGTATAAATTTTTTTTGAGTTTACCTACGAAAATTTTCGTCGGTAAATTCTTTGTAAATATAAACTCACCCGAGATCTCCCTTCCTCTTGT